>CM075985.1:32986258-33018328 GCA_038087875.1 Malacoraja senta
GGTCACAGTTTAAGGATAAGGGGAAAGTCTTTTAGGACCGAGATGAGAAAAACATTTTTCACACAGAGAGCGGTAAATCTGTGGAATTCTCTGCCACGGAAAGTAGTTAAGGCCAGTTCATTGGCTATATTTAAGAGGGAGTTAGATGTGGCCCTTGTGGCTAAAGGGATCAGGGGGTATGGAGAGAAGGCAGGTACAGGATACTGAGTTGGATGATCAGCCATGATCATATTGCAGGCTCGAAGGGCCGAATGGCCTACTCCTGCACCTATTTTCTATGTTTCTATGTAATTGTCCCTAGTGTGTAGGATAGTGTTAGTGTGCGGGTATCGTTGGTCGGCGTGGACTCGGAGGGCCGAAGGGCCTGTTTCCATGCTGTACATCTAAACTAAACAAAACTAGGGGTTTATGCATGGTCATCTCACTTTACGCACACACACACTACCCCTTGCTAATGCCACACTGAAACCCTGTGTCACACAAAGCATCTTAATTTTAGTTTAAGTGATACAGCGTGGAAACAGGGCCTTCAGGGCACCAAGTTCACACCAACCAAAGATCATGCATTCACAAGTTCAATGTTATTCCAGTTTCACATCCTACAACACAACTGGGAATTTTACAGTAGCTAATTAACCTACAAACCTGCACATCTTTGGAGTGTGGGGGGAAACCGGAGCACCCGGAGAAAACCCATGGGGTGGTCACAGAGAGAACGCACAAACTCTGTATAAGCAGCACCCTAGGTCAGGTTCGAACCTGGGACTCTGGCTCTGTGAGGCAGCAGCTCTACCACTGCACCACTGTGCCACCCCCTGCCTTTCTGATCACATCTGGCTCCACCTCACCTTAGGGTTGCCAACTGTCCCGTATTAGCTGCGACATCCCGTATTTTGGGCTAAATTGTTTTTCCCCGTACGGGACCGCCCTAGTCCCATATTTGACTGCTACTACTCGGGTCGAGGGGAGTGTCGGGTCGGAGCGCCGCGTCCGACCCCGCCTCACCCGCCCCGACGTGGTGCAGCCCATGGAGTGCAGCAGCAGCAGCAGCCTCTCGCCCGTGGCCCCGTCGGTCGGCAGCCCGGCCAGCTGTCCGACCTTCAGATCTTCGCTTACCGCCGACACCACCACCCCTCCTTCTCATGGCCGATCATCGGTTCATGAGTTGGATGGGGTGCCGGGCCAAAACTCCTCAGCCGGCCCCACCGGCTGGGCTTTGTGTGCAGTCCAGCACCCGGACCAACTCATCATTCACCCAACCACGGCCGAGTCGGTCGACGAATTGCCGTCGGGAATCTGTCCCGTATTTTGACCTTTTGGCCCTTATTTGGGAGCGAGAAAGTTGGCGACCCTACCTCACCTCCAGCTGGTAGAGCCACCACCTCACAGCGTCTAAGACCTGGGTTCGATCCTGATCTCGGTTACTATCCATGTGGAGTTTGCATGTTCCCCCTGTGACCACGTGGGTTTCCTCCGGGTGCTCTGGTTTCCACCCACATCCCAAAGACGTGCGGGTGTGGAGATTTAATGGCCCTCTGTAAATTGCACCTAGTGTGTAGGGAGTGGATGGGGAAAGTGGGATAGCATGGAACCAGTGCAACAACAGGCCCTTCAGCCCACAGTGTCTGTGCCAAACATGATGCGAGGTTAAACTAATCCCCTCTACCTGCACGTGATCCATATCCCTCCATTCCCTGTATATCCATGTGCCCATCTGAAAGCCTCCTAATTGCCACGATTGTATCTGCCTCCGGGCGTTAACATCAGGGCAGAAAGTAAAGGGGTGATTCAAAATATTTTACATTTGAATGTATGAAGGTAAAGGGAAGGTGTATAGTTGAATGCAAAAAAGCCTTTGATAACCCGTACATCTTTGGGATGTGGGAGATAACCAGAGCTGCTGGAGGACACCCATGCCATCACAGGGATGTCGTGCAAACTCCACTCAGGCAGCACCAAGGTCAGGATTGAACTAGTGTCTCTGGTGCTGTGAGGCACTTTAGTAGATGAAAGGACGCATGCGTGCAGGAGTAGCTCAGAGAGTCAGGCAGCATCTCTGGAGAACATGGGTAAGGTGATGTTTTGGGTCGGGACCCTTCTTCTGACTTATGGAAGGACCATTCAGAAGCCTGATAACGGAGGGGAAGAAGCTGTTCCTGAGTCTGGTGGTGTGTGTGCATTCAGACTTCTGTATCTCCTGCCTGATGGGAGCGGGGAGAAGAGAAGATGGATTTAAGGGGAAACACACGGTGAAAAAAAGATGTAGAGAAAGGATTAGATTGAAAATGCCTGGAGTACTGGACTATATGGATAGTTTCTCTACCATAGATTTACTCAAATACCTCTCCACCCATAGTCCATTCAACCATACAGCTGAGGGATGCACAAGACACTTTAGAAGTGAACTGTAGCTTGCTGGAGATCAAAGCCTGCTGGAGTGATGGATGGCATCGGACCAGTACTCGCTGGAGTTTAGAAGGATGAGGGGGGATCTCATTGAAACTTACAGAATAGTGAGAGGCCTGGATGGAGTGGATGTGGAGAGGATGTTTCCACTAGTGGGAGAGCCTAGGACCAGAGGCCATAGCCTCAGGATAAAAGGATGTACCTGTAGAAAGATGAGGAGGAATTTCGTTAGTCAGAGGGCGGTGAATCTGTGGAATTTATTGCCACAGACGGCTGTGGAGGCCAAGTCAATGGACATTTTTAAGGTGGCGATTGACAGAATAGTGAGAGGCCTGAATAGAGTGGATGTGGAGAGGATGTTTACACTAGTGGGATTGTCTAGGGCCAGAGGTCATAGCGTCAGAATGAAAGGACGTTCCTTTAGGAAGGAGATGAGTACTTTGTTTAGTCCGCGGGTGGTGAATCTGTGGAATTCATTGCCACCCGAAGCCTGTGGAGGCCAAGTCAATGGATATTTTTAAGGAAGAGATAAGTAAATTCTTGATTAGTAAGGGTGTCAGGTGATATGGGGAGAAGGCAGGAGAATGGGGTTCAGAGGAAAAGATAGATCAGCCATGATTGAATGGCGGAGTAGACTTGACGGGCCGAGTGGCCTAATTCTGCTCCTATAACCTATGAATTCATGAACCTTATGAATTTGTACTACTGCCTTCCCCACCTCAGGACATCCCAAAGAACATTTATAACCAGTGAATTACTTTTAAGTAACATAACAAAAGAGTGAATGGGTTGAGATTAGAATATAGAACAGTACGGTGGAAGAGACCCTTGGGCCCACAATGTCTCTGCAACCTCCACTTCTAACTAATCTAGGAGGTATTCTAGAAAATGACTTTAATTCATGGATACAGCATGGGAACAGGCTCTTCGGCCCACCGAGCCCATGCCAACCATTGATCACGGATTCACACTATTTCTAATCCACTTTCACATCCACTAAGGGTAATTATCACATCGCTCCCCCAGACATCAGGAGAGTTGTTGCAAGTAGGACAGAGCATCTGAAACAACTGACAGACGATAGACACTCATAACACAACCATGTGCCCCTTCCTAGGCGGTTAAAATCCCGTAAGAGCTTCCCTAACCAGCGTCACCCCATTGGAAACGACACCAACTGAAGCAGGCCTCCAGATGTGGAAGAACAGACGAGCCACTGTCCCTATTTCCACCACGATGGGCACATCCCAGCAGCAGAGCACTTACCACCAGCTGCTGATGGACACCGGCTGAACTGGAGATGTCTCCACCGACTGCGAGCCGGGGTCGGGCTGCCAAGGGTGACAATGCACAAATGGGGCTACATGGAGGGTACAACAACCTGTGACTGTGGCACACAGACCCAGACAATGCAACACCTACTGCAATGCCCATTGCTGGATAATCCATGGACGACTACAGACCTTGCACTGGACACTCCAACAGCGCAACGATGTGTACAGCAGTGGCGAGCCACCATATAGCATAAGGACACGAAAGATGAAGGGTCATTTACGGAGGGCCAATTAACCTACGTACGTCTTTGGTATGTGGGAGGAACCCAGAGCATCCGGAGGTAACCCACATGGTCACAGGGACACCGTACACACTCCACACAGATGGCACCCGTAGCCAGGATTGAGTGCTGGTCTTTGATGATGATGAGGCAGCAGTTCTACCCACTGTGCTACTGTGGCAACCTTGACTGTTTGTCTTGAGTATTTCTAATTTTGAAGAGGGAGGGATCAGCAAGATTAATTTGGATATATGGCGCGGAAACAGGCTCTGCGGCCCACCGAGTCCATGCCAGCCAGCGATCCCCGCACACTAACACTATCCCACACACACTAGGAACAATGTTTACATTTTATACCCAGCCAATTAACCGACAAACCTGTACGTCTTTGGAGTGTGGGAGGAAACCGAAGATCTCGGAGAAAACCCACGCAGGTCAGGGGGAGAACGTACAAACTCCGTACAGACAGCACCCATAGTCAGGATCGAACCTGGGTCTCTGGAGCTGTAAGACGGTCGCTCTACCGCCACTCCACCGTGCCGCCCTAAAAGTGCTACGTTTTACATTTAGGTTTCGATTTATTAATGTCACGTGTACCGAAGTACAGTGAAAAGCTTTGTTTTACATGCGATCCAAATGGATCACACACACTATACATACCAAACTCAAGTATGATAGAGAGAGCAAAGGGAAAGAAGACAGAGTGTAGTTCTGGGCCTTGTATCACATCAGTTCCATAGACCCTTGCATCCCCTCTCTCTCCGTCCCTCCCCCACCCTAGTCTTTGTGCTAGTTTCACTGTCGTCCTGTTGAGTTTCACTGTCGGTACAACTCATTATCACCTACCCCACAGCCAACAATGGACCATTGTGGGCTCCACCTTTCCTTGATCATCATTGATTTTGCATATCTTTCATTCATTCATTTCTATTTACCTTCTATATCTCTCGTTTCCCTTCCCCCCCCCCGACTCTCAGCCTGAAGAAGGGTCTCGACCCGAAACGTATCCTATTCCTTTTCTCCAGAGATGCTGCCTGACCCGCTGTGTTACTTCAGCTTTTTGTGTCTATTTTTAGTTCCATAGACTAAGTCCATTGTTCGCAATGGGGTAGGGGTGAATTGGACAGGACCCTACCTTATGGAAGCACCACCCAACAACCTGATAACAGAGGGAAAGAAGCTTCCTCGAACGTCAAGTTTGGGGTTATTCTAGGGTGGTGAAAAGTCAATACTCATAGAGCCATAGCGTGATACAGCATGGAAACAGGCCCTTTGGCCCAACTTGCCCACACCGGCCAACAAGTCCCAGCTACACTAGTCCCACCTGCCAGCGTTTGACCCATATCCCTCCAAACCTGTCCTACCCATGCACCTGTCCAACTGTTTCTTAAATGTTGGGATAGTCCCAGCCTCAACTACCACCTATGGCAGCTTGTTCCATAACCCCACCACCCTTTGTGTGAAAAAGTTACCCCACAGATACGTATTAAATGTTTTCCACCTTAAACCTATGTCCTCTGGTCTTCGATTCACCTATTCTGGGCAAGGGATTCTGTGTGTCTACCTGATCTGTTCCTCTCATGATTTTCTGCACCTCTATAAGATCACCCCTTGCACTCCAAGGGATAGAGTCCCAGCTTACTCAACCTCTCCCTATAGCTCACACCCTCTCGTCCTAGCGACATCCTCATAAAAGTGAGGTGTGTTTGCGCGCAGACTCATGTACGAGCAGACTTGTGTTCCTGAGGCCTTAACATTCACTCCCCTGTAACCGAGGGACATAGAAACATAGAAAATAGGTGCAGGAGTAAGCCATTCGGCCCTTCGAGCCAGCACTGCCATTCAATATGATCATGGCTGATCATCCAAAATCAGTACCCCTGTTCCTGCTTTCTCCCCACATCCCTTGATTCCGTTAGCCCTAAGAGCTGTATCTAACTCTCTCTTGAAAACATCCAGTGAATTGGCCTCCACTGCCTTCAGTGCCATGAATTCCACAGATTCACAACTCACTGGGTGAAAACGTTTTTCCTCATCTCAGTCTTAAATGGCCTATCCCTTATTCTTAAACTGTGACCCCTGGTTCTGGACTCCCCCAACCTGGGGAACATTTTTCCTGCATCTAGCCTGCCTGATCCCTTGAGAATTTTACATGTTTCTATAAGATCCCGTCTCATCCTTCTAGATTCCAGTCAACACGAGCCCATTCTTTCATCATATGTGCCGCCATCCCGGGAATTAACCCGGTGAACCTACGCTGCACACCCTCAATAGCAAGACCGCGCAGTCTCTCACACGCTCCCATCCCCTGAGTGGAAGCAAGGGCGGCGTGGTCCTGTTGACACCAGCGCCTCCCCTGGCTCTAAGCCCACCCTGGCCAACCAAGGGGAGACTGCCGCACATATGGCCAGTCTGTCGGAGTATCATCCCCACACCAAGGGGGGGGGGGGGGGGAGATGAACAGTAATATGTCTGCACTTCTTGGTGGTAAGTCGTGTTGGTGTACAGCTGTGATTCCATATGGTTCATTAGGGTTATTATAAAACGCGCTCAGAATGATTATTAGTTTTGCGCCAGCCCTGATGTTTAGCTCATTTTTGATGCATCGCGCAGCACCACAAATCAAATTCAGCAGCAGCAGCAGCAGCAGCAGCACTAGGCAGCAGGTGAGAGAGATTCCCCGAGATCAGCGCTCCAATAACACTTTCCTCACCACTACCTTGGGCTAACGCAGGTAGCAATATTTACAGGTTCATAAGTTGCAGGAGCTGACTTCAAAGTGGTTCACTGGTTATTAATGTTCTTTGGGATATCTTGAGGTGGGGAAGGCTGTTGTACAAATTCACAAGTTCATTAGGAACAGAATTAGGCCACTCGGCCCATCAAGTCCACTCCGCCATTCAATCACGGCTGATCTATCTTTCCCCCTCAACCGCATTCTCCTGCCTGCTCCCCATAACCCCTGACACCCGCACTAATCAAGAATCTGTCAATCTCCATCTTAAAAATATCCATTGACTTGGCCTCCACAGCCATCTGTAGAATGAATTCCACAGATTCACCACCCTCAGACTAAAGAAATTCCTCGTCACCACCTTTCTAAAGGTATGTCCTTTTATTCTGAGGCTGTGCCTAGACTCTAGTGGACACAACCTCTCCACATCCACTCTATCCAGGCCTTTCACTATTTGGTAAGTTTCAATGAGGTCCATCCTAAACGTATCCGTCTAAACGTATCCGTCTAAACTCCAGCGAGTGCAGGCCCAGTGCCGTCAAACGCTCATCATGTGTTAACCCATTAAATCCTGGGATCATTCTCGTAAACCTCCTCTGGACCCTCTCCAACGCCAGCACATCCTTCCTCAGATATAGGGCCCAGAACTGCTCACAATACTGCAAATGTGGCCTGACCAGTCGCTGATTAAGCCTCAGCATTACATCCCTGCTTTTGTATTCTTGCCTTCTCAAACTAAATGTTGGTTTAATCCAACTAATGAATCCAAGTCAACCAGGAGGGGTGAGATCGAGCATGGAACGTCTAACATGGGCCGGACCGACACAGTGAATGGTAGGGCTCTGGGGACTGTTATAGAGCAGAGTGCAGGTACATAGTTCCTTGAAGGTAGCATGACAGGTAGGTAGGATGGTCAAAAAGGCTTTTGGCACATAGGGCTCCATCAGTCAGAGTATTGAGTATAGAAGTTGGGAGGTCATGTTGCAGTTGTATAAGACCTTGATGAAGCCGCATTTAGAGTATCGTGTTCAGTTCTGGGCACCATGTTACAGGAAAGATGTGGTCAAGTTGGAAAAGGGACCAGAGAAAATCTATGAGGATGTTGCCAGGACTCGAGGGCCTGAGCTATAGGGAGAGGTTGAGCAGGCTGGGACTCCATTGCTTGGTGTTCAGGAGGATGAGAGGTGATGTTATAGAGGTGTATAAAATCATGAGAGGTCAACCAGAGAGATGCACAGAGAGATACGCAAATCAGAGTCTCTTGCCCAGAGCAGGGGAATCGAGGACCAGAGGGCTCAGGTTTACGGTGAAGGGGGAGAGATTTAGTAGGAATTTGAGGGGTAACTTTTTCACACAAAGGATGGTGGATGTATGGAACGAGCTGCCGGTGGAGGTAGTTGGGGCAGGGACTATCGCAACGCTTATGAAACATTTAGTACATGGGAGCAGCGTAGATGGGACATGTTTCTCAGTGAGTGCAAGTTGGGCCGAAGGGCCTGTTTACACTCTGTGTGACTCTACGACTCTCCCAATAGTACATCAATGCAAAAAAGTAACATGAGAGCAGTTGTAAGGCCATTCAGCCCCTCAAACTGCTTCGCCATTCAGCCAGAGCTTCCACAACAGCCCCATGTCCCCACACTGCACCTCTTAACTGCACTACTCCAGATCCGTTGACCAAGAGAAAAAAATCAAGAATGTTTGGTCGACATATGTACCAGCAATGGGACAATGAAATTCTTCCTTGCAACAGAACAACAGGCCTGTAAATGCAATAAGGTGCGGAGAAAATATAATAAGCAAAAAAAATTAATAAATTAATAACCGTAATACAATGTAACTATAATAAACCAAATTCCGTAGTGCAACGAAATATATGTTTAGTTCAGAGATACAATGCGGAAATAGGCCCCTCTCCCCACCAAGTTCATGCTGACCAGTGATCCCTATACACTAGCACTGTCCTACACACTAGGGACAATTTACAATCATTACCGAAGCCAGTTAACCTGCAAACCTGTCCGTCTTTGGAGTGTGGGGGGGAAACCAGAGCACCTGGAGAAAACCCACGCCGTCACAGGGAGAACGTACAAACTCCGTACAGACAGCACCCCTAGTCGGGATCGAACCGGGGTCTCTGGTACTTTATAAGGCAGCAACACTACCACTGGGCCACCGTGCCGCCCCTTATTCCGTAGAAGTTCGCAATTGGCTGCGGTGAACATTATGCAGTGTTCAAGAGCTTGATGGTTGTTGGGAAGAAGCTATTCTATCAGGTGGCGATGTTTTTCAGGCTCCGGTACTCTCATCCCCATTGTAAGGGTGAAAGTAGAGATGATCGCTGTACCACCCTGAAGTCTATCTCTGTTTTGAACAAAACACACTGATAGAGACATTTGGTCATACAGCATGGAAACAGGCCCTTCGGCCCAACTTGCCCATGCCTGCCTACCAAGATGCCCCATCTACAATAGATCCACCTGCCCGCGTTTGACCTATATATCTTTAAACCTTTCCTATTCACGTATCTGTCCAAATGTCTTTTGAACTTTGACAGCTTGCTTGGAAACTTCTTCAGGTTAAATGAAATTGCCCTGACCGCACGGTCTGTGTATTCATATCTGACCCGCTGCACAGATCACCTCTCATTGCTACTTGCCCCGATGTTTAAAAAAATCAATATGACCTTTAACACTTGTGTGGTGATGGCCTGATGTTTGCTGGGTCGTTGTAAAGGTAAACCAACAGCCAGGGGCCAGGCAGGCAAAATCAATGAGGTTCAGAGTTCATTCAACACAAGCTCCTTCACCTTACCATCCATTGACCCCCCCCCCCTGTACCGCTCAAAGTCCCCCTTCCCCTCCCCCTCCCCCTCTCCCACCCTATCTCTCCTCTCCCCCTCTTCCTGTCTCCATCTCTCTCCCATTCCTCCCCTCCGCTCTATCCCCCCATCCCTCTCCCACTCTCTCTCCCTCTCCTCTCCCCTCTCTCCCTTCCCCCCCCTTCTTTCTCCCCTCTCCTTTGCCCGTCTCCCTCTCCCCCTCCCCCCTCCTCTCTCCCCCCTCCTCTCTCCCCCCTCCTCTCTCCCCCCCTCCCCTCTCCACCCCTACCCTCTCTCCTCCCCTCCCCCTCTCCCCCCCACATCATCTCCCCTCCCCTCCCCCTTCCTCCCATCTCTACACCTCGCTAGTATAAATCCCTCAGCACTGGCCACACTGATGGGTTAATAACCAGAAGACGTATCGACCACCAGGCACACTTTTAAAGCCTCGTTCACTGACCCTGAACAAATCGGGTCCTGTTCCCTCTGCCAGTCGGGCTCTCTCTCCTTCAGTCACTTAGCTATCTTGATTTAAGGTGACACCGTTACAAGACACCCCTCCCCTCGACCAACCCTTGTCCAACTCGATGGCAGCAGAACCTCCCTGAGACTAGAGGCGAGCGTCC
Organism: Malacoraja senta; assembly: GCA_038087875.1. Taxonomy (NCBI): domain Eukaryota; kingdom Metazoa; phylum Chordata; class Chondrichthyes; order Rajiformes; family Rajidae; genus Malacoraja; species Malacoraja senta. The sequence continues at coordinate 32,996,401 of CM075985.1, forward strand.
CCATCCCAACCCTCCCTGTCACTTGGAGTCGCTGGGTGAGACCCTTGTCCTCCGGAGATGCTGCCTGACCCGCTGAGTTACTCCAGCACTCTGTGATTACGTTTGAAACCCCTTCCTCGATGGCTGTAGCCGTGCGTGTATACCACGCTCGGAGTTTCAACGCAGTGAGTTTAAGCAGGTTTTTGAACAAAGAGAGACACACACTCACACACTCACACACTCACACAGGGTACAACTCTAATCTTAATTACTTCTTTTTTTTAAGTGCAGGCCTACTTTTTAGAAGGGATTTCCATCTGTACAGCCTTTTGGAGACCCCAATCAGTTCAAATAAGAGAATTGCGATCATTTTTAGTTTAGAGATACGAGGAACTGCAGATGCTGCAACAAAAAGCACACTTTAGTTCAGCGATTCAGTCTGAAGAAGGGTTCCAACCTGAAACGTCACCTATCCAAGCTTTCCAGAGATAATAATAATAATAATAATACATTTTATTTGTATAGCACTTTTCAAGGACTCAAAGTCGCTTTACATGGAGAGTCAAAAACAAAACAAAATAGAGCAGTAAGACAGAGATGCAAAGGGGAGGGGAACATGGGACTAAGGGTATGCAGTGGTGAAGAGATGGGTCTTGAGGCGGGACTGGAGGATGGTGAGGGACTCAGAATTTCGGATCAGTTGTGGGAGGGAGTTCCAGAGCCTGGGAGCTGCCCTGGAGAAGGCTCTGTTTCCAAAAGTGCAGAGGTTGGATTTCGGAGTGGAGAGGAGACCGGCTGATGTGGATCTGAGGGACCGTGAAGGTTGGTAGGGGGAGCGGAGGTCAGTGAGATAAGGGGGGGCCAAGTGGTTGAGGGCTTTGTAGGTGACGACCAGGATTTTGTAGATGATTTTGTAGATGGGAAATGGGAAGCCAGTGAAGTTCTTTGAGAACTGGGGTGATGTGGTGCCAGGATTTAGTGTGGGTGATGAGTCGGGCGGCTGCATTCTGGACCAGTTGTAGTCGGTTGATGTCGGTGGAATTAATGCCAAAGAGAAGAGAGTTACAGTAGTCCAGTCGGGAGGAGATGAAGGCATGGATGAGTCTTTCAGCAGCGGGGGGTGTGAGAGAGGGTCTGATTTTGGCAATGTTGCGGAGGTGAAAAAATGATGTTTTGACAACATGGCGGATGTGAGGCTCAAGGGAGAGGGTTGAGTCAAAGATCACGCCAATGTTGCGGGCCTGAGGAGATGGGGAGACAATGGTGCCGTCAATAGTGAGAGTGGGGTTGTTAATTTTGGTAAGTGTTGATTTGGAGCCAATGAGGAGAAATTCTGTTTTGTTACTGTTTAATTTAAGGAAGTTGAGTTGCATCCAAGATTTGATGGCTGACAGGCAGGAGTTGATATGGACGAGAGGGGGGGTCGTGGGGGGACTTGGTGCTGAGATAGATCTGGGTGTCATCAGCATAGCAGTGGAAGTCCAGGTTGAAGTGACGGAGTATATGACCAAGGGGGAGGATGTAGATGATGAAGAGGAGGGGACCGAGAAGGGAGCCTTGGGGAACGCCTTGAGTGACAGTGGCTGTGGCAGAGGTGTGGTTATGGAGAGAGATGAAGTGGGATCGGTTGGAAAGGTAGGAACGGAGCCAGCTGAGTGCAGAACCTTCAATGCCAAGGTCTTTTAGTCTGGTGAGCAGGATGTTATGGTTCACGGTATCGAAGGCTGCACTCAGGTCGAGGAGGATGAGGATGTTGAGGGAACCAGTGTCAGCAGAGGTGAGGAGGTCATTGAGTACTTTGAGGAGAGCAGTTTCTGTGCTATGGAGGGGGCGAAAGCCAGATTGGAGGGGTTCCAATAGGTTATACGCGAGGAGGTGGGAATGAAGTTGTGACGCGACGATACGCTCCAGGGTTTTTGAAAGAAAGGGGAGGTTTGAGATAGGGCGGTAGTTAATGAGAGAGGAGGGATCAAGACCAGGTTTCTTTAAGATTGGTGTGACAGCAGCAGTTTTGAAAGCAGAGGGGACAATTCCTTGGGACAATGAAGAGATTAGTGAGGTAGGGGCAGAGAGCGGGGAGGCAGGATTTCAGCAGGGGAGTGGGGAGAGGGTCGAGGGAGCAGGTAGTGGGTTTGGAAGAGCTGATGAGTTTGGAGATTTCAGTAGGGGTGACCGGGTCAAACTGTGAGAGGAAGCAGTGTGGAGGAGGGGTAAGGAGGTCAGTGGAGATGTTGAAAGGAGGGGCCTTGGTAGGTGGTGGAGTAGATGCTGGGGAGTCAGGTACAGGGGATAGAGATTGATAGATGGTGCTGATTTTGTCAGCGAAAAAGTGGAGGAATGAGTTGCAGAGATCCGGAGTGGAGGTAGGGAGAGTGTTGGCTCGAGGCTTGAGGAGGTTGCACACTGTGGAGAAGAGGGTTCTGTGGTTTAGGCAGGGGTCGGTGAATATGGAGGAGAGGTAGGCAGATTTAGCAGCAATGAGGGCATCTTTGTAGGCAGTGAGGTGGAGTTTGTAAGCTTCATGGTGGACTGTGAGAGATGCTGTCTGACCCGCTAGGTTATTCCAGCACTTTGTGTCTTACAGCGCCAGAGACCCAGGTTCGATCCTGACTATGGGTGCTATCTGTACGGAGTTTGCACGTTCTCCCTGTGACCGCGTGGGTTTTCTCCGGGTGCTCCATTTCCTCCCACATCCCATAGAGGTGCAGGTTTGTAGGTTTGGTGGTGTAGTGTGTAGGATAGAACTAGTGTACAGGGAGATTGTCGGATGGCGCGGACTCAGTGGGCCGAAGGACCTGTTCCTGCTCTGCATCTCTAAACTAAACGAATCTAGCAGATATTGTGCGTTACCTGATTATATCTTTCGACCGTTTGTCAGTAGATTGAAAGCTCTTTATCCACAACATTGCAGAACAAAAAGAAAAACAGTTGATATCCATTTGATGTCGACACAAGGAACTGTAGATGCTGGTTTACAAAAATAGACACAAAGTGCGGTGTAACTCAACAGGTCAGGTAACCTCCCTGGAGAACAAGGATAGGGAACGTTTGTGGTCAGGACCCTTCTTCAGGCTTATTGTAGTTGGGGCAGGGGAGATGGAAGAGAGGAGGGGGAAAATTCTATGCAGAGAAATAAGGAACTGCAGATGCTGGTTAACACAAAAAGTACACAAAGTGCTGGAGTAACTCAACGGGTCAGGCAGCATACATCAATGTTCATTAAATGCCAGACATTCTTTAATACAATTTAAAGTAATACATAGGTTACATTATTCAAAAACAAAATTACATAAAATCTTTCAACATATCTCACCTATATGTGATAAATGTCAACATTTAGAAGCTACCTTATCTCATATGTTTGCAAACTGTATAAAAATTAAAAAATTCTGGGTAAATATTTTTAGTATAATATCTAAAGTGACCAGCACACAATTGGACCCGGATCCAAAATTAATAATACTCGGAACATTAGAATTAAATCAAACATCTACAACAACACAAAGAAACTTTATTGATTATAGTATAATAACAGGAAAAAAATTAATTCTAAAATTTTGGAAAGGCCCTACGTCCCCCACAATCAAAATGTGGATTATAGAAATGACGGAGACCTTAAACGTGGAAAGAATCAGATTTTCCCTGTTGGACAAACAGGAATTATTCGTTGGAACATGGTCTCTCTTTATTGATTATTTAAAGGGTCAGAATGGTTCAGCACAGGAACCTGACTAATACTTGGGCTAAAGAATGGATGAAATGCTATACTCTGAAATGTACGAATATATCTCGAATGAAGTTTTTTATTTTAATAAATTTTTCCATTCTTCTTTAACCATCTTTTTCTTTTGTTTGTTTGTTTTTTTTTTGTTTTTTTGTTTTGTTTTTTTTTTCTCTTTTTCTTCTCACTCTTTTCTTTCTTTACTTCATCTATCTTTTTAGTTCTATCTAGTTTTAAAAAAAAGGCAAAAGGTATTGGAGACAATGTAATAATAATTGATAATATTATCAATTTAAAAATGTAAGACTGTAATGATGTTAATAGGTTGTGTACTTTTCTCCAATAAAAAATATTTTCAAAAAAAAACAAAAAAAAAAACGGGTCAGGCAGCATCCCTGGAGAACATGGATAGGTGACGTTTCTGGGTCGGGACCCTTGGGACACTAATCCATTTCTGCATTCGTAGTTTTACAATTGAGTTGCAGCAGAACCGACTCACTTGAAAACACCGAGAAAAGTCTATAAATAGATGACTGTTTTCACTATTCGTTCAAATCAAGGAACAAAATTGTGCAGAAAGTGGTGAATATAGACAAGAAATGTACTTGCCCATTACACGGACGTTGAAGTTAAACGTTTGTTTCCAGGTTGAGTTGTTACTGGAGGTGAAAACATGTTGTAATGATGTGCGCAGGTTATCCGCAAACGTTGTTGAGCTTTTGACGGAAATCAAATGCAGAAATAATATGTAGGAAGGAACCGCAGATGCTGGTTTAAACCGAAGATAGACACAAAGTGCTGGAGTGACTCAGCAAGGGGTGGAAATCCTGGGGTGTACAGGAGGGTCACGTCCCCCCACCCCCTGCTTTTAGAGGTGGGGACAATCCCCCCCCATGTTTTGTTATCCCGACTTTCTAAGGGCTGAATCGGCCCGTTCGCGGGGCCTTTCAGTGCCCGTCGCGGCTTAAAATCAAACTGCTGCATCGAGGCGATCAAGGCTCCCGATGTTGAAGCCCCCGCCAGCCGATGACAGACCCCGTGAACGTGCCGAATCAAGCCCACGGCCGAAGCCTCGCACTAATGCATCCCGCTTCCTCCTCCAGCCCAGCGTGCCGCTTGACGGGGGTGATTCGGTACAGCGTGGAGTCGGCGCCCGATGAGCAGAGGGAACCGGGACCGGGTCACCGCCAGGGATGCGGTTCTCTATCTGGAAGGCGGAGGATCTGCTGCGGCTGCTGGCAGGTACACAGAGAGAGAGAGAGGCCACTCGGCCCGCGTGTTGCTGCTGCCTCACAGCGCCAGGGACACGGGTTTAGATCCTGACTCCGGGCGCTGTCTGTACGGAGTCTTTTTCTCCCCACTAGCGCCTTGTCTGATGTTGATCCCACCCTTGCTGCTGAACAGACCGAGCACCAGCACCGAGTGCTCGCTCCGCCACCTCTTTCGCTTAAGTTTATTTTGACAGTGGGTCTCCGCAGGGCCCACGGCTAAAGCCTCCGAAGCCTCGCGTGTGTGTGTGAGTGTGTGCATGCGCGCGCGGCCGACAAGAAATTGTGTCCCCCCCGGTTCCCCCCCCCCCCATGTTTTGATAGTGATTTCCGTGCCTGACTCAGCGGCGAAAAGGGATGGGTGACGTTTTGGGTCGAGACCCATCTCCAGAGATGCTTGCTGCCTGTCCCGCTGTGTTAGTCCAGCATTTAGCGTCTGTGCAAAAATAATACGCTTAGCAAGAATGACAAAGAATGGCTCAGGCGGTTCAACTCTTCACTATAAACCTACAAAAAGGTATCACAGTTCGTCAGCCGGTGTGCAGAGAGACAAAATAAAGGGCCTGTCCCACTTAGGCGATTTTTCAGCCGACTACCGGCGACTGTCAGAGTGGAACACACTCACACACACAAACACATCGTAAAGGCGGGGACAGGGCAAGCGGGGGAGCGCTGTCTGAAATTCACACGGTACAAAGCCAAGGTGATACAGACACACACCGCGATGAACAGGAAGGTTGGCGCTGTAATTAAGACGGCTAGCACAGTGTACGGTAAGTCCTTTAAAAGTGGGGAGAAGGGGGGAGAGAGGGGGAGAGGGGGGGAGAGGGGAGAAAGAGGGGGGGAGAGGGGGGGGAGGCGGGGAGTGGAAACAACTTTTAAGATGCCAGACAACATTTAAGAAGCCAGAGATACACGGCTGTGAAGCTCGGCGGACATTTAACATTACCGGTCGGTTATCCTTGGTTCTGAAAACTCCTGCTTACGTTTGTTTTCCCCAATGAGCCAATGAAAATGACCAGTCAGCAAAGGCGATTAACTAAAACTACCTACGGCTACCCATAACTACATGGCGACCCCACTACAACTGCACCTACGACTACAGGATTATCGATTTTCTCCATGGCGACCAATTTTTGATCGCAGAAAATGTTTCAATGTGTTTGCGGTGACCATACTGAGGCCGCGACTAGTTCCCATAATGCGGGAACTCCTCGCGACCATGAAGGAGACCATCAGTGAACATGTGGCGACCATGTGGCGAGCGCAGAGTCTCCTGCACTCGCCTAAAAAGTCGCCTAAGTGGGACAGGCCCATAACCAAGTGAAATTACCTGTCTTGCCCTGGTTTATTCCCTGGACGAGTTCCCAAAAGACAATTGACCATTTTAGTTCTGTGCCGACTACGTTCCGTGTGCTGAAGCAAAGCAAGAATTTCATTGTCCTATCAGGGACACATGACAATAAACTCACTTGAACTTGAACTTGAATTAGTTTCATTTTCGGTTTGTGAAATATCAGATGATATATGTAGTGGTCTACACTGAGAACAAACGTGGGCTGTTGCGCGCCTCATATTTTCGCCAGGGCAGATTACAACCCAGCGGTATGAATATTGAAGATGGACACAACAAGCTGGAGTAACTCCGCGGGTCAGGCAGCATCTCTGGAGAAAAGGAATAGGTGACGTTTCAGGTCGAGACCCTTCTTCAGACTGAGAGTCAGCAGAAAGGGAAACGAGAGGTGTAGGCAGTGATGTCGAGGGATATAGAACAAATGAATGAAAGATGTGCAAAAAAAGTAACAATTGCCATTGTTTGCTGTTTGCTAGGTGAGAACGAGTTACAGACAACGAGACTCAACAAGACAACCTTGCTATCACTGCTTGGGTGGGGGAGGGATGGAGAGAGAGGGGATTCAAGGGTTAATTGAAGTTAGAGAAATCAATATTCATTCAAGGGGTGTAAGCTGCCCAAGTGAAATATGAGGTGCTGTTCCTCTAATTGGCGCTGGGCCTCACTCTGACAATGGAGGAGGCCCAGGACAGAAAGGTCAGTGTGGGAATGGGAAGGTTTGAGTTAAAGTGTTTGGCTACTGGGAGATCAGGTGGTATGAATATTGATTTCTCTAATTACAAGTGACCCTTGCATTCCCTCTCTCTCCATCCCTCTCCCATCCTAATTCTCCGACCAGTCTGACAGTCCTGATTAAATGTTACATTGTATGCCGTGTTGTCACCTTCCTCATAGCTAACCGTGATCTATTCTACATTTAACTTGAGCTTCGTCCCCTTTGATCTGTAGTTTTCACGTCTTACCCTTCCTTATCTCTCGTTTCCCTCTCCCTTGACTCTCGGTCTGAAGAAGGGTCTCGATCCGAAACGTCACCCATTCTTTCTCTCCAGAGATGCTGCCTGTCCCGCTGAGTTCCTCCAGCATTTTGTGTCTATCTTTGTTATCTCGGGTGAGTAGGCAGGCTTCGGCCTCTCAAACAAGAGCCCCTGACAAACTTCAGAGAGGGATTATGTCCTTACACCATTTGCAGTAATCAGCGGCATTACATTCACTTGAAAGCCACGGGGCTTTGCACCTTGCCAACTCAACAATCTCTCCCAGTGCCAGCCCAGCCAAAACCCTAACCGTGAGACCGACCCAACCCAACGGTATGAATATTCCTGATGAGGGTAGAGGAACCTTGTCGCCAGGGTCCGGAGGAGGAGCGGCTCTGCTGTCAGCGACCGAAGGACTGGTGACGGGATCTAGGGAGTGGGCAGGGCCGAAGATGTCCTGGTTGGGTTGACCCTAGACCTGGCCAGGCTGGCCGTCCGCGAGTCACGGCGCCAGGCAGAAGAGGGTTTAGCCCAGAGCCAGAAGCTTGCCCCTTTACCGGGCTTATGTCCGTGCCCGGGTGGTGTTACACAGGGCCATAGTTATTTAGAATATTTGTAAGGATTGTAACATAGTTGTGTGAAAATTTAGATAATTTGGTGATTTTGTACCATGGTGGTGGGTGGGTTACCAGTTTTGTTTTGGTTTTTGTATCGTGATCGTAATTAAATAAATTATTTTTGATTAAAAAAAACAGTATGAATATTGACTTCCTAACTTCGTACGCCTTGCTTTCCCTCTTCCTCCATCCTTCCCCATCCGAGTTCTCCTTCCGGTCTGATTGTCCCCCTGATTACATTTTATCTCTGTATGCTTCGTTGTCACCTTCCCCTAACTAACAATGATCTATTCTACATTTTCCTTCAACTCCATCCCCTTTGATGTCTTGTTCCCACACCTTACCCGTCCATATCTTTGTGTCTCCCCCTCCCCTGACTCTCAGCCTGAAAAAGGGTCTCGAGCCGAAACGTCACCCATTCCATCTATCCACAGATGTTGCCTGCCCCGCTGAGTTACTCCAGCAATTTGTGTCTACTGTCAACCGGCCAAGTGGGCATAAAATGCTCAAAGACTTTGGTGGGGAAGGTGGGAAGCCCAGACTCTACAAATCATGAGGGCACTAAATATGATAGATGCACATAGTCTTTTACCCAAAGTAAGGGAATCAAGAACTAGAGGACATAGGTTTAAAGCTAGAGGGGAAAGATTTAATAGGAAACTGAGGGGCAACCTTTCCATACAGAGTGTGATGGGTATTCGGGACCAGGTGCCAGAGGAGGTAGTTGGGGCACATTAAAGACATTTGGACAGGTACATGGATAGGAAAGGTTTAGAGGGATATGGGCCAAATGTGGGCAGGTAGGACTCTTGTAGATGGGGCTTCTTGGTCAGCATGGGCAAGCTGGGCCGAAGGGCCTGTGTCCATACTCTAGGACTCGATGACTAATTGAAAATGTTACTGACAACTTGACCCTGTTTCATAGAACATAGTACAGCACAGAAGCAGGCCCTTCAGCCCACAATGTTTGTGTTGAACATGACGCCAAGTTAAACTAATCTCAGATAGACACAAAGTTCTGGAATAACACAGCGGGTCAGGCAGCATCTCTGGAGAAAGAGGATGGCTGACATTACGGGTCAGAACCTGGAGAAGGGTTCCGACCCAAAACGTCACCCATCCTCTTTCTCCAGAGATGCTGCCTGACCCGTTGAATTACTCCAGGACTTTTTGTTTATCTTCGGTATAATCCAGCATCTGCAGTTCCTTCCTAAATTAATCTCCAGTGCCTGTACATGATCCATATCCCTCCATCCCCTGCATGTGCCTAACTAAAGGCCTCTTAAAAACCACTATTATATCTGTCTCTGGCATCGTGTTCCAGGCACCCACCAATCTCCGAAATAAAAAACATGCCCGGCATATTGCATGGTTTAGTTTAGTTTAGAGATACAGCGCGGAAACAGGCCCTTCGGCCCACCCAGTCCGCACCAATCAGCGATCCCCATACACTAGCACTATCCAACACACTAGGGACAATATACCGTTTTTTTTTTACTCAAGCCAATTAACCTACAAACCTCTAGATGTCTTTTGAATGTGGGAGGAAACCCGAGCTCCCGGAGAAAACCCACGCAAGTCATGGGGAGAACGTACAAACTCTGTGCAGACGGCACTCATGGTCTGGATCAAACTGGGGTCTCTGGTGCTGTTCGGCAGCAACTCTCCCGCGGCGCCACCGTGGCGCCCCACCACCTCCCCTGGCACTGTGTTCCTGGTGCCCACCAATCTCCGTGTATAAAACAAGCCCGGCACATCGCATACTTCTGTCCTTCTTTCTGAAAATGAGCAGCCTTAATACCTGGACATCTGTCCCGAAATGAAAACATGCCCTGTGCCTGTAATCATTTATCGGTGGGGATGGCCTGAATTATTACCCTCTTGCTTCCAGTTCACTTTCTGAGGAGTGCAAAGTAAATGAAGGATCTGTTAATTAAGTACAGCAATAATCTCTCTGTGGGGATCAAACAGTAGATGCGTCCAGAAACCCCTGTTGAGAAGATGAAATGCAGGCAAACTTTAAAGACTTCCTGTCATTAATTGAACCCGCAGCATGCTCCTGGCCCAATCCCCCTCTGCTAAACAGAACAATGACTGACGATTATGGGTGGCAGCAAGATCACACTGAGTGACACAAGAGAATGAGCAAAGTCCACCAGCAAGTAGACACCAAATGCTGGAGTAAAGCCCCTGTCCCACTTGGGCGGCATTTGCGCGTCACGCAGGTGGCGCGCAAGGATTTTGAACATCCCAAAATCCTGGGGCGCCGCGCGCGTCACTGCCTACGTCACCACGTCTGCAATGCACGCAATGCGCGCGTCTTGCGTCGTGACGTGTAAATGATGTCGCGTAAATGACGCGCAAATAACGCCCAAGTGGGACAGGCCCTTACTCAGCTGGACAGGCAGCAGCGCTGGAGGGAAGGAATGGGTGACGTTTCGAGTGGAGACCAGGTTAATTGGCTTTGAGCAATTGTAAGTTAGATACATCTTAGATAAGCATCTCAGATACGGTGCAATTGTAGAGTGATAGCACACTGAGACAGTATACATAGTCTTTAAGAAGGAACTGCAGATGCTGGAAAATCCCAGGTACACAAAAATGCTGGAGAAACTCAGCGGGTGCAGCAGCATCTATGGAGCGAAGGAAATAGGCAAAGTTTTGGCCCGAAACATTGCCTATTTCCTTCGCTCCATAGATGCTGCTGCACCCGCTGAGTTTCTCCAGCATTTTTGTGTACCCAGTATACATAGTCGACAGATGTGGTGCCTTCTTCAAGTCCATGACAGTTTGATTTGTCTGAAGAAGGGTCTCGACCCGAAACGTCACCCATTCCTTCCATCAAGAGATGCTGCCTGTCCCGCTGAGTTTAGTTTAGTGATACAGCATGGAAACAGGCCCTTCGGCCCACCAAGTCTGCACTTTGTGCTCCAGCATTACTCCAGCAGTTTGTGTCTATCGTCGGTGTAAATCAGCATCTGCAGTTTCTTCCTACACAAGTTTATCAGTAAAACAATCTGCTCTGCACTATGGATCACTTCAACTTTTAATTAATCTATGACTGGCTGGCACTCACAGATACCATATGTGTGGTAGTGCTTTGAAAACCAGCTCACTTTCCTTGACCACTTCAACTGAGAGCTGTGCAAGAGATACACATTTCAGCAAATCCACCTTCACAGCAAAGATAGACAGACACAAAATGCTGGAGTAACTCAGCGGGTCAGGCAGCATCTCTGGAGATAACGGCATAGGTGATGTTTCGAGTCGAGACCCTTCTTCAGATTGAGAGTTAGGTGAGAGGGAAACAGTCCCCTCGGGAACTTAGATCGACTTCATGACTCCTTTTACTTTTGTAAACTCGATACGAGTCCAGACTCAAAAATAGCTGCAAATGCCGGAACTTTGAGCAAAAGTGCTGGAGTAAACTCAGCAGGTCAGGCGGCATCTGTGGAGAACATGGACAGATGACAATTTGGGTCAGGACCCTTCTTCAGCCTGAAGGAGTTGGAGTTGGAGTTGGAGAGACAAATCTGGCAAACAGAGATGGGGGCGGGACAAAGTCTGACGAGTGATAGGTGGATACAGGTGAGGAGCATTTGATGGGCAGATGGGTGGAGTAAGTGACCAAGGCTAGAGGTGAAAAGGAAGATACGAGGGTGACAGAAAACAAGAGAAGAGGAGGAATGAAATCTATGGGTGGACGTGGTAACGGCGAGGGTAAAGGGGAATAAAAGGACATTAGGGACTAGATGAATGGAGGGGGGAGGAGGGGGAATGAAGGGAGCAGAGTGATTACTGTGGTGCCAAACGTAATTTGGACCACAGGATGTCATATTAACACTCTCCAGATTACATACATACATACGTACATATACACACACACACACACGCACACGCACACGCACACACGCACGCACGCACGCACGCGCGCGCACGCACACACACACACACACACGCACACACACACGCACACACACAGATAAAGGCACAATCCAAGTCCCATCAGACACACGTAGATATGCACTCGTGCACACAGACACACAGATATACACACACATCCAAAAATATACATGCACATTCGAAGTCCCACAAAAAGACAGACAAGCCCACATGCTCACAGACGCACACACACACACACACGCACACACACACACACACACAGACACACACACACACACACGCACACACACACACACACACACCGATGACATACACTCACATCGCATGTCCCACAAAAAGACACGCACATCCATGTACACATCAAGATACAAACATAGAAACAAGGAACTGCAGATGCTGGTAGACAAAAGTGCTGGAGAAACTCAGCGGGTGAGGCAGCATCTATGGAGTGAAGGAAAAAGGCAACGTTTTGGGTCGAAACCCTTTTTCAGACTGTTGTGAGGGTGGGGGGGGGGGGGTGGGAGGCAGAAGGGAAGAGGGAGAGATGCTGATTTACAAAGAAAGACACTCAACGGGTCAGGCAGCATCTGTGGAGAACATGGATAGGTGATGTTTTGAGTCAGGACCCTTCTTCAGCTTGACACAAAACATCACCTATCCAATTCTCCAGAGATGCTGCCTGACCCGCTGAGCTACTCCAATACTTTGTGTCATTCTTTCAAGATACAAACATATACACACACACACCTAAAGACCAAACGCATCCCAGTGCAAGCACACACACTCCAACAGTAAATTTGATGGATAAATAGGAAGAAATTAATCTGTTGATGGGGAAATCTCTGGGTAAAATAATCACTGTCAGAGCTTACAGGAAGAGACACAAAGTGCTGGAGTATCTCAGCAGGTCAGGCAACATTGGTATAAACCAGATAGACACAGAATGCTGGAGTAACTCAGCGGGCGGGATAGGCAGCATCTCTGGAGAGAAGGAATGGGTGACGTTTCAGGTCGACACCCTTCTTCAGACTGAACGTCAGGGCAGAGGGAGACATAGAGATATGGAAGGGTAAAGTGTGAAAACACACATCAAAGGGGACGAAGTTCAAGGAAACTAGAATGGTTTATTGTTAGCTGAGGGGAAGGTGACAATCAGTAAAATATCAGTAAAGGTACAAACCAGCATCTGCAGTTCCTTCTGACACCATACAGGAGGAGAGTTCGACACTCAGAATGGTGAATGTTTAGAGTATCATGTCTGCAATTGACAGTGAATACCAGAGCATGCATTCATTCTAAATCCGAGATGGATAGATTTTTGTTAAGGAAAGCTATCAAAGGATGTGAAACAGAGGCGGGCCACTGGAGTTCAGCTGTTTAAGAAAGAATCGCAGATGCTGGTAAAATCGAAGGTAGACACAAAATGCTGGAGAAACTCAGCGGGTGAGGCAGCATCTTTGGAGAGAAGGAATAGGCGACGTTTCGGGTCGAGACCCTTGGGTCACCCGCTGAGTTTCTCCAGCATTTTGTGTTTACCACTGGAGTTCAGTCACAGCTGAACCAGGGTCTCTCTCACTGACTGTTCTGTCCCTCTGCTCTGCTTCCACAACTCAACTGGTACCATGGCCCCAGTGATGTATGAGCACTAATACGTATTTCAGTCATTTATTGTGGTCCATTTGACTTCAGCGTTTAGTTCTGGTTTGCCTTATTGTTCCCCAATGGACAATGCAAGGGATAGCCCATTTCATTCAATTGTTTCAGGAAACTTGGACTGGGTAAATAGATGTCCTAATCCAAGCCCTGCGATTACATCCAAACCAATTGTTAATAAAAGAGTCGCCCAGAGACACCAGGAACTGCAGATGCCGGAACCATGAAAAAACACTAAAGTGTCCACTTCTAGAGTAAGGCCGCATGCAATTTGGAGTCCACAGCACCTCACGTTTCTCTTGGGCAGTTCACAACCTAGCAGTATGAATACTGATTTCACTCATTTCAAAACCCTTGCATTCCCTCTCCCTCCCTCCCTCCCATCCTGCTAGTTTCACTGTTCGCATCCTTTCGTTGTCACCTCTTCCGCAGCCAGCACTGGACCATTGTGGGCTCTACATTTCTTTGGTCATCGGCGCCGGCTCTGATTTGTTCTTTACCTTTTCATACCTCTAGTTTCCCCTCTTCTCCTGACTCTCAGTCTGAAGAAGGGTCTCGACCCGAAATGTCACCTTTTCCTTCTCTCCAGAGATGCTGCCTGTCCCGCATTCTGTGTCTATCCAAAGTGTTGGAGGAACTCAGCGGGTCAGACAACATCTGTGGAGGGAATGGACAGGCGACGTTTTGGATCGGGACCCTTCTTCAGACAGACGAAGGGTCCTGACGCAAAACGCCGCCTGTCCATTCCCTCCTCATGTTTGGATTGATTGATTGAAGGACACACCATGTAAACAGGCCCTTCGGCCCACCGAGTCCACACTGACTATCAATCACCCATTCACACCCACCCACCCACTCCCTATACACTAGGAGCAATTTACAGAAACCAATTAACCTACAAACCAGCACGTCTTTGGGGCGTGGGGGGAAGCCGGAGCTCCCGGAGGAGAACCCTAATGGGAGAACGTGCAAACTCCGCACGCAGACAGCACCCGAGGTCAGGATCAAGCCCGGGTCTCTGATGCCATGAGGCAGCAGCTCCACCAGCAGTGCCACTGAGTTCCTCCAGCACTTTGTGTTTTGCAATAATAACCTGCCGCTTGACAATAGCTCCCAAGAAGAAGTCAACTATTTTTCCTCTGTGGTTGTTATGGGACCAAGCCTCTTTAAAGAGGTAATTAATGGGTTATTGCTGTTTACTTAAGATCATTATCGGCAAGATTGGCATCCACTGCAATAATACTGCATACTGCAATAGTAATGAGTAGCTTTAATGCTGCCCACTGCAAGTCCGGGGACACCATTGCCCCGCCAGCCCAGGGCTACCCTGGACACCCCCGGACAGGGACGAGACACCCGGGAGGAGACGGGGTCGGCCCAGCAGCAACTCAGCGCCGGAGACCCGGGCCCGAAACCGACAACGGACGAAACGCAGGTCTGCACCCATGCAGATTCACAGCTACCGAGAATTTTTACAGCGAGTGACCTATGACCTGGGCATGTGCAGGCGGAATACCGAACTCGCTTATTGAATGTTAACCAAATTGTTGTAAGGCTGGAGTTACGAGGCAAGGATGATGTGGTTTCTTTTTTCAAGGTAAATCATCTGGGAACTTTTTACATTTATGGTAACTTTCAATGCTATCAATAATTTATTTCCCAGAGTTCGTACATGATCGCAGTGGCATAGGACACCACGGCTACACTTGGCCAGGCCGACCCTGCAACACCGCCAGGACAACGGGCCTTCATGGTCAGGTCAGGAACCCTGCACGCACAACAACTGGGACTTGAAAATGGCGACTCTGTACACTGCTATACACTTGTACTGTATCTGAGATGCTTATCTAAGATGTATCTAAGTGCTTATGTATAGTGATACTTGTACTGAACTGTGTACACTGTACCTCGGATGGAACCTGGGTCTCTGGCGCTGTAAGGCAGCAACTCTACCGCTGAGCCACCGTGCTGCCCCAAGAGTTATGTCCTCTTGACTTTGATATTTCCACCATTGGGAAAAAAGGTTCTGACTGCCTACCTTATCTCTGCCTTATATCAGGGTCTCCCCTCAACGTCTGGTGTTCCAGTGAACACAATCCAAGTTTGTACAACCACTCCTTACAATCCAAGTTTGTACAACCACTCCATTTTCTCCAGAGATGCTCCCTGACTCACTCCAGCATTTTGTGTCTATCTTTGCTATAAACCAGCATCCTCCATTCCTTTTTATCAGCATTCGGGTAAATCTCTTCTGCACCATCGCAACTTTCTATTGTTGGTATGATCGCAATGTTTAAGAAACATTTAGACAGGCACATGGATAGGATGGGTTTAGAAGGGGTCATAGTTTTACGTTGTGAGTGAGAAGATTTAATAGGAATCTGTGGGGCAACCTTTTCACCCAGAGGGTGGTGGGTGTATGGAACGAGCTGCCAGAGGAGGTAGTTGGGGCAGGTAGTATCACAACAGCGAGCGGGCCAGATCATCTCTGACCCCTCTCACACTGGCCACAAACTCTTTGAATCACTTCCCTCTGGAAGGCGACTCCGGATTGTCAAAGCTGCCACAGCCAGACATAAAAACAGTTTTTATCCACGAGTAGTTGCTCTACTCAACAGCAAAAAATCTGTAGCCTCCCTTTGATCCGGTATTTTGTTGGTTCACATGCTTGATCAATGGTGTTTTATCATTAATGTTTTATTATTATTAATGTTTAGTGTTTTCTGAGTCATTCGTAACTGTCACTGTAAGTCATGTTGTTAATTGTGGGCGGAGCACCAAGGCAAATTCCTTGTATGTGAATACTTGGCCAATAAACTTACTTACTTACATTTAAAAGACATTTGGACAGGTACATGGATAGCAAAGGTTTAGAGGGATATGGGCCAAATGCAGACAGGTGGGACTAGTGTAGATGGGGCATGTTGGTCGGTGTGGGCAAGTTGGGACTGTTTCCACTGTAGGACTCTACGACTCGATGACAGCCTCTCCAAAGCTTCCTCATCCTTTCTCTAATGGGGAGACCAGAACTACACTCCCAGTATTTCCATTCTTCCTGATCATGCATGTAGTCATCCCACATGTTTGTAACATTTCACAGCACCAGCGCCTATTCACACCATGCACTAATTCTTCTCCAGTGTCTTCTTTCATTTCTGTGTCCAATTCACTTTTGAACACTGACAATAATTGTTGGAATTCATTGCCACAGACGGCCGTGGAGGTCAAGACAATGGATTTTTTTTTGGCAGATTCATGATTAGTATTGACGTCAGGGACTAAGGGGAGAAGGCAGGAGAATGGGGTTGAGAGGGAAAGATAGACCGGCCAAGATTGAACGGCACAGTAGGCTTGACGGACCGAATGGCCCAATTCTGCTCCGAGCACTTATGAAAAACTTACCTCGTATTATGTATGTCAAGTTTTGGATCATTCGCCCTGTAATACACCCTTACATGACTCAGTGTCAAATTTATGATGACTGCACCCTCCACAGCATCTCGGATTGTGTCACCGTGTTAAACGCGCTATATAAATGCAAATAGTTGTTGTAAAAGCAACACTGAATCCAACACCACACTCCCCCCCCTTCCCGCCCCCCACATAGCCCTCATCAACCATCTCAATATAATATACCCGGCCCCCCCTCATGAGTTGATCACTGACAGTGTGGACCAAGTGAGGCAACCTACTGCGATGTCAATTCATTTGCCGTGAACGATTTGAATTAATCAGGTTTTTTTTCTTCCACCCAGTCCCAATTTAGCTCCCCTGCTGCAGAAACAACAGCTGTGTTGCCGAGTTAAATGGCAAATCATACGTTTAATATCAATCAGGTGTACCAAGCTGGAATCCCACTCATTCCGTACGCAGGGACAAGGAACTGCAGATGCTGGCTCGACCGAGGAAAGGCGCAGAGTGCTGGAGTAACTCAGCGGGTCCCTGGAGAACACGGATAGGTGACGTTTCGGGTCGGGACTCTTCTTCAGACAGATTGCAGGGGTGGGAGGGGTGGGGGGGCGGAAAGCTACAAGAAGGTCGAGAAAGCTAGAAGATTCTATATGCAGCATATCATCTCTTTGGCCGACTAGAATGAATCGAATGCAAAGATGTAAAAGTAAAAACAAGGTAACATTTCTGTTTCAGATTTTGATGATCTTCACACACTAGTGTTCCCTTTCTAAATATTTTCTTGCTGTGTCTTTGGTTGCACTATAGCCTTTGGTATTGCATTATTATGGCACCAATTATTACGGATATTGAATTGAAAGATACAGACAGCATGGATACAGACCCTTCAGCCCACCAAGTCCGCACTGACCATCAATCACCGCATCACACTGGTTCTATTTTATCCCACTTTCCCATCCACTCCCTACACACTAAAGGCAATTCTATAAAGGCCAATGAACCTACAAACCCACACGTCTTTTGGGATGTGGAAGGAAACCGGAGCACCCAGAGGAAACCTACTTACTCATAGAAAGAACATGCAAACTCCACACAGACAGCACCCGAGGTCAGGATGAATCCCAGGCCTTTGACACTGTGAGATAGCACTTCTACCAGCTGGATATTGTATTCTTGATTATTCTAAAATTTATCTCTGTATTATTGCATCTCAGTATCAAGAGAATCAAGTGTTTAAATTATCATATGTACCCACAATTGAACAATGGTAGACAAAAATGCTGGAGAAACTCAGCGGGTGAGGCAGCATCTATGGAGGGAAGGAAATAGGCAACGTTTCGGGTCGAGACCCTTCTTCAGAAGTAATGAAATCCTTACTTGTGGCAACATAGCGCGCCTGTTATCCCAATACATACAAGATGTGTCACATGTACATCTTGTATGTGTATGTGACAAATAAAGTTGACTTGACGACTTGAATACAGACAGATAATATGTAATAAACAAAAGAAAAACAATCAATTAATAACATCTCGTACAAAAAAACTTAAGGTCCTTGGTGCAACCAACAATTTGCATTGTGTGGTGTTCAAGAGCCTGATGTTTGTTGAGAAGAAACTATTCTTGAACTGGTGGATTCAGACTATTTTGTACCTTTGTGGAGCTGTGAAGCTGCAGCAAGTGAGAATGTAATTGTTCTCTTGTCGGTACATATGACAATAAAGCGTCCCTGACTCTTGGCGTTCTTTTGTATCGATGGTACAGAAATAATAAGTAAAAGTACAAACAAAGGGAGATGTGAAAAATGAAACTGGGCGATGTTTTTGTCTGACAATGTCTGACCCTCAATACCATGTGACCATCAATACCATGAACTTGCCTGATCTCCCGGTTGCTAAACAATTCTCCTTCCCATTCCCACACTGATCTTTCTGTCCTAGGTCTCCTCCATTGTCAGAGTGAGGCTAAACTCAAATTGGAGGAACAGCATCTCATATTTCGCTTGCACAGCTTACAATCCAATGGTAAGCTGTTGATTTCTCTAACTTCAAGTAACCCCGGCATTTCCCCTCTCTCTATCCCTCCCCCACCCAAGTCGCACCAGCTTCTCGTTTTCACCCAACAAACAGCTAACAATGGCCTATTTCCTTTATCATTGTGTCTTTTTTCCATATCTTTCATTCATTGTTCTTTATCTCTCTACATCACTGTCTATATCTCTCATTTCCCTTTCCCATGACTTTCAGTTTGAAGCTGCGTCTCGACCCGAAGCGTCACCCATTCCTTCCCTCCAGAGATGCTGCCCGTCCCGCTGAGTTACTCCAGCGTTTTGTGTCTTTCTTCGGTTTAAACCAGCATCTGCAGTTCCTTCCTACTCAATACAACGTGTGGCATTGGTTCCTTGCTGTAATTACTGCAACTCTATAACCTTCCTGATGAGGTTCTACTGAGCAGAGCCATTTCCATCATTGGATTGTTCACTAATGAGGGCATATTTATATATAATGCAGAGATTATTGTTGGCCCCCTAAGGAGCACACCGGCAACGTCTCTGATACCAAACCGCACTCTTAGTTCTGCGGCTAATGACACTTCTGATCTCCGCGATTGCCAAGCTTATTTCCAAATCCTATTTGTCACCGGGTTTCTTTCACACACCACAATATCAAGTGTCAAGAGTGTTTTCGCACGTTACCTATCCATATCTCTGTGTCTCCCTCTCCCCTGACTCTCAGTCTGAAGAAGGGTCTCGACCCGAAACGTCACCCATTCGTTCCTTCTCTCCAGAGATGCTGCCCGTCCCGCTGAGTAACTCCAGCTTTTTGTGTCTATCTTAAGGATAAAAACATCTACTCTTGAGGAAATGTAAAATCTTGAAGAAAAATCTGCAGACGCTGGTTTACAAAACAAAGGACAAAAAGTGTGTAGGAAGGAACTGCAGATGCTGGTTTGCACCGAAGATAGACACAAAAAGCTGGAGTAACTCAATGGGTCAGCCAACATCTCTGGAGAAAAGGAATAGGTGATGTTTCGGGTCGAGAACCTTCTTCAGATGTCTGAAGAAGGGTCTTGACCCGAAAAGTCACCTATTCCTTTTCTCCAGAGATGCTGCCTGTCCTGTTGAGTTACTCCAGCTTTTTGGGGCTGTCTTCAAAGGACACAAAGTGCTGGAGTAACTCAGTGGGCCAGACAACATCTCAGGATGACATAGATAGGTGACATTCTGGGTCAGATCCCCCTTTAGGCTGAAGAATCTAATGGAACGCCCACCTTCGTCAGATGGGTGAAGGGTCCCGACCCGAAACATCACCTATCCATGTACTCCAGAGATGCCGCATGACCCGTTGAGTGACTCCAGGATTGTGTGTCTTTCCTTGAGGAATTGCGTTCACACGTTACAAAATCTTCAGCATCTTAGTAGCAATGTCAGAATGAGTTAGCGTGCGACAGATAGGAAAGGTTGTTATCTATTACAGATTACACGCTTTCCCTGCAGTCTATTGAAACTGAAACTGGAATCACACACTCAGGTAGGATATGAATTTAAAAATATCTTTTATACAGGCTCTTGACCCTTGGCAATCTGAAAGACAGCCTTTTATTCATCGTCCCTTGCTTCAAAGGTTTACTACAACTAATGGAAATATCACTTTGCTGGCTACGGTATCACCTGCTTGTTTTTTTAGAGATGCAGCATGGAAACAGGCCTAAGATAGACACAAAAAGCTGGATGGAGTAACTCAGCGGGACAGGCAGCATCTCTGGAGAGAAGGAATGGGTGACGTTTCTGGGCGAGACCCTTCTTCGACCCGGATTGTCACCCAGTCCTTCCCTCCAGAGATGCTGCCTGTCCCGCTGAGTTACTAACTCCAGCTTTTTGCGTTTAAACCAGCATCTGCAGTTCCTTCCTACACATGGAAACGGGCCTTTCGGCCCATCAAGTCTACTCCAGCCTGTTCACACTAGTTCTGCGTTGTTCCACTCTCTCATCCACTCCCTACACATTAGAAGACATTTTTACAGAGGCCGGTTAACTTTCAAACACGGACGCCTTTTTGGGATTGGGGCGGGAACCGACGAACCCACGGGGAAAACATGCAAACTCCACACAGACAGCACCCGAGGTGTCTGGCGCCGTGAGGCAGCAGCTCTGCAGGCTTCCGCCACTGTGCCGCCCTTGGGAACTCCAGAGCTCAGAGTGCAAAGAAGATTGAGTTAAACAGCCAGCATATCCCAAGATCGTTTGAGTGCTGCCAAATCCATCCTTAATTAAATATCATCTTTTAGTTTAGTTTAGAAAAACAGCATGGAAACAGGCCCTTCGGCCCACTGAGCCTGTGCCGTCCAACAATCACCCATACACTAATGTGTACGGTCTGAAGAAGGGTTTTGGCCCGAAACGTTGCCTATTTACTTCGCTCCATAGATGCTGCCGAACCTGCCAGGTTTCTCCAGCACTTTTGTCTACCTTTGATTTTCCAGCATCTGCAGTTCCTTCTTGAACCCGTACACTAATTCTATGTTATCCCAGTTTCGCATCCAACACTCGGGATAATTTACAGAGGTCAATTAACCTACAAACCCGTATGTCTTTGAGATGTGGGAGTAAATGGGAACATACGGAGGAAATCCACGAGGTCACATGGAGAACATGCAAACTCCGTACAGACAACAACCATAGTCAGGATCGAACCTGGGTCTCCAGAGCTGGTAAGGCAGCAATGTCCCACAGTGCCGCCCCTTTTAATTAATGTCACAGACACAGTTAGCTCTTTTCTACAAGGCACTACTTTTTATCGAATTGACTAAAGACAGACTGTTCCCGTGCATTTTTGACATAACAATGAAAGTGACCTTTGACAATGTTGTCCAATTATGGAAGTACATCGAAGTCTTTTAGCTGTGCTCTGGGTCTTTCCCTTGCCGTCAGTAACTCGACTACAAATGGGAAAAAGGTCACAAAGAACAGCATCAAATATTGCATTCCAGCACCATATTTAGCTGATATAGTGACATTTACATTCAGCGCAGACCACTTGCTTAAGCTT
>CM075985.1:33018528-33041028 GCA_038087875.1 Malacoraja senta
TAGGTGATGCAAATGCAGGAAATATTCTCTGCTGAAGGGAACCTGCTGTCAAATGGATTGCACTCCTGGGGCAGAGAGGGGGGGAGAGAGAGAGAAGGAGGGGAAAAGGGGAAATATAAACTGGGAATAACTTTTTTTATGTGTGTGTGTGTGTGTGTGTGTGTGTGTGTGTGTGTGTGTGTGTGTGTGTGTGTGTGTGTGTGTGTGTGTGTGTGTGTGTGTGTGTGTGTGTGTGTGTGTGTGTGTGTGTGTGTGTGTGTGTGTGTGTGTGTGTGTGTGTGTGTGTGTGTGTGTGTGTGTGTGTGTGTGTGTGTGTGTGTGTGTGTGTGTGTGTGTGTGTGTGTGTGTGTGTGTGTACCTTCGGAGATTTCAAGTACACTTGACAAGTTAACTCGCCAGGCGCTGCAGCTCACAGGCAGATGGAAAGTTACGGCGACACAGGTTGTGCAAACATCACTGTTTTGTCCCCGTCCCCCTCCCCCCCCCCCCCCACCTCCCCAAGTGCTTCTGCCACAGAAGGTTAATGTTCACAGGTCATCAGCTCAACAGTTCCAGCCTGTGTCACTGATCAACCTTTAGTAACACATGGAGGTTTAAACATGTGCTACAAACCCCTTCGATTCTGAAAACTTTCCACATACACACACTTTCTGGAAGCCTTTTAACTTAAAAGTGATTCATGAAAAGGTCAGCTAATTCCGATTGATTTTGTACTGTCTGTAATCTCTCTCCTCCACAATACACACTGGGGTTTGAATCGCATAACCGAGACAGAAAGAAATATCCTTGATTTAGACAACTCGACGTATTTTTTTATTTTACACGGCCCATATTTTTTAACGCACCTAAAAGGCGCACTTAACTTCACCGATTGCTACCGACACACGTTTAGTTAGATACAGACAGCATGGAAACGAACCCATCGGCCCACCAACTCCACGCCGACCCGCGATCACCCGTCCGCACTAGTTTCCACGTTATCCCACTTTCTCATCCATTCCCTACGCACTCGGGGCAATTTTACAAAGGGCCATTGAACCTACCAACCAGCACGTCTTTGGGATGCGGGAGGAAACCGGAGCACCCGGAGGAAACCCACCCGGTCTCAGGGAGAACGTGCAAACGCGCCACACACACACACGCAGGCAGCGCCAGAGGTCAGGATCGAACCCGGGTCTCTGGCGCTCGACCAGCTAGCTATGCCACTGTACCACCCTGTCCTCAGCAAATTTTTAATCCAAGCCACCAAAACCCTAAAAAACGAGTCAAGAGCGTTCAATTGCTGTATGTAGCAGTAACAGAACAATGACATTCTTACCTGCAGCAGCACAACTGGTCTGTGAGCACAATACTCAGAGATAACATAATAAGCAAAAAGTTCAATACAGTGCATTAAAAAATATGACTGCAAAAAATCCTGGAAGTCCTTTGTTCAATTAGGACAGTTCATAGATGATAGCTTGGCTGGTGTTTGGTAGCGTTCAAGATCTTGATGGATGTTGGGAAAATGCTGTTTTCATAGAACATAGAACAGCACAGAAACAGGCCCTTTGGCCCACATATCTGTGCCGAGCTCACACATTTTGGCTTGTGGTAAATGCCAAGAAAAACTACTCTCCTCTGCCTGCATGTGATCCATATCCATCCATTGTTTGCCCAACCATGTGCCTATCTAAAAGCCTCTTAAACGCCACTATCATATCTGCCTCCACCACCACCCTGGTAGTGTGTTCCATGCACCCAACACTCTCTGGGTAAAAACAAACTTGCCCCGCACACCTCCTTTAAACTTTGCCCCTCTCACCTTTAAGATGTGCCCTCGAATCTTTGAAATTCCACCCTGGGGGAAAGGTTCTGACTGGCTATCCTACCTATGCATTTCACAATTTTATATACTCATTTTCTTATGCCCCCGCCCAAAAAAATGTAATTTAATTTAAAGAAACAGTGTGGAAACAAGCCTTCGGCCTACCAAGTCCACGCCATACAGTGATCCCCGTATAATAGCATGATCCTACACACAAGGGACAATTCACAGAAGCCAATTAACCGACAAACCTGTACATCTTTGGAATGTGGAAAGAAACCAGAGCTCCCAGAGAAACCCACCACGGGTCACGGGGAGAAGGTACAAACTCCGTACAGACAGCACCCGTAGTCTGAATCGAACCCGGGTCTTTGGCTCTGTAAGGCAGCAACTCTACCGCTGCACCACCGTGCCGCCCCAAAATAATCCAATAATTGCAAAAATGAGCCCAAAATTGCAAAGATGCCTTAAAAAAAAATCAAAAGATTAAAATCTGAAGTGTTTTAAATTCACTGCCTTTTCTTTGAACAATTAAATATCCTAACACACCAATTTTGATTTAAGGCAAATGCACATAGCTCTTATAATCTCAGAGTATGTGGTTTAAATAAGCATGAATCTTGGGCAGCTCAGGCAAGCTTTCAACACATGACACAGTCAGTCCAGATATATTACTTAAAGCGCTGGTGTTTAATTGACCAGATTTGGACTTTTTACTCCACCTAAACTGATCTTCAATCCACGATTCTCACAAACAGTGGATTATTTCATAGTCTAAATATCAAGGTTTAGACTGATCAGCTTTCTGACTCTGCAGAAAAATACTCAAGATTTGGGACGGCATGGTGGCGCAGTGGTAGAGCTGCTGCCTTACAGCGCCAGAGATCTGGGTTCCATCCTGACTACGGATGTCTGTCTGTACGGAGTTTGTACGTTCTCCCCGTGACCGCGTGGGTTTTTCTCCGAGATCTTCGGTTTCCTCCCACACTCCAAAGACGTACAGGTTTGTAGGCTAATTGGCTTGGTGTAATGTAAAATTGTCCCTGGTGTGTGTAGGATAGTGTTACTATGCGCGGATCGCTGGTCGGCGCGGACTCGGGTGGGCCGAAGGGCCTGTTTCCGTGCTGTATCTCTAAACTAAACTAAATCCCACTGTCAGTGCCGAATAAGAAAAACTTTGTAGGCAAAAGGGACTGCAGATGCTGGAACCTTGAGCAAAACACAAAAGTGCTAGAGGGAACTCAGCGGGTCAGGCAGCATCTGTGGAGGGAATGGACAGACAACATTTCAGGTCAGGACCCTTCTTAAACCCCTGTCCCACGGTACGAGTTTATTCCAAGAGTTCTCCCGAGTTTGCCCTGATTCGAACTCGGAGATTTACGGTAATGGCCCACCACGTCGGTACTCGGGGCTCTCGTGGACATTTTTCATCATGTTGAAAAATCTTCACGAGTCTTCCCGTGCTTACCTGCCGTTAGCGAGTCTTCCCGAGTACCTGCCGTTAGCGCTAAGAGACGTCCCCGAGCTCCGACGTACCCTCTACGTTCATTCTCCGTGCTTACCACGAATTTGATTATTTTTTTAAAACTCGGGAGAGCTCTTGGAATGAACTCGCATCGTGGGACACGGGCTATTAGGACTAATTGTAGTTGGGGAGAGAAATCTGGAAAAAAGAGAAAAGTGGGGGTGTGATAAAGCTTGGCGAGTGATAGGTGGATACTTAAAGGGGGGTTCTGATTGTAGATGGGTGGAGTAAGAGACAAAGGCTAGAGATGAAAAGGGAAAGTAAGATGTTATTGAACCAGGACAAGAACAAAATTGGAAAAGAACCTTCAGAATTTACGATGACAATTTTTAGTGACCACTGCAGACAAGCGACCAATCTGAAAGAATTGTTTTAGACTTTAGAGTTTACTTTTTGCTTTAGAGATACAGCGCGGAAACCAAATCGCCGCCGACCAGCGATCATCCCATACACTAGCACGATCCTACACACTAGGGACAATTTTTACAACAAATCTACACGTCGTTGGAGTGTGGGGAGGAAACAGGAGCACCCGGAGGAAAAAAACCACGCAGTACATGGGGAGAACGTACAAACTCCGTACAGACAGCACCCGAGGTCAGGATCGAACCCGGGTCTCTGGCGCTGTCAGGCAGCAACTCTGCCGCTGCGCCACCGTGCCGCACATCTGGAGCAAATTGTAGATGGGGAGTAGTGAAACCGGATGTGTGGACTGAAGTTGAGGCAAGTAGAAATCGTTTCAGAGCATTACAAAAATAAGAAATATTTTATTGTCAGTTTAAAAGGTTCATTGTGTTGGGCTCCCGTGCGTCTGAATGTGGCTCTGCCTCTGCCTCTCCCATATCGAAGCAGATATATATAATTTAATAAACTGCGTAATTTCAGCTGCTTTCAAATTAAGTGGCCACCACAATAGCCCCTCTCTTCAAAGTCTTTTCCCAGACTTGCCTTCTTGCATTCATGCGAAGCATCGCCATCAGCTTACTCTTGACAGCTTGACAGGCTCGAATAAGGAAGTACTACACATAAAACATAGTTTCCTGATGTATGCATTCATCTCTGCTGCCAAACACGGATATTGATGAGATATTCCACTCCCACTCTCAGCTCTGTAAATTATACCCTGCCCACAGAAGGATGGAACTCTTCATAGCTTCAAATAGCCTCAATCATTTCAACTTCCTCTTAACAGCCTATCAGGACCCATCATCCCCCAACCTCCCTGTATGTAGTCGGTCGGTTGACTGTCACCCCCTCCCCATTTCCAAAGGCAGAGAAAGCTTTTAGGCATTTTTGTTGTAACAAACACACACACACACACACACACACACACACCCAAGCGAGTTTCACTAACATAATGAGTTGTTGTAATGACAATCATATCTATTATTACTGATTGACTCAATCCTGGCGTTGAGAGAGGATTTCGGTGGGGCGTGATCAATGTTCGGCAGAACCATTATTCATGTCTCTCCTCAATCCAAATATTTTAACCATCCAACTTGGACATCTATGTTTAAGATTCGTTTCTGCTGCGTTCTGATTTACGTTAAAAATGATTGGCCGGGTTCTGAGCTGCGCGAGTTTTGTTTGGTTTCGAGATACGGCGCGGAAACAGGCCCTTCGGCCCACCGAGTCGGCACCGACCAGCGCTCCTCATACACTAGCACTATCCTTCGCACACTAGGGACAAGTTACATTTATACATTTATACCAAGCCCTGCCTGCCTTTACGGAGTTTGTACCTTCTCCCCGTGACCGGGATCTTCGGTTTTCCACCCACACTCCGAAGACAACAGGTTTGTAGGCTAATTGGCTTGGTATAAATGTACATTGTGTGTAGGATAGTGTTAGTGTGCGGGATCACTGGTCGCCGATGGCCCCGATTCCGCACTGTATCTCTAATCTAAACATAAAAGGACGCGCCAGTCTATGCCGGTATCTCTTCTAAAGATCATCTCTGATGATTTCCTATTGCCCTACTCCCACCCACTTCCCACTTCCATATAAACATCCTACTAGTTCGAGATGGCTTTCTAAATTCATTGTCATACAGCCTGGACCTTTGGCCCACTGTGTTCCCATCAAGCATTATGCATCTATTTACACCAATTCTTGAATAGTACGGGTGTCGGGGTTATGGGGTGAAGGAAGGAGAATGGAGTTAGGAAGGAAAGATAGATCAGCCATGATTGAATGGTAGAGTAGACTCGATGGGCCGAATGGCCTAATTCTACTCCTAATGAACTTAATTCTAAATTAATCCTATTTCATTCTCTCCACATTCCCTTCAATATCTCATAGATTCTCCCACCCACCTACACACTAGGGCCAATTTATAGAGGCCAATTGCCCTACCACCCGTCATGTCTTTGGGATGTGGGAGGAAACCGGAGTTCCCCAGTGTGACAGGGAGAGTGTGCAAACTCCCCACAGCAGCGCCAGTGGTCAGGGTCTCTGGAGCTGTGTGGTTGCAGCTCTACCAGCTGCGCAACTGTGCCACCCCGCCTGCAACTGCATGTCACAGTGCCGCGCATGGAAGACTGCAGCTGCGGTGCTGGCACAGGTTGACGTCTTCCACAATTCCACAGATTTTGTAACTCTTCCCGTGGATCAGATGGCAGAAGATGTAATCGGAAAGCCATGCAGCACTGAAACAGGCCCTTCAGCCCAAGGCTTCCACCATTGTGGGCCGGTTATCGAATAATGATGAGACAGAGTGTACAGGAAGGAGATTGAGAACCGCGTGTCCTGGTGTCAGACAACAACCTTTCTCTCACCTCCGGCATTCCCTCTCTGCCCCCTCCCCCACCCACGTTGCACCAGCCTTCTCATTTTCTACAAACAGCCAACAATGGCCTGCTTCCTTTATCGTCGTTACATTTTTGCATATCTTTCATTCATCGTTCTTTATCTCTCCACATCACCAGTCTACATCTCTCGTTTCCCTTATCCCTAACCAGTCCGAAGAAGGGTCTCGACCCGAAACGTCACCGATTCCCTCTCTCCAGAGATGCTGCCTGTCCCGCTGAGTTACTCCAGGTTTTTGTGTCTATCTTCGGTTAAAACCAGCATCCGCAGTTCCTTCTTACACAACCTTTCTCTTAATGTCAGCAAGACTGAGGAGGTGGACAAAAAAAAATGCTGGAGAAACTCAACGGGTGAGGCAGCATCTATGGAGAGAAGGATTAGGTGAAGTTTCAGGTTGAGACCTTCTTCAGATGTCGGGGGAGATAGTGTCACACCCTGGCCACACCCTCTTCTCCTCTCTCCCATCAGGTAAAAGGTATAGAAGTGTGAAAACGCACACCTCCAGATTCAGGGACAGTTTCTTCCCAGCTGTTATCAGGCAACTGAACCATCCTACCACAACTAGAGAGCGGTCCTGAACTACTATCATCCTCATCGGGGACCCTCGAACTATTTGTTCGGACTTTACTGGCTTAACCTTGCCCTAATCGTTATTCCCTTATCACGCGTCAATACGCTGTATTAATGACTCGATTGTAATCACGAATTGTCTTTCCGCTGACTGGATAGCACGTCACATAAGCTCTACACTGTACCTTGGTACACATTACAATAAACGAAACTGACCTGAACTCGTCCATGCCGACCAAGGCGTCCCATCTAAGCTAGTCCCATTTGCCCGCGTTTGATCCAAATATATATTGGAAAGACTGATGCGTTCGTCTTCAGTCCCTCATCACAAGGGATCTTCCCTTGTTATTGGCCTCATTATCCTCACCTCTTCATTGTCTGAAAACAAATCAGACACCGCTGCACATTTGAAGTTGTTTTTGTCCATGTTATCTCCATTTCCCTGCCTGCCAAACCACCCAGTTTCACCCGAGCTTATCAAACACCAGACCCCCTCCCCCTCCCCACCCACCATCCATTTTTTTGTTCTTTCCCACTTTAACCTATTATTTTGGTTCCGACTCACTCACTCCATTCTCCATGTCCTTATCATTCATCCCAGCAGTTGGGAATATTTCCAATAAAAAGCAGATTTTCCGGGTGATTTTCATTTGCCGATCTTTTGGACACTTTTGGGTGCCAGGTCACTGATATCACTGGAGTGAACACGCAAATGTTATTCACTGGCGGTTGTGAAATTAGATATGGAAAGTGCTACTTTCTTTAGTTCGGTTTAGTTTAGAGATACAGCATGGAAACGGCCCCTTCGGCCCACCGAGTCCACGCCGACCAGCGATCACCCATTCACATTAGTTCTATGTTATCCCACTTTCCCCATCCACTCCCTGCACACTAGGGGCAATATACAGAGGACCAATGAATCTACAAACTTACACGTCTTTGGGTTGTGGAAAGAAACCGGAGCACCTCGGAGGAAGCCCACGTGGTCACAGGGAGAACGTGCAAACTCCACACAGAGAGCACCTAAGGTCAGGATCAAACTTGGGTCTCCTGCGCCGTGAGGCGGCAACTAGGCCTGGTGTGCCACAGAGTATTCACACCTAGTCCAGGTGCAGCCTGACCTCAGGGTTGTACAGGCAAGTATGATTACAATCCAACAAAATGGCACAGCTGGTACCAGTTGCTGCCTCGCAGCGCAGAGACCCGGGTTCAATCCTGATCTCGGCTGCTCTCTGTGTGGGAAATTCGCAAGTTCTCAGTGACCGCGTGGGTTTCCTCCGGGTGCTCAGGTTTCCTCCCACATCCCCAAAAATGTGCGGGTGTGTAGGTTAACTGGCCATCTGTAAATTGCCCCAGAGAGTGGGTGTAAAAGTGTAAAAGTGGAAGAACTAATGTGAACGGTCAACATGGACTCGTTGGGCCGAAGGGCCTGATTCCATGCTGTATCTTCCAATCAATCAATTAAGTGTGTAGGGAATGGATGAGAAAAGTGGATAACATAGAACTATTGTGAATGTGATCAATGGTCACTCATTCTTTCAATCAATCAATAAATTTAATCCTAATTCCTTTTTCTGTAGTATATTTCTGACAAATCTGAGTAATTCCTGGAAATGAGTACCTTTGTTTTAATATACCTATGATCAGTATTGCTTTAATTGAATTAGATTGCACACCTCCTCTTTACATGCCCATGTCGCCTTGCCTACATTTTATCTCTGTATGCTTGGTTGTCTGCTTCACCAAGTTAACAGTGATCTATTCTACATTTTCCTTGATCTCCATCCCTTTGACGTCTCGTTCTCGCACCCTCACACCTCCTTATCTCTGTGTCTACTGCTCCCCGACACGAAACGTCGCCCATCCGTTTTTCTCCAGAGATGCTGCCGGAGCGATGCCCTATCCGGTCCCAAAGCAACAAGCGGGGTCGTTCACCGGGAAAGGTCAAGGACCCATTTAGAAAGGAAGGGGAAGAAAGATCGGGGGGTGAGGGGTGAAGAGAGGGTAAAATATAGATAGAGACAGGGTGCTACAGAGAGAGAGAAAGGGTGGGGGAAGAGAGTGAAAGAGAGTCAAGAGTGACCCAGACAGAACAATGAAATCCTTAAGGGCCTGTCCCACTTGGGCGACCTAATCCGCGAGTTCTGGCGAGTTAGTCGTAGCTAGTGGATATATATAATACATATACACGCACTGCACTATTTCTCATTTATTATATTGTTTAACGATACTATGTGTACATATTCTGTTGTGCTGCTGCAAGTAAAGGAGCTGTACCACTTGGGCGACCTAATTGGCGAGTTTAGAAGAGGTTTGAAAAAATGACATGTTGAAGACCTCCTATGACTATGTTGAAGACCAGCTTCGACTAGCTACGACTAATAGTCCAATTTTCCCGAAGTTAGTCGTAGCTAGTCGAAGCTGGTCTTCAACATAGTACAGCACAGGAACGGGGCCCTTCGGCCCACAATGATTGTGCCAAACATGATGCCAAATTAAACTGATCTCATCTGCCTGTACATGATCCATATCCTCTGAAGAAGGGTCTCGACCCGAAACATCACCCATTCCTTCCCTCCAGAGATGCTGCCTGTCCCGCTGAGTGACTCCAGCAATTTGTGTCTTTCTTCTGTGTATAACCAGCATCTGCAGTTCCTTCCTACACCATAAGGTCATAAGGAATAGGAGTGGAATTAGGCCATTTGGCCCATCAAGTTTACTCCGCCATTCAATCATGGCTGATCTATCTCCCCCTTCTAACCCCGTTCTCCGGCCTTATCCCCATAACCTATCTATCTATCTATCTATCTCTGCCTTAAAAATATCCAATGGCGACCTCCACAGCCTTCTGTGGCAAATAATTCCTCAGATTCACCACCCTGTGACTAAAGAAATTCCTCCTCATCCCCTTCCTAAAAGAACGTCCTTTAATTCTGATGCTGTGACCTCTGGTCCTAGACTGTCCCACTAGTGGAAACATCCTCTCCACATCCACTCTATCCAAGCCTTTCACCATTCTGTATGTTATGTAGCTTCTTCCCTAGAAACTCGTTCCACTCTCCTCTCCTCTAATCCCACTAGAAATCCACAGGCAAGAAACAATCTCCTCTGGTGTGATCATTGAATCCACCGCACAATGGATCCATCAGCTACCGCGTTTGCTACTTGTGACTGGGCACTCTGTGCACACATTATGTGCCTCTATAAATGATAACACAGTCCTCAGCGCAAATGACACGCATACACATGACGCTCACTGGGCTTGTGCAATGACGTCAGTCGATATGCATGTCCCTCGCATTTTGTGCCTGTTCATGCCCGTGAGCAGTGTGGGCCTCAAATGGATAAGAGGTGTTATATATATAATTATATATATATATAATAGGAATAGGAATTGGATAGGAGGTGCAACTAGGTTGAGCTAGGATCTATCTATCTATCTATCTATCTATCTATCTATCTATCTATACACACACACATATATATACACACATATATATATACTTACACATATATATACATATATACACATATATATACACATATACACATGTATATACATATATACATATACACATATATATATATACATACATATACATACATATACACACACATATATATACATACATACACATATATATGACATACATACACACATATATATAATTATACATATATATATGTATTTATCTATTTATCTGTGTGTGTGTGTGTGTGTGTGTGTGTGTGTGTGTGTGTGTGTGTGTGTGTGTGTGTGTGTGTGTGTGTGTGTGTGTGTGTGTGTGTGTGTGTGTGTGTGGTGTGTGTTGTGTGTGTGTGTGTGTGTGTGTGTGTGTGTGTGTGTGTGTGTGTGTGTGTGTGTGTGTGTGTGTGTGTGTGTGTGTGTGTGTGTGTGTGTGTGTGTGTGTGTGTGTGTGTGTGTGTGTGTGTGTGTGTGTGTGTGTGTGTGTGTGCATATATATATATATATATATATATAAGAAAATGCTGGAGTAAACTCAACGGGACAGGCAGCACCACTGGAGAGAAGGAGTGGGTTTCGGGTTGGGATCTTTCTTCAGGGGACGTTATAAACATGACTTCTTGACATACTCATATAGACCTTAATCCTTTTGGGTATACTCTATATAAATAATATCACATGCACTATTCCGGAGCAAACCCAATGAAGTATCCTGAAGTGATAGAGTCATACACCGTGGAAACAGGCCCTTCGGCCAACTTGCCCACACCGACCAACATGTCCCATCTACACTCGTCCCACCTGCCTGCATTTGGCCCATATCCCTCCAAACCTGCCCTATCCATGTACCTGTCTAATTGTTTCTTAAACGTTGCAATGGTACCTGCCTCAACTACCTCCTGCGGCAGCTGGTTCAAAACACCCACCACCCAATGTCTCTTCCCGATGATTCATCTCACAAATTGCCACGTTCCCACTTCACAGCGGCCGGGGCACTTCACGTTTGAACATTGGTTGGCCTGGAAAGGAGGCGTATAAATGCATGTTGTCACCTCCAGGTGCCTCTCTGGATCTCGATGCTTTCATTATTCATGATGTGAGAAGCCCCACGGTTTGTTAGTCCTGTGCTGGCATCAGCTCAATGCAAATGATTCAAAACTCTCTGCAGCTTTCACACAGGAGTATGGGCAGTTGTACATTGCGAGGAACTGCGTTAAAACTTTCCACTGAGGAAACCTCAACGACAAAGACTCTATTGTCACGTCAGCCTGGTCTAGAAGCTAAACCCAGTTCCAGAGGAAAGGCCAACGTTCTCCATGTTCCCCTGCTATTGATTTGGACTTCTGACTGCCAGTCGAATTTGAAATGTGTTTTGTTTTGGTAAATGTTTGCCTTAAAATAGTTTTGTTTAAAGATGAATTCAACTTTATTGATCAGCCACGTGTACACTGCATGCAGAATGTAGGGCGGCACGGTGGCGCAGCGGTAGAGTCGCTGCCTCACAGCGCCAGAGACCCGGGTTCGATCCTGACTACGGGTGCCGTCCGTACGGAGCTTGGACGTTCTCCCCGTGGATTTTCTCCGGGTGCTCAGGTTTCCTCCCACATTCCAAAGACGTGCAAGTTTGTAGGTTAATTAATTGGCTTCTGTTACTTGTACATTGTCCCTAGTGGTGTAGGATAGTGCTAGTGTATGGGGTGATCGCTGGTCGGCGCGGACTCGGTGGGCCGAAGGGCCTGTTTCCGCGCTTTTTTCTGTAAAGTCTAAAGCAAAGTTAAGAATGATAATGTGTTCGAAACATTACACCTAGAAGAGATAAGACTCCTCCTGGCAGGTAAACCAGATCACTTCCATCTGACGTGGTCTGCATTTATAGAATTATTACAAATATAGGGTGCAAAAGGTACCTTAAAAAAAAAAATGAGGTCAGGAAAGGGTGATGATAGCTGGAAGTTGGTATGTCCCATTTGCGTAATGCTCATAAAAACTATTTGTTTTTCTCTTTCTCCTCTTTCTCTTTCTCCTTCTTTTCTAGGGTCTATTTCTTAACTCTTTTTTCTTTTGTTTTTAATTTTGTTTCTTATAGGGTCTTCGTTCTGTCTTGTTGTCACACTTTCTACACCTTTCACTTTTTCCTTCACTTTCCTTCTTTCTTTCAATCTTATCCTTTCCTTTTACTAGTGTAAAAAACAAACGGAGTACATTAATCGTAAGAAGAGATAAGTGACCAGTACTAATGTATGTGGTTGTAATGTAATGTTCTTCTAATAAATAAAAAATTAAAAAAATTAAAATAAAAATTAAAAATAAAAAAATAAAAATAGAATGATAATGTGGTCAGATTTTGACACAGGTACTTGGAGGATTTGACACAAGGTACTTGGAGGATTTCAGAGACTGAGACCTGGGAGTTTTATAATATCAACATATATACACATTTAATGCCCAATACAAGCAAACAAGTCAGTCCCTCTTCTTCCAGCTCCCATCCAGACAAAGGTAGCTTGAAAGAGCGCACCACCAGACTCAGGAACAGCTTCATCCCCTCTGTTATCAGGCTTCTGAACGGCCCTTCCATAAGCTTGGGTACTGTCCGATTCACCTCTACCCCATTGTGGACTTTGGACTTTAAGTATGGAACTGATGCATTACAATGCTGAGAACTAGATTCTGCAGTCTGCATCTTCCCCTTTGCTCTACCTATCGGTTGTATTTACAGATGGTATTATCTGATCTGTTTGGATAGCATGCAAAACAATGCTTTACCTCAGTACACCCGACATTAATAAACCCAAAACAAAAAAATAATTGCTGCTATTAACAGAAAATTCAATAATATTTCATATGCTCCTTGACACCACACCACACCACACCACACCACACCACACCACACCACACCACACCACCACCACACCACACCACACCACACACACCACACCACACACACCACACCGCACCGCACCGCACCGCACCGCCACCACACCACACCACACACCACACACACCACACCACACCACACACACTTTCACCCTTTGGGCCAAAGATGTGCGAACGAGGGAAGAACCTTAAATATCACCATTTTAATTAATAGTTTTGTTTAGTTTATGTAGTGATACAGCGTAGAATCTTTGCCGACCTGCGATCCCCGTACACTAGCACTATCCCACACACACTAGGGAGAATGTACAATTTAGGGAAGCCAATTAACCTACAAACTGGCACGTCTTTTGGAGTGGGGGAGGAAACCGGAGATCCTGGAGGAAACCCCACGCAGGGTCACGGGGAGAACGTACAAACTCCGTACAGACAGCATCCGTAGTCAGGATTGAACACGGGTCCCTGGCGCTGGAAGGCAGCAACTCTACCGCTGCGCCACCGTGCCGCCAACAGTAGTGCTCAATTTTTGGATGAGATATTAAGCCAAGACGTGTTCTGCCCTCTCACGTGGAACATAAAATATCCCACGTTGCTATTTCAAAGAAGAGCAGCAGTTTTTCCCTGGTGCCGTGGTTAACATTTATCCTTTAATCAACTTCACTGAAAGAGATTATTTGGCCATTAATCCTCTAACTGTTTGTGGAACCCTCACTGGGTATAAATAAGCTATCATCTCTCCTGACAACACCACCATGAACACACATAAAAGTCCTTCTCGGACGCCTTGATTAAATTTGATCTCTGTATGCTTCATTGTCATATTCTCCCAGCTAACAATGAGCCATTCTACATTATCCTTGAACACCTTCCCCTTTGATGTCTCATTTTCACACCTTGCACTTCCTTATCTCTGTGTCTTCCTCCCCCCCCCCCCCCCCCCCCCCCCCCCCGACTCTCAGTCTGAAGAAGGGTCTCACCCTGCTCTACTGTGTTACTCCAGCATTTTGTGTCTATCTTCGGTGTAGACCCAGCATCTGCAGTTCCTCCCACACGCTTTTAAAAGTCCTTCATTGGTTCAAAAGCGCTTTAGGACATCCTGAGGGTGGGGAGAGGCGCTAGATAAATGCAGGTTTTCCGCCTTCCTGCGCGAGGGGACGTTAAATCTTCAAATTGACAGCGCAAGAAAGGAAAGGAGAGTGCATCCACCATCCACAAACAAAACACATTCAGTGCCATTTTACCATATTCTCAGCATAAACAAAGAACAGCTGTGTTGTTCTTACCCTGTTCCACAGCATCTATTCCCTTTGACTAATGATAGAGCCGTATCCATGGTCACTAACAACGAGCAGGGAGTGTGAATCTAAACAGTCACACCATGGTCAGAGCGTGGAGAATCTCTGTTGCCCACTCGGTTCGGATAGGAGTCGGGACCCGGGCAGATCATTAAGAAGCACAATCCGCGCACAAGTTTATCAACATCAGTAAATCGTTAAACATGACAGTTTTAATGGCCTCAAACAAATGGTTAAATTAAATATATGAATATTTAATTTGCCAGCTCAATTGCCTCCTTCAATTAACAATGCAAGAAATGAGACATTATGTGAACTGACAACATTGTAGATTCTACTAAATGTCACTTCATTTAGCTCAAGTGTTCTGTACACGAACACTTCCCGTCTTTATCAACTTTGCACAGTGTGCTTCAGGTACAGGGGGAACGGTGTGGAATGGAATAGAGAAATAACTGGAATGTTACCCAGTTAATGTTGCAGTTGACAGCAATTCCATTCAGATTTGCTAAAACCTAGAGTACAACCCACATCTGTGTGTGAACATAGACACACACAAATGCTGGAGCAACTCAGCGGGACAGGCAGCAAGGCCTGTCCCACGATGCGAGTTCACCCAAGAGCTCTCTCGAGTTTAAAAAAAAATCAAACTCGTGGTAAGTACGTAGAATGTACGTAGGACCTGGTGGATGTCCCGTAGCGGTCTCGTAATGCGAACGGCAGGTACTCGGGAAACGCGGTAACTCTTGGGAAACCTCTTAGACATTTTTCACAGTGTTGAAAAAACTTCACGAGTTACCGCGTTTCCCGAATACCTGCCGTTAGCATTACGAGCTGCTACGGGACATCCACGAGGTCCTACGTACCCACTACGTACTTACCACGAGTTTGATTTTTTTTTTAACTCGGGAGAGCTCTTGGGTGAACTCGCATCGTGGGAGACAGGGGCTTGAGGCAGCTACTGCTGCGCCACTGTGCCGCCCATTCGGAGTCTGAAGAAGGGTCTCGACCCAAAACTTCACCCATTCCTTCTCTCCAGAGATGCTGCCAGTCCCGCTGAGTTACTCCAGCATTTTGTGTCGATCTTCAGTGTAAACCAGCATCTGTAGTTATTTCCTACACATTGCGTGTGAACAGGTAGTCCAGTCAAATGCACTTTGAACAAATAACCAACCATCTGTCTCTGTCTCTGCTGTTACATTGGTGGTTTAGTTGTTCAACAGAACTATCATTCCTGTCTTTTCTCATTCCAAACAGCTATGTTTAAGATTCTTTCTGATTTATGTTAAAAATGATTGACCGGTTCTGAACTGCAAGCTGCCCGAATTTTAGTTTGAGATTAGTTTAGAGATACAGTGCAGTAACAGGCCCTTCAGCCCACCGAGACCGCGCCGACCAGCGATCCCCATACACCAGCATTATCCTACGCACTTTACCGAAGCCACTTAACCTACAAACCCGCACGTCTTTGGGGTGCGGGAGGAAACCGGAGCACCCGGAGAAAAGCCACGCAGGTCACGAGGAGAACGTACAAAAACTCCGTACAGACAGCACCCGTAGTCAGGATCGAACCCGGGACCCTGCACTGTTAGGCTGCAACTCTACCGCTGCGCCACCCTGCTGACAGGTTCACTCTGGCACTGTAAGGCTGCTACTCTACCGCTGCGCCACCATGCCGATAGGTTCTTGATTAGTAAAGCGTCAAAGGGAGAGGGAAGGAAGGAGAAACCTTTGGGGGGGGGGCGGGGTAATACTGGAGGCATTTACTGAACTGATGAACAGTGATGCCCTGCAGGTACATTGAACAAATATCCAACATCTAAAGACTTGTCCCAGTTGTAGGGAAGGTACAATTACATTGCCTATAGGGACGCAGAGGGAGTTAAAACAAGAAACCTATTCAACATTCAGTCAGGAGAGCACTGTTGATTCAGAATGTTCTGGTAATGGGAATGCACGGAATACACTTGCAGACCCTTGTATAGGCACAAACTGCTGGAGTTAAGGGCCTGTCCCACTTTCACGACCTAATTCACGACCTCTGCCGAGTTTGCCCTTGACTTTTACTCGCAGCGTGGTCGTCACAAGGTTGTAGGAGGTCATAGGTAGGTCGTAGCAGGCCGTGATGCTAGTCGTAGGTACTCGTGGCCTCAAGTAGGTCGGGGCGTTTTTCTAGCCTGATGGAAAATGTCCACGAGTAAAAAAGGTCGTGAATTAAGTCGTGAGAGTGGGACAGGCCCTTTACTCAGCGGGACAGGCATCATCTTTGGAGAGAAGGATTGGGTGACGTTTCGGGTCGAGACCCTTCTTCAGACCCGACCCGAAAGATCACCCATTCCTTCTCTCCAGAGATGCAGCCTGTTCCACTGAGTTACTCCAGCATTTTGTGTCTATCTTCGGTTTAAACCAACATCTGCAGTTCCTTCCTACACATGCAGACCCTTGTATAATCCACACCAGATTTCTTCAGGAGTAAAAATCAGCACTTCTTTAATCTTGCAACTTCATCACCACCTGAAGCTACATATACCTGCTTGTTAGTTCACTTAGGTTTCAATGTGTGGCATATTCTGTGCAGACTAGGTAAATCTAAACAAAATAAAATGACCCAAGTGCTGGAGTAACTCAACATCTCTGGGGAACATGGATAGCTGATGTTTCGGGACAGGACCCTCCTTCGGACCAATTGTGGTGGGGGGGGGGGGGGGGAGTGGGAGAAAGCTGGAAGAGAGGTGGGGCAGGACAAAGGCCAGAGAGAAGGAGTGAAACAAAAGGATTGAAGAGTCGCGAATTGTGAAGCTGGAGGAAGGAATGTAGGTGGAAGGGAGGGGGAGGAGATATTCTGAGGCTGTGAAGGATGCTATATTGAATCATAGAGTGATACTGCGTGAAAACAGGTCCTTCGGCCCAATTTGCCCACACCGGCCATCGTCCCAGCTACACCAGTCCCACCTGCCCGCTTTTGGCCCATATCCCTTCAAACCTATCCATGTACATGTCTAACTGTTTCTTAAATGTTGGTATAGTCCCAGCCTCAACTACCTCTTCCGGCAGCTTGTTCCATACACCCACCACCCTTTGTGTGAGAAAGGTCACCCCTCTGATTACTATTAGATTTTTTCCCCTTCACCTTAAACCAATGTCCTCTGGTCCTGGATTCGCCTACTCTGAGCTAGAGACACTGTGCATCTACCCGATCTCCTGTAAATGTAACATTTTCCTGTTCTATATAAATGTGCATTTGTTTTTCAATATAAATTAAAGTCTCCTTTAATAAATAATATGGCTTCAGCAAAACATGATTCATTTTCAGACAAATCCAGATGCAAGTTCTAAATATATACCTTCTCCAGTTATCAGCATTGTTTACTATCACCACCTTTCTCGCCCCTATCCTCTGCCAATGAACCTGGATTCACTAACACTTGCCACCTCTTACTAAACCCTTTCCCATCGCCTCTTTCGACCCTCTACTCCATCACTCTGACCCAAAATGTTGTCCGCCCATCTCCCTCCATAGATGCAGCCTGACCTGCTGAGTTCCTCCAGCAGTTCAAAAGAAAAGATACAGTCTCTCTTCCAGATTCCCCCCCCTCCTCCCCCACTCCAACTCCAATCAGTCTAAAGAAGGGTCCCGATCCAAAACGTCACCCACCCATGTTCTCCAGAGATGTTGGAGTGGAGTCTGAAGAAGGAACTCACCCCGAAACGTCACCCATTCCTTCTATCCAGAGATGCTGCCTGACCCGCTGAGTTACTCCAGCATTTTGTGCTTTCTCCAGAGATATTGCCTGACCCGCTGCGTTAGTCGGAATCCGCACTTCTTGAAGATGACACAAAAATGCTGGAGTAACTCAGCGGGACAGGCAGCATCTCTGGAGAAAAGGAATAGGTGACGTTTCGGGTCGAGACCCTTCTTCAGACTGAGAGTCAGGAGGGAGGGGAAACTAGAGGTATGAAAAGGTTCCGAACAAATCAGAGCCGGCACCGATGACCAAGTTAAGGTGGAGCTCACAATGGTAGTTTATTGCTCTAAGTATGTACCTCTGGCTACTCTTATCCCTCTGCCTGTATGATGAATGGTGCCTTTCCTATACTTCAGTATTTGCTTGGGCAGCTTGTAACCCACCCTTACAAATCAATGAGTATTGATTTCTGCAACAGCAAGTAACCCTTGCATCCCCTCTCGCTCTGTCCCTCCCCCACCCTAGTCGTCATACTAGTTTCGCTGATGTCCTGTTGCATTTCACTGTATAACTCGTTTTCATCTGGCCCACAGCCAACAACGGACCATTGTGGGCTCTACCTGTCCTTGATCATTGGCACTTTTGGCATATAGATAGAGTCATAGAGTGATACAGTGTGAAGCAGGCCCTTTGGCTCAACTCACCCACACCAGCCAACAATGTCCCAGCTACCCTCGTCCCACTTGCCTGCGCTTGGTCCATAACCCTCCAAACCTGTCCTATCCATGTACCTGTCGAACTGTTTCTTAATTGATGGGATAGTCCCAGGCTCAACTACCTCCTCTGGCAGCTCGTTCCATACACCTACCACCCTCTGTGTGAAAAGTTACCCCTCGGATTCCTATCAAATCTTTTCCCCTTCACCTTGACCCTATGTCCTCTGATCCTCGATTCCCCTACTCTAGGTAAAAGACTCTGTGCATCTACCCAATCTATTCCTCTCATGATTTTAAACACCTCTATAAGATCTCCCCTCATCTTCCTGCGCTCCATGGAATAGAGACCCAGCCTATTCAACCCCTCCCTATAGCTCACACCCTCTAGTCCTGGCAACATCCTCGTAAATCTTTCCTGAACCCTTTTAAGCTTGACAATATCTTTCCTATAACATGATGCCCAGATCTGAACCCAATATTCTAAATGCAGTCTCACCAACGTCTTATACAACTGCAACATGACCTCCCAACTTCTATACTCAATACTCTGACTGATGAAGGCCAAAGTGCCAAAAGCATTTTTGACCACCTTATCTACCTTTGACTCGACCTTCAAGGAACCATGCACCTGTACTCCTAGATCCCTCTGCTCTACCACACTACCAGAGGCCTACCATTCACGGTGTAGGTCCTGCCCTTGTTCGACGTCCCAAAATGCAACACCTCACACTTCTCTGTATTAAATTCCATCACCCATTCCTCCGCCCACCTGGCCAATCGATCCAGATCCTGCTGCAATCGTTCACAACCTTCTTCACTCTCTGCAAAACCACTAACTTTTGTATCATATCCTTCATTCACTTGTTCTATATCTCTCGACATCGCCGTTTATATCTCTCGTTTTCCTTTCCCCTGACTCTCTGTCTGAAGAAGGGTCTCGAGCTATTCCTTTTCTCCAGAGACGCTGCCTGACCCGCCGAGTTACTCCAGCTTTTTTTGTGTGTCTCTCTTCCGGATGGTAACTTGCACCAAGGTGTAAAAATGCAGAGCCGCGCGTCGCTCTGTCGACCCGATTCAGCCGTCCGTTCATCGTATGAATGGACAATAGCCAGCATTGTACTCCGCTACTCGGCACTTTGCAGCAGGGGAGAGCTACTCATTTTAAAATGGGCCCGGCCCTTGGACAGGATGTACACTGTGCGATTCCACCCACCCACTGACTGGGACTCATCTGCGGCAAAGCTGGTCTCGTTTAGCACCTCTCCTGGGAGATTACGTGGAGTTGAGTGGGTGGGGGAATATTTAACATGACCAAAAGGGACGAGCCAGATAGTCTTTTATAGTCTGCAAACAATACAATAAACAAGGATAAAAAGTTCAGTGTATTTTTTCAGCACACCCGCTGAACTTTTTTTCTCTCGTTTATTATATTGGAGTGTACACAGAGGACTATGTTTACATGTGTAGGAAGGAACTGCAAATGCTGGTCTAAACCAAAAATAGACACCGAATGCTGGAGTAACTCAGCAGAACAGGCAGCATCTCTGGAGAGAAGGAATGAGTGACCCTTGGGTCATAAGTTTACTTGTTCTATTGTGCTGCTGCAAGTTAAGTATTTCATTGTTCTGTTTGGGACATATGACGACCAAAACACTCTTGAAGACCCTTTCAATCACTTGTTCTATATCTCGCTTATAACACGGTCAAAATATCTCATTTCCCTCTCCCCTGGCTCTCAGTCAGAAGAAGGGTCTCGGCCAGAAATGTTACCCATTCTTTCTGTCTTAGGAAAGTTGCCTGTCCTGCTGAGTTAAGGGCCTGTCCCACTTGGCCGTCATTTGCGCGTCACGCAGATGGCGCGCGAAGATTTTGTACATCACCAAAATCCTGCGAGGCCGCGCGTCACTGCCTATGTCATCACGCACCAAGCGCGCATCAAATGATGTCGCGTAAATTACGCGCAAATGACAGCCAAGTGGGACAGGCCCTTAACTCCCAGCATTTTGTATCTATCTTGACTTGATTCCTGACTCTTGAGAATGATGTTTCAGTCTTTCTTCCTGCAATCGTGCTTGTTCCTCCAACTCTGCCGGGCATTTTCTGTCTCGTGTTCTCACTTAGGGCTCCGTCCCCCATTGCCACCATTGAACCCGCTCTCTCCAATGGCGCAAACAACCCCGTCGCCGAGGTTCTTCCCCATAACGCTGTCAAGAAAGAGGTCACACCCTGGCACAACATGCCAGTATTCAGTTCAGTTCAATTTTAGTTTATTATCACGTGTATCGAGGTACAGTGAAAAGCTTTTGTTGCGCGCTAACCAGTCAGCAGAAAGACAACACACGATTATAATCGAGCCATTCACAGTGAACAGATACATGATAAAGGGAATAACGTTTAGTATGGTCATGTCGGGGGCAGTTCCCCCCCGCCACGGGTACCATTGTAATCCTGTTCTACCTGCTCCATGGTCGGATAGTCGGCGATTAAACGGTCTCCCCCACCTGGTTTGCCAGGTGAGG
Organism: Malacoraja senta; assembly: GCA_038087875.1. NCBI lineage: Eukaryota > Metazoa > Chordata > Chondrichthyes > Rajiformes > Rajidae > Malacoraja > Malacoraja senta. Next base: position 33,039,801 of record CM075985.1, read on the forward strand.
AGAGGGCTGTGGAACCCCAGCAGGACCATAAACAAGACCTGTCAAAGGGCGGATGAGCTTCTGGCGAGCCAACGGCCATCCACACTTCAGTAGAAGTTGCGATCACTGTCGTACATAGCATTGTAAGCCACCGTGCCCGTTGATGTTTTCAACGATGATGATGATGGTGATGTGAGGTAAAGCCAGTAAAGTCCGATCAAAGATAGTCCGAGTGTCCCCAATGAGGTAGATAGTAGTTCACTACTGGTCTCTGGTTGTGATCGGATGATTCAGTTGCCTGATGACAGCTGGGCAGAAACTGTCCCTGAATCTGGAGGTGTGCGCTCGATGGGAGAGGGGAGAAGATGGAGTGGCCAGGGTACGACTCGACCTTGATTATGCTGCTGGCCTTGCCGAGGCAGCGCGAGGTGTAAATGGAGTCAATGGAAGGGAGGTTGGTTTGTCTGATGGTCTGGGCTGCGTCCACAATTCGCTGCAATTTCCTGCGGTCTTGCGATACTCTGCGGTACGACACTTCCTATTCTCGTGATCATTTACCAGCACATTAGAAATCAATCAGGACAATCAAAAAACTCCTTCACCTGTATCCACCTATCACTTGCCAGACTTTGTCCCACCCTCTCCTCTCTTTCAGTTTTCTCCTCCCCTTCTACAATCAATCTGAAGATGGTTCCTGCCCTGAAACGTCACCTATGCATGTTCTCCAGAGAGGCTAGCGGACCGGCTGAGTTTTCAGTTTCGGTTTGAGTGATACAGCACGGAATCAGCCCCTTCGGCCCACCGAGTCCGCACCGACCGGCGATCCCCACACATTAACACACTAGGGACAATTTACATTTATACCAAGCCAATTAACCTATAAACCTGTACGTCTTTGGAGTGTGGGAGGAAACCGATGGTCCTGGAGAAAACCCACGCGGGTCACGGGGAGAACGTACAAACGGCGTACAGACAGCCCCCGTAGTCGGCATTGAACGCAGGTCTCTGGAGCTGTAAGGCAGCAACTCTACCGCTGTGCCACGGTCCGCGCCAACACTTTGTGGGGTTACTCCAGCACTGTGTCCATTTCACAACAAGTGTTACATCCTAGTTCTGGATTCCCCACCAGCAGAAACATTTCTTTTTCTGCCTCTTATAAAGATCTGACATCTGACTTACATTTAAATCAATCATGCAGCATGCTTGTTGTAATTAATCTGCTGAATTAACTGCTGGGCCACATCCTGTA
>CM075985.1:33043528-33098696 GCA_038087875.1 Malacoraja senta
CCTGATGGCTGTGGGGAAGTAGCTGTTCCTGAACCTGGTCGTGACAGTTTTCAGGCTCCTGTACCTTCTTCCCGATGGCAGTCGTGAGATGAGTGAGTGGCCAGGATGGTGTGGGTCTTTGATGATGCTGGTTGCCTTTTTGAGGCAGCGACTACGATAGATCCCTTCGATGGTGGGGAGGTCAGAGCCGGTGATGGACTGGGCAGTGGTCACAACTTTTTGCAGTCTTTTCCGCTCCTGGACGTTCAAGTTGCCGAACCAGGCCACGATGCAACCGGTCAGTATGCTCTCTACTGTGCACCTGTAGAAGTTCAAGAGAATCCTCTTTGACATGCGGAATCTCCGTAATCTTCTCAGGAAGTAGAGGCACTGATGTGCCTTCTTTATAATTGCATCAGTGTGCTGGGTCCAGGAAAGATCTTCGGAAATATGCGCGCCCAGGAATTTGAAGGAGAATGCGGTTAGGAGGGAGAGATAGATCATATATGATAGAATGGCGGAGTAGACTTGATGGGCCGAATGGCCTAATTCTACTCCTATCACTTTGGACTCCGTACAGACAGCACTTGCAGTCAGGATGGAACCCGGGTCTCTGGCGCTATAAGGCAGCAATTCTACTGCTGTGCCACCGTGCCGCCCTTGATGTCCTTTGTGAAACATGCACCCGATTCCCCTTTAAACTTTACTGTTGAACCTTCTTCATTCATTCTTTCAGGCTGCGCATTCTGGATCACAATAACATGGGCGGCACGGTGGCGCAACGGTAGAGTTGCTCCGGAGACTCGGGTTCGATCCTGACCACAGGCGCTGTCTGTACGGAGTTTGTACGTTCTCCCCGTGACCGCGTGGGTTTACTCCGAGATCTTCGGTTTCCTCCCACACTCCAAAGACGTACAGGTTTGCGGGTTAAATGGCTTGGTGTAATTGTAAATTGTCCCTAGTGGGTGTAGGATAGTGCTAGTGTGCGGGGATCGCAGGTCGCCACGGACTCAGTGGGCCGAAGGGCCTGTTTCTGCCCTGTATCTCGAAACTAAACTAAATCCCGCGGCAAGAAAAAAAAATTCCCCTGGTTTTCCCCGCACGCCAATTGTTTCGTGCAGCCTGTCGCGATGCTGGACGTATAAGCAAAATATAAGTTGGCCCGTCATCAACATTTTGGTGAAAAGTGTAAAAGCTCTTGTGAAGAAGAATATTGATGTGTCAAATAACAAAGAATCATGAAAGTCAACTGTGTGACTGGGGGCTAGAGAGTAACTCATCCATCACAGGCGGGCTGCCATCTGCAACACACAATATTGATTCCATAAGACATAAAAGAGGGTCTTAAAAGCCAATACTCTGTGTTATTTACGACTTGGAAAGTGTTTGATGTAAACATGAAACTGAAGTCTGACATAAATTATTTACTGAAGCATACACTTCAGAACTAATGCTAATTGACGAACAAGTCAGGACTGGGTTCTGACAGAAGGAACTTGTTACTTCACCAGCTTCCTCAGGTAATGAAGCAGAAGAGGCAGGGACGAGGCCAATCTAGGCACAAGTGACGTTTAGACTTTGGAGATACAATGCCAGAAACAGGCCCTTCGGCCCATCGAGTCCACGTCGACCAGCAACACGACACACTAGTTTACAATTTTCACTCAAGACTATTGACCTACAAACCTGTCGCCTTTATAGTGTGGGAGGAAATCGGGGCACCCGGAGAAAACCCACGCCGTCATGGGGAGAATGTACGAACTATGTACAGGCAGCACCCGTAGTCAGGATCGAACACGGTCTCGGTGGGCCGAAGGCCTGTTTCCATGCTGTATCTTTCAATCAATTCAATCAAAAGGAAAACGTCAAAGAGATTTTATGAGGCTGAATAAAAGTTTGATTCATTAGCATATAGATAGAACAGACCCGGGTTCGATCCTGGCCACGGGCTCTGTCTACGGAGTTTGTATGTTCTCCCTGTGACCACGTGGGTTTTCTCCAGGTGCTGCGGTTTCCTCCGACACTCCAAAGGCGTGCAATTTGTAGGTTAATTAGCTTCTGTAAAATTGTAAATGCCCCAAAGTGTGTAGGATAAGCTGGGGTGTATGGGGTGATAGCTGGTTGGTGCGGACTCGTTGAGCCGAAGGGCCTGTTTCCGCATTGTATCTCCGAAGTCTAAAAGTCTAAACAGTACAGCGCAAGCAGAGGCCCACAATGATGCCAAGACCATCACTTAACTATCTGTACATAATCCATATTTCTAAACTAAACTAACACGAGTGAGTCCTCGTTTCCTTCCCCCCCCCCCACCCGCCCCCAGATTATCAGTCTGAAGAAGTGTCTCGACACGAAACGTCACCCATTCCTTCTCTCCAGAGATGCTGCCTTACCCGCTGAGTTACTCCAGCTTTTTTGTGTCTATCTTCGTGAGGCGTGCAAACGTTGGTTTGTAAATTGCCTGCCGATTCACGGACCTGAACAAGTTTACCTGCAGGCAGGCTCCTAATCCTCTGGAACAATGAATGCTCCAACTCTTGATTTAAATGACTTCTCTTAAGTGTTTTACGTCCCACAGTTAGCCTGTCAGCCACAAAGCTCGAAACGCAATCATCTTCAAATTAAGATATCCCATGGCGGGACAGTAGATAGACTTAAGTGCTACTACACATTTGATCAAAACAAGAAACTCTAGAAATCGTGGTGTCAGCTGCAAACTTCTCATCATAATCCTAATTTGAAAGCTTTTTGACGACAGTGCAGCTTTCCTCAAAAAGCATATGGTTTACTTCAGAAAAGAAACACTCACCAGGTCTGTCTCTTTAACATTTTTTACAATCCTGATGGCAACATAAAGCTTAATCAAAGCCATTTAACTGACACTTGAGCATAAATCAAACTAAATGGAAAACAGCGTAAATCTGCAGAGAAGGAAACTGGTGAGTTAAGTGCTGGGCACTCGCACAACTTTGGAGATCCCAGTGACTGATGCGTACCTTGAACTTTGCGTAAACTATTCTTAAAATTCATCCTGGGTTGAAGATATCACTTCCCCGCAGCTAACATTTACAGGCAGGCCGCCCCGCTCTGATTCATCGCCTGAAATTGGATGAGAAAGTGGGATGACATAGAGCTCGTGTGAGCGGGTCAGCATGGACTCGGTGGGCCAAAGGGCCTGTTTCCCTGCTGTAGCTTTCAATCAATCAACTGTGTAGGGGGTGGATGTGAAAGTGGGATAAGATAGAGATTGTGTGAGCGGGTGATCGACGGTCGGCATGGCCTCAGTGGGCCAAAGGGCCTGCTTCCATGTTGTATCAATCAATCAAACAGTGGATGGGGAAATTGGGATAACATGGGACTAGTGTGAGCAGGTGAGCGATGGTCGGCGTGGGCTGAAGGGCCCGTTTCCATGCTGTATTTTTAAATCAATCAATCATGTTCGTACATTCACTGGTTCGAGGAGAAGATTTAGGCAGAATTAGACCATTCGGCCCATCATGTCTGCTCCGCCATTCAGTCATGGCTGATCTATCTTTCACTCTCAACCTCATTCTCGTGCGTTCTCCCCGTAACCCCTGACACCCGCACTATTCAAGAATCTGCCAATCTCCACCTTAAAAATATCCACTGACTTGGCCTCCGCAGCCGGCTGTGGCAATGAATTCCACAGATTCATCACCATCTGACTAAAAAAGGCAGTGGGTGTAGGGGTGGAAGGTAGAGTGGGATAACATAGAACTAGTGTGAGCAGGTATCGATGGTCGGCGTGGACTCAGTGGGCTGAAGTAGTCATGTATTGTCCTGTCACAGTCTAAAGATGCAGTGTGGAAACAGGTCCTTCGGCTCACACAGTCCACACCGACCATCGATCTCACTTCCACACCAGTTCTATGTCATGCCACTTTCTCATCCACTCCCTACACACGAGGAGGCGATTTTCAGAGGCCAATTAATCTACAAACCCGCACGACGTTTCAATTTGGGAGGAAACCGGAGCATCTCGGGGAAACCCACGTAGTCACAAGTAGAACGTGCAAACACCGCATAGACAGCACAAGGCTGGGACAGAACCCGGATCTCAGGCAAACCTTGGTGAGGCAGCAGCTCTACCACTGCGCCATGCTGGTAAGAGGGGTCGACTTTCTTATTGAGCCAACTAATGTTTTGTTCAAGAATAGTCATTTTTACTGGTATTTACCAGCTGCCATTGGCCTGGTCCATTGGATAACATACCTGGAACTATAATCACTAGACAACCATATCATGAACTGGGGATTTTAACTTGTATGCAACGTACTTCTGTTAATTTAAACTCAAATTATCCACTCATTGAAATTGCATAATTTTAATAAAACAGCACAGCAGGTGGGGTTTTTTGTACAATTTCAATTCAAATTGAGAGATAATTCAAGTGAAACAATTTTGCATTTGGATAGTAGACTGCACAGAGGATTGATTTAGATTTTCACAGGAATATCAAAATGCCGCTTGAAATTATCCATTGGTGGTCAACACTGTCACGGATGGGACATGGTCCCCTTGGTTGAGTAGGCCGAACCCTCGGCTTCTGGGTCAAAGGTCAAGGCATCCATCCTTGCCTTTCAGACTCAAACGCATACGCTACATGGGCCTTATGCCGACTAAGAGCTACTCTCTCAGAGAAGCAGGGTAGTTTTCAGATGGCTCATAGAGTTATACAGCATGGAAACTACGGCCCAATTGATCCATGCCAACCAAGATGTTCTATCTAAGCTTACACCATTTCCCCGCGTTTGGCCCATATCCTATCCATGTACCAAACATCTACCTTCTCTGGAAGGACGCAACTTCATTGCTCTAGAGCAAACCATTCAACAGTCATAGTGATACAGCGTGGAAACAGGCCCTTCGGCCCAACTTGCCCACACTACCCAACATGTCCCAGCTACACTAGTACCATCTGCCTACGTTTGGCCCATATCCCTCCAAACCTGTCCTATCCATGTACCCGTCTAACTGTTTCTTAAATGTTGGGATAGTCCCTGCCTCAACTACCTCCTCTGGCAGCTTATTCCATACACCCACCACCCTTTGTGTGAAAAGGCTGCCCCTCAGCATCCTATTAAATCTGAAGAAGGGTTTCGGCCCGAAACGTTGCCTATTTCCTTCGCTCCTTAGATGCTGCTGCACCCGCTGAGTTTCTCCAGCACCTTTGTCTACCTTCGATTTTCCAGCATCTGCTGTTCCTTCTTAAACATCCTATTAAATCTTTTCCCCCTTTACCTTAAACCTATCTCCTCAGGTCCACGATTCACCTACTCTGGGGAAGAGACTCTATACATCTACCCGATCTACTCCTCTCATTATTTTATACATCTCCAAAGTATATCCAACCAGAGCCACTAATAAATGATTATCAGCTCATTAAAGTGATTGCTGTTTGTTGCATCTCGTTACCACTGAATTGGCTCCAAGATTTATTTCCATCAAAACAGTGGCTAACCTTAAAGATTCTTAATTATCTATAAAACCCGTTGATTGCCCAATGCTGAGAAAGATGCTGTAAAACAGTGAGTTGATAAATTCAAGTGACTCCGTTTCCATTCCTCCACATTGACTTCCACATCCACTCAGGACTACTTCTGCCTTCAAGGCCTGGATAGACTGGATGTGGCGAGGATGTTTCCACTGGTGGAGAGTCCAGGACCAGAGGGCACAACCTCAGAATAAAATAACGTACTCTTACAATGGAGATGAGGAGGTATTTCTTTAACCAGAGGATGGTAAATCTGTGGAATTCATTGCCACAGACGGCTGTGGAGGCCAAGTCATTGGTCATTTTTAAAGCGGAGATTGATAGGTTCTTGGTTGGTGAGGTTACGGGAAAAGGCAGGAGAATGGGGTTCAGTGGGAAAAGTAGATCAGCCGTGATCAAATGGCCGAGCAGACTTGATGGGCCAAATGGCCTAATTCTGCTCCTATGTTTTATGATTTATGAACTTATGAAGATCCTCCTTCAAACCACATTAGTTGACTGAGCCTGGCCCTCTGTCTAATCTATCCATCCTTGGCCAAGTGCCAAAATCGGCAGGTTATTTTTCCACAAACCACCAGGAGTCTTCTCTCTGTGTTACTTCAGAAGTGCAGCAACTTGCTGTGAGCACTGATCAACTGCTTGAGAGCAAACTGGGCAATTTTAATATTAAAAAATATCTGCAATATTTCATACCTCACACCTCATGGATGTTTCACTATTGATAGCCACACTGAGACAGATGGGAACAGTTTCTCGAACCAATGTGTATACGGTATAATCCCATTTCAATTTACACCAGAGAAGCAGAATATATAAAGGTAAGCTGTATGCAAACAGACTCCGAATATGGATTGCTTTTACACCTTCCAAATTACACAATCATTTTTCTAACATATCGCATCTGTTGAAATAATTTTCCAAAAATGTCTAACATTGACTAATATGAAACATGAGATAGAGAAGTCAAAGCACGCACAATGAGTTGTGTCTTAAAGAGGGGGAGTAAAAATGCACATTACTCACTGTTTACAGCAGTGCAAACACTTTCAGAAAGATTGTAACGTCACTCCATGTATCAATCAGAGGTGTCTTTATCCTGGTGGCCGTGGTACCTTTTTTAATGGTGTCATCAGTTACTTTGGTGGGCAGTTAAGTCGCATGTGGGAAAATGGAGTCGAGATACAGATCACCCACGGTCAAAGTGAATGATGAAACAAGCTCGAGAGTTTACGTAGTCCGGTCCAGTACTTCCGAGAAAATGCGCGATGCATAAGGAGAACTGAAATCAAGGATCTGAACTGACAATCTAACTTTAGAATGGTCAAACTGGAGTTACAGGCAAGAACAGTATTTTGCAACAGTGTTGGCAGCATATATAACAGTATGATATCTGCACATTTTGATTTAGAGTTATAGAAACGCACAGCGAGGAAAGAGGCCCTTCGGCCCAACTTGCCCATGGCCCAAGATAGACACAAACTGCTGGAGTAACTCAGCAGGTCAGGCAGCATCTGCGGAGAAAAGGAATAGGTGATGTTTTGGGTCGTGACCCTTCTTCAGATTGAAAGACAGAAAAGGCCAGAAATATGTCCATGCCTCATCCACACCAGTTCCGTTTGATTTGGCCCATATCCGTCTAAACCTTAACAGAAACAAGGAACTGCAGATGCCGCTTTATGGCAAAAAATAAACACAAAGTGCTGGAGTAACTCTGTGGGTCTGGAGAAAGGATCTGAAGAAGGGTCCCGACCTGAAACGTCACCCATCCTTTTTCTCCACAGATGCTGCCAGTCCTGCTGAGTTCGCCAGCACTTTGTGGCTATCCTTCTAAATCTTTTCTACGCAAGTGTCTGTCCGAATGTCTTTTAGATGAAAGATAATGAAAGGAATATTTCAACTGTGTCTGTGAAATGTGGACCTGGAAAGGATGTAGGGAGAGTCTGGAATCAGCGGGCATAGCCTCAGAATAAAACTACGTACCTTTAGAATGGAGATGAGGAGGAATTTCTTTGAATGTGGGTGATGAATTTGTGGAATTCATTGCCACAGACGGTGGTGGAGGCCAAGTCATTGGGTATTTTTAACGCATAGATTGATAGTTTAGTTTGGAGATACAGCGCCCAAACAGGTCCTTCAGCCCAGCGCGTCCGTGCTGACCAGCGATACCCGTACACTAGCGCTATTCTACACACACTAGGGGCAATTTACAATTTTACCAAGACAATTAACCTTCAAACCTGTATTTCTTTGGAGTGTGGGAGTGAATTGGAGATCCCGGAGAAAACCCACACAGGTCACGGGGAGAACGTACAAACACCGTACAGACAGCGCCCAGAGTCAGGATTGAATCCGGGTCTCTGGCGCAGTAAAGGGCCTGTCCCACTTGGGCGTCATTTGCGCGTAATTTACGCGACAGCATTTACGCGTCACAACGCATGACGCGCGCGTCGTGCCGCACACGTGATGCGCGCATGACAATCTAACTTTAGAATGGTCAAACTGGAGTTACAGGCAAGAATGGTGTGCATTACGCGCGCATGGTGCTTGGTGACGTAGGCAGTGACGAGTGGTCGCGCACGCCGCCACAGGATTTTGGGATGTACAAAATCTTCGCGCACCATCTGCCCAAGTGGGACAGGCCCTTAGGGCAGCCACTCTACCACTGCGTCTCTGTGCCAATAGGTTCTTGATTAGTAAGGGTGTCAAAGGGAGAAGGTACGAGAGTGAAGGCAAGAGCATGGGGTTGAGAGGGAAAAATAGATCAGCCACGATTGAATGGCGGGGCAGCCTCAATGGGCCAAATGGCCCAATTTTGCTTCTATGTCTTATGGTTTTATAGTCTTTTCATTTTGTTATTAATATTATATTCTCTCTGTACTGCAGCTTCTGAAGAAGTCCTACCAGTAATGTCGGAGGTGAAAGGTTAGCTGTAAGCCTGCATCAGTCCAACATTACAAAAGCAACATCCACGGGGACAGGGGTATCACAAAGAGCAGTTGCAGGTTTGAGGTCCATGCTGAATACTGTTTTGCCACGATGTTCGGGATGCTTATCTGGATTTGAGCATGCCTGGTTTGTATCAGGGACGTTGAAAGGTGAGGGCAGGAAAGGCCAAAGAATGTTTAAACCTGCCTGCTTGCAAAAGGGCTGGTTAAGAATACACATGCATGTGAGACACAGGGTACTGCAGATGCTGCAATCCTGAGCAAAACAAAGTGCAGAGGGAACTCAACGGGTCAGACCAGCAGGGTCTTGACCCGAGACGTCGCACGTCCATTCCCTCCACGTCCTCTGGTTTCCTCCAGCACTTTGTGTTTTGCCTGTTTCCACGGCGTATCTCTAAACAAAACTAACACTTAAAGAGTCCTTTGTCTTAAGAAGGGTCCTGGCCTGAAGCATCTTCTGGCCATTTCCCTCCACAGATGCTGCCTGACCCGCCGAGTTCCTCCAGCACTTTGTGTTTCTTGCTCAAGGTTGCAGTATCTGCGGTTCCTTGTGTCTCCGCTATGCGATTGAAACCTGTTTCTCTTCCCACAGATGCTGCCTGACCTGCTGTGTGTTCCCGGCATTTTCCCTTATCACTTTGGATTTTCAGCATCTGCAGTTGCTTGGGTTTCTTTTGCGATAGGTCGGTCAGCCTGAGAAGGATCATTCGAGACCGCTCCCAGAGATATGACTGTGGCTAATGATAGCCACTGGCAACCAGGCTGGTGACCACACTGCAGGTAAATGCATGACGCCTCTTCAGCAGCACTCTCATCTCGGGGGGTTGAAAGGGGGACAAGATTGTCATCAACTAGGTATTGGCTGACTCTTCACATAAGTTCATAAGCATTTTGCTTTCATTAATGTACCCACTAAACCGGCCACATCTACCATTGGCAAGGGCCGGTGAACAGGAATATATTATTTCCCCTTCATATTAACTTGGACATTCATATACATGGGTTCCACGAGGAGAATTAGGCCATTCGGCCCATCAAATCTACCCCGCCATTCAATCATGGCTGATCTATCTCTTCCTCCGAACCCCATTCTCCTGCCTTCTCCCCATAACCCCTGACACCCGTACTAATCAAGAATCCATCTATCTCTGCGTTTATCCATTGACTTGGCCTCCACAGCCTTCTGTGCAAAGGATTCCACAGATTCACCACCCTCAGACAAAAGAAATTCTTTGTCATCTCCTTCTTAAAGGAACGTCCTTTTATTCTGAAAGAGACTTCAGGTTCTCACTTTCACTGTTTAGGTACATGGAAATCCTTAAAGCACTAAATGAAAACAGGGTAGATGAAGATAGACCCCAAGTGCTGGAGTAACTCAGCGGGTCAGGCAGCATCTCTGGAGAAAGAAGAAAAAAGCTTTTACCTCCAGAGATGCTGCTTGACCTACTGAGTTACTCCAGCACTTGTGGCCTATCTTCGGTATAAACCAGCATCTGCAATACCTTTCGACATAAAGAGTAGGTGAGTTCATTTTAGTTTAAAAAACAGACACTAAGTGCTGGAGTAACGCAGCGGGTCAGGCAACATAGAAACATAGAAACATAGAAAGTAGGTGCAGGAGTAGGCCATTCGGCCCTTCGAGCCTGCACCGCCATTCAATATGATCATGGCTGATCATCCAACTCAGTATCCCATCCCTGCCTTCTCTCCATACCCCCTGATCCCTTTAGCCACAAGGGCCACATTTAACCCTCTTTAATATAGCCAATGAACTGGCCTCAACTACCTTCTGTGGCAGAGAATTCCACAGATTCATCACTGTCTGTGTAAAAAATGATTTCCTCATCTCGGTCCTAAAATTCTTCCCTCTTATCCTTAAACTGTGACCCCTAGTTCTGGACTTCCCCAACATCGGGAATAATCTTCCTGCACCTAGCCTGTCCAACCCCTTAAGAATGTTATAAGTTTCTATAAGATCCCCCCTCAGTCTTCTGAATTCCAACGTGTACAATCCGAGTCTATCCAGTCTTTCCTCATATGAAAGTCCTGCCATCCCAGGAATCAGTCTGGTGAACCTTCTCTGTACTCCTTCTATGGCAAGAATGTATTTCCTCAGATTAGGAGACCAAAACTGTACGCAATACTCCAGGTGTGGTCTCACCAAGACCCTGTACAACTGCAGTAGAACCTCCCTGCTCTTATACTCAAATCCTTTTGCTATGAATGCTAACATACCATTCGCTTTCTTCACTGCCTGCTGCACCTGCATTCCTACTTTCAATGACTGGTGTACCATGATACCCAGGTCTCGTTGCATCTCCCCTTTTCCTAATTGGCCACCATTCAGATAATAGTCTACTTTCCTGTTTTTGCCACCAAAGTGGATAACCTCACATTTATCCACATTATACTGCATCTGCCATGCCTTTGCCCACTCACCCAACCTATCCAAGTCACCTTGCAGCCTGCTAGCATCCTCCTCACAGCTAACACTGCCCCCCAGCTTCGTGTCATCCACAAACTTGGAGATGTTGCATTCAATTCCCTCATCCAGATCATTAATATATATTGTAAATAGCTGGGGTCCCAGCACTGAGCCTTGCGGTACCCCACTAGTCACTGCCTGCCATTCTGAAAAGGACCCGTTTACTCCTACTCTTTGCTTCCTGTCTGCCAGCCAGTTCTCTATCCACATCAATATTGAACCCCCAATACCATGTGCTTTAAGTTTGTATGCTAATCTCTCATGTGGGACCTTGTCGAAAGCCTTCTGAAAGTCCAGATATAACACATCCACTGGTTCTCCCCTATCCACTCTACTAGTTACATCCTCGAAAAATTCTATAAGATTCGTCAAGACATGATTTACCTTTCATAAATCCATGCTGACTTTGTCCAATGAACTCACCACTTTCCAAATGTGCTGCTATCCCATCTTTAATAACAGAATTTTCCCCACCACCAATGTTAGTCTGTGACGAACCTAGGTAGGCGATGTTTCGGGTCGGAACCCTTCTTCAGACTGATAGTGAGGGACGGGGGTGGGGGTAAGGACAAAAAGCTGGAAGAGAGGAAGGGCAGTAATGGGCCAGGCAAGTAATAGGTGGATACGGATGAGGTGGGTTCTTTGATAGGCAGATAGTTGGGCATAGGCCAGAGGTGTCAAATGAGAATGTGTTCAGGTTAGTTCAGAGATACAGCACGGAAACGGGCCCTTTGGCGCACCGGGTCCGCACTAACCATCGATCACCCATTCACACTAGTTCTGTGTTATCCCACTATTGCTTCCACACCCTACACACTAGGGGGAATTTACGGAGGGCCAATTAACCTACAAACCCGCACCTTTTGGGGATGTGGGAGGAAACACCTGGAGTATTGTGTGCAGTTTTGATCTCCAAATTTGAGGAAGGACATTCTTGCTATTGAGGGAGTGCAGCGTAGATTCACGAGGTTGATTCCCGGGATGGCGGGACTGTCATATGTTGATAGAATGGAGCGGCTGGGCTTGTATACACTGGAATTTAGGATGAGAGGGGATCTTATTGAAACATGTAAGATTATTAAGGGATTGGACACGCTAGAGGCAGGAAACATGTTCCCGATGTTGGGCGAGTCCAGAACCAGGGGCCATTTAGAACGGAGATGAGGAAAAACTTTTTCACACAGAGAGTTGTAAATCTGTAGAATTCTCTGCCTCAGAAGGCAGTGGAGGCCAATTCTCTGGATGCTTTCAAGAGAGAGTTAGTGCTCTTAAAGATAGCAAATGGATATGGGGAGAAGGCAGGAACGGGGTACTGATTGTGGATGATCGGCCATGATCACAGTGAATGGCGATGCTGGCTCGAAGGGCCTACTACTGCACCTATTGTCCATTGTCTACTGAAACCAGAGCATCCAGAGAAAACCCACGCAGTCACAGGGAGAAGGTGGAAACTCCACACACCAACAGCACCCGTAGTCTGGATTGAACCCAGATCTCTGGCGCTGTGAGGCGGCTGCACTGTACCACCCCTTGCACCACCGATCCTCCGCATATTCTGAGCAATACTGTTTCCTCAACTCTCAGCACTGAACATTACCATGCACTGCACCAACTGTTACCTGAAACATCATTGTGACAATCAGTCAAAGGTCTGTCACAAGTCATGTCAATTCATCCCAGGGAAAGGATCACTAATTCATCCTTCAAGAGGGACTGTTTCACCTGACAGATGTGGATGAGGGAATCTTGCACATCTGGCTGAAACGTCTATCTCTTGACTTTTAATTTAGAGATAGACTTTAGAGATTCAGCGTGGAAACAGCCGCTTTGTCCCACCAAGTCCGCACCGACCAATGATCACACCCGAAGGTAGACAAAAGTGCTGGAGAAACATCTATGGAGCAGCATCTATGGAGCAAAGGAAATAGGCAACGTTTCGGGCCGAAACCCTTCTTCAGAATGATCACACCCGTATACCAGCAATAGGCTTCAATTGGTAAATTGTCCCTCGTGCGTGCGCGTGGGATAGTGCTAGTATCTGGGGATTGCTGGTCGGTGTACGGACTCGGTGGGCCGAAGGGCCTGTTTCCATTCTGTATCTCTAAACTAAGGGACGATTTGCAATTTTTACCGAAGCCAATTACCAACCCGTCCATCTGTGAAGTGTGGGAGGAAACCGGAGCACCTGGAGAAAACCCACGCAGGTCACAGGGAGAACGTACAAACTTCGTACAGACAGCACCCGTGGTCAGGATCGAACCAGGGTCTCTGGCGCTGTAAGGTGGCAACTCTGCCGGTGTGCCACCGTGGTTAGTTGTACAAAATTTGGTACAAGTTAAAATTAATGAAATAAAATATCCCAACAAACTACAAATGCTGGAAATCTAAAATGGAAGTTAAGACAACAATGAGTGGCAGATCAGGCAACAACTGTGGAGTCTGTAACCAGAAGTCAATTTCTGGTGAAAGATTTAAGTGTATATATATTCACACAGAGGGTGGTGGATGTTTGGAACGAGCTGCCAGAGGAGGTAATTGAGGCAGGTGCTATATTAGCATTTATTAGACACTTGGACAGGTGCATGGATAAGAAAGGTTTAAAGGGATATGCTGTCAAATACGGGCAGGTGGGACTAGTTTACTTGGGGCGTTTTGGTCGGCAAGTTGTGTGTATACATAGTCACAGTCATACAGCATGGAAACAGGCCCTTGGCAAGTTGTACTGTGTAATATGTTCTGGTAACAAAGGCAACTACGGTCGTGTCTTTCCAGCATCAGTCTCCTATTTGTTAGTAATGTGTGAGTTAAACTAACAATAGACACTAAATACTGGAGTAAGTCAGCGGGACAGGCAGCATCTCTGGAGAGAAGGAATGGGTGACATTTTGGGTCGAAACCCTTCTAAACTAACGTTCCCTTGAGTTCAGATTCCCTTTTTAATGGACATTGCCAGAGTGTTGTGCTGGGCCTCCTGAAAGTCTCTCCCAGACAGGGGCGGAAAACCCGGGGGGGGGGGGGGGCCAGAGGGGACACGTCCCCTCCATGTTTTGAGAGGTGGGGGACATCCCCCCCCCCCCCAAGTTTTTGTGATCCGGATTTTAAAATCTCCGCTTTCCGCGAGACAGTGGGGGTGGGACTGCTGATCGTGGGCGCTGATTGGACGAGAGAGACGCAGGGAATGGGGGCGGGACATGATTCAGCGCGGTGATTGGAGGAGGGAGGAGTGGGGGGGGGTGGGACTGAGGATAGAGTGCGGTGATTGGAGGAGGGAGACGCGGCATAGACCTGCGCTTCATCCGCAGCCAAGATCCATCCCGGCCGGGTCTCTGGCGCTGCCCTGTCCCCACCCGAGTACCCCATCCCCCACTGGTGGCCGGTGAGGTCGGGAGCAAAGATCCTCTGCTATAGGATCTTTGGTCGGCAGTCAGACGGGCCAGCGCAGAGAAACAGCGCTAAACCCAGCTAACTCTGTCTGTCCCGCCAGGTGAGCCTACAGCCTTCCTGGACTTGCGGGAAATATGGGCAGCGCGGAGAAGCAGCGCTGGTGTCCCGTCAGCCCAGCCAGGGCTGTAGTTAACCCGGTGAGACAGGCAGTTGAGCTGCATTTAGCGCTGGATTGAGCCTCCGAAGCCTCGTGTGTGTGTGAGTGTGGCCGCCAAAATATTGTGTCCCCCGTCCCCTCCATGTTTTGATAGCGAGATCCGCTCTTGCTCCCAGATAAGAAACTCATGAGCCATTTAGCAGGAGAACAGTCAGAGAGAAGGAGAAAGTTTAGTTTAGTTTAAAGATACAGCACGGAAACAGGCCTTTCGGCCCACCGAGTCCGCACCAACCAGCGATCACCCCGTACACTAGCACTATCCCACATATTTGGTACAATTTACAATTTTTACAGAAGCCAATTAATTAACCTACAAAACCTGCCCGTCTTTGGAGTGTGGACGGAAACCGGAGTGCCTGGGGAAAACCCACACGGTCACGGGGCAAACATGGAAACTCCACACAGACAGCACCCGTGGTCCAGATCGAACCTGGGTCTCAGGTGCCAACTCTACCGCTGCGCCACTGTGCCGCCCACGAAGTACAGAAGCAGGCCCTTCGGCCCATCAGATCCATGCTGACCTATTTACTACGATGACATTTGCCAGTATTAGGGCTGTATCCTTCGATGTCAGCTTAAATGCGTCTTTAAATGAAGTGATTGTATTTGATTCAACCACCTCCTCTGGCAGCAAGTTTAGATCATCAATCACTGCTCTGTGCAAGACGTCCCCCTCAGATCCCCTTTGAAACTCTGCCCTCTTGTTTTTTGATAGCCCCCAAGGGACCACACTGCCCTTGAGGACAGAGGAAGCCAACAAACATCTTGATCAAGTATCAAGAACCTCTCACATGTGATGGAGACAAAAAGCTGGAGTACCCCAGCGGGATAGGCCTCTTAAAGCTAGATCGGGCTATTAAATATAGCAGAGTCCGGGGGATATGGGGAGAAGGCAGGAACGGGGTATTGATTGGGGATGATCAGCCATGATCACATTGAATGGCGGTGCTGGCTCGAAGGGCCGAATGGCAGCATCCCTGGAGAGAAGGACTAGGTGACGGTTCAGGTCGAGACCCTTCTTCGAGAGAGTCAGGGGAAAGGGAAACGAGAGATACCGACAGTGATCTAGAGAGATGGAACAAATGAATGAAAGATATGCAAAACGTCACGCTGATCAAAGAAAGGTGGAGCCCACAATGGTCCATTGTTGGCTGTGGGCTAGGTGGTAACGAGTGATGTGGAAGAAGGAACTGCAGATACTGGTTTAAACGAAAGACAGACACAAAAACAGTGACGAGTGATACAGACAGTGAAACTCAACAGGACGACAATGAAACTAGTATGACCACTAGGGTGGGGAAGGGGCGGAGAGAGGGGTGGTGTTACCTTCCTACACCGACCGCACACGTGTGACCCGGCTGCGATAGTTTCAAGACACAAGGGATGACAAACTCTGGGATCTTGAGCAAGAACACAGAATGTTTGAGAAGCTCAGTGGGTCAGGCAACATCCACTAATCCACACAGATGCTGCCTGAACTGCTGAGTTACTCCAGAACGTTTGCAAGCCAATGATCACGAGGATCTCTGTCTGAATTGATGTCAGCTCTGGACCCCAGTGGGAAATCGAGCCAATAATATTATTATTAATGCTCTACCTTATTCTGCGAAAGTGTAACTCTATCTATCTCTCGTACACTCTCTATCACACACTCTCTCTCACTCTTTCTCACACTCTCTCACTCTTTCTCTCACACATACACTCACACGCTCTCTTGCACGCTCTTTCTCACACATACTCTCTCTTTCACACACTCTCTCACACACACGCTCTCTCTCACTCTCTCTCACTCTCCCTCACATACACTCTCTCTCACACTCTCCCTCACACACCCTCTCTCTCTCTCTCTCTATCACACACACACGCTCTCTTGCAAACTCTCTCACACACATGCTCTCTTGCACTCTCTCACACACGCGCTCTCTTGCACACTCTCTCTCACACACACACACGCTCTCTTGCACACTCTCTCACACACACACAAACAGCCTCCCAAACCAGCAAATCTCTCCCGCCAATGCTGGAGGGGGCGGAAGATAGACAAGAATCTAACCCTGAAAAGTTTAGCAATAAAAGGCACAGTTAGTTTCTCTAACGAGGGAACCGGTTGCAAACAGAAGTGGCATCAAATTACAATGTGCGCCGTGTTGAGTCCGCACAAAGCCATCAGCCCAGGTCTACAAGGGAGCGCATTTTTTTTTTGATCACGCTAATTAACAGACATTTTGTTTAAAACAAACAGATACACAACTCTAATTGCCTTTTTTACATAATAAAGGCGAGATCTTAAAAGTGAAAGCATGTAGCGGGAGATCAGACAGATGCCTATCAGGGGCTGTTTGTCGAGTCCACAAGGAAACACCACACACATTCCACACAGAAAGGTGGGATCGCGGCGACTTGAAACGGCGCCGCAATTAACGCACCAGTTAACTTCTTAATAAGAGAAACAGAGAGAAAAGTTTCCCCCATCTGCTCATCAAACGCCTTTCCAGCTTCCAGATCAAAGGGACAGCCCGAACGATAGCGCTTCCAGTAATGTTTCGGGTGGCGAGAAGCGACAGACTGTACCGTTTGTTAGTTTGAAACAAAACTTGTCTTAATGAAAGCCCCCAGCTGATGTTTGGTTCCAAGCCGGGCGATATAAAGCGGCGGGGAAACCTTCACCCCCTCCTGTATTTTGTTTTCTCTCTCTCTCCCTCTCCCCCCTACTCTCCCCCCCTACTCACTCTCCCCACTACTCTCTCCCCCTCTTCTCTCTCTCCCCCTCCCTCTATTTCCCTCTCCCTCCCCTTCTCCGCCTCTCTCTCTCTCTCTCTCTCTCTCTCCCTCCCTTAAAAAAAATATCACAAGTGAACTCCTTCACCCAAACAAGTCGCTACACGACTGGAATTTGCGACACCTTCCGTGCGCGTCTAAAACAGAGCGGGACCCCGCATTTATTCTCTCTCTCTCACTCTCTCTCGTCCCCCTTTGCATCCAGTTACCGGCGCAGGGAAGAAAAGGGGACTTAAAAACAAAAGCACAATAAAACAAAAAGCGCTGGAAGTCTCGATGAGAGGACAGATTAAAGAATAAAACAAAATATTTCACAGATGACAACAAGAGTTGGGTGGGTGGGTGGGTGGGGGAGAGAGAGAGAATAAATGAAACAGGTCCAGAATAATAGTCTTGTTTCAAGCTGCAGTGAACTTTCATTCCGTTCGAGACACTATATGATAATTCTCTTTCTAAATACTTCATTTCTCTGCCTCTTTGTGCCGATTTCTACCCCTATTGTCACTCTTCAATTCATTCATCGCGGCCCTATTATAAGCCCCCCACAAAAGCACCAATGAGGCAAATAGGGTTTTTTTGTCCGGAAGATTTTTCAAGCAACTTTTTGTTTTAAACACACACACACACACACACACACACACACACACACACACACACACACACACAGCTTTGCAAATAAGAAGTGGAACAGGATCACGCGTATTAAAAAAAATGCCCGCTCGTATGTATCCTTCCAAAACGATGACATTATTCTCACCCGTTGCAAAAGGTACCCACGTGCGGAGAGACCATCACATATACACCTTGAGTACAGACTCACACGTGAAATTGTGCACTATGTATCAGTCTCCAACCCCCACCCCCACCCCCTTAAAAACATCACATTGTAATTCGTATTTTTTTGTCCAAAATAAAAAAAGACAAGACATAGACTAAACAGTCCACGAGAAAGGGGAGAGAGGGGGGGGGGGGGAAACAAAACGACACAAGCAGTGTGCTAACCTCCGTGGTGCTTCCGGCTAAAGCTGAAGCGGCGGTGACTGTCCCCGCGACCCGCGGTCGAACCGTCGGCGGCCGAGATCGCGGGCACTCGCTGGGGAGGGAGTGGGAGGGGTCGGCGGGAGAGGGAGGTTGTGGAGTGAGTGAGGGAGGGGTGTGTGTGTCTGTGGAGGGGTGGGGGGAGGGGAGGGGACGAGATATCGCAGCAACACAATAATAATAATAATAATAATAATAATAAAAGCAGCTTTCTGAACATGAAACACCAAGCCCTGGCCACAGCCACAGAGAGAGAGAGAGAGAGAGATATGAAAGCAAGCGGCTGCTTCAATGGGTCTGGGTCTTCAACTGTGTCTGCTACTTGTGATCAGAGGAGATTCCTCGCCAATTGTGTGTGTGAGACAGTGAGAGTGAGAGAGAGTGTGTGAGAGAGAGTGTGTGTGTGTGTGTGTGTGTGTGTGTGTGTGTGTGTGTGTGTGTGTGTGTGTCTGTGTGTGTCTGTGTGTGTCTCTGTGTATGTGAGGGAGTGTGTATTTCCCACTGATTGGACTAAGGGAGGGGGGTAGGGGGGGGGGGATGTGGCGAAAAACAAGCAGGATAAAGCAATTGGAGGCTGGAGTTTTTTTTATATAAATGAGAGGAAAAAAAAGTCTCATACAGTTTGGAAAGACCGTACCTGCCTTGATCTGTTGTCCGACGTGGCGTGTACAGAGGGAGGGAGGGAGAGAGAGACAGAGAGAGAGATGTGTTGACTGCTGCTGTGAGGAGCGACACAAGATCCCCGGGCTGGTCATAAAGCGGCTGGAGACAACAACAATAGGGCGAGGACAATAGATGTGTGTGTGTGTGTGAGAGAGGGGGGGGGGGAGAGAGGGAAAGAGAGAGAAGGGGGGGGAGAGAGGGAAGGAGAGAGAGGGGGGTGGGAGAGGGGGAGGGAGAAAGGGGGAGAGAGGAGAGAAGTGGCGAGAGGAGGGGGCGAGAGAGGGGAGAAGGGGGAGAGAGGGGGGCAAGAGAAGGGGGAGAGAAAAGGGGAAGGAGAGAGGACGGGACGAGAGAGGAGGGGGAGAGAGGGGGAGAGAGAGAGGGGGAGGGAGAGGGGGGGAGAGAGGGGAGAGAGGAGAGGGGGGGAGAGATGGGGTGATAGTCGGACCCATTTCACCCCCAACATTTCAAAACCCTCCACATATATACACGTTGCCTCTTGCGCTCTTCACTCACGACCCCCTTTCCCCCGGAGTCACTTTAAAAGAGCACTTGGACTTTCCCCGTACACCCCCCCCCCCTCCCCTCCCTCAAGTCCCAGGTAAGAGGAAGTTGTGGAAGGAGGGTCGGGTGGATGCGGGCATGGCGTGGACCCTCGCCGTGGGCTCCCAGCTCTCAGCTGGCATCCTCCAGCCATCAATTGACAGCGGCCATGTCGCCGGCGTTTAAACCATATCCCAGCGTGCAACATCAGCAGCAGCGGATCAATGGGCAGACGGGGTGGCGAGCCTGGTCTGTCTGTCTGTCTGTCTGTGACTATGATGTGTGTGTGACTGTGTGTGTTACTGTGTGTGTGTGTGTGTTACTGTGTGTGTGTGTGTGTGTTACTGTGTGTGTGTGTGTGTGTGTGTTACTGTGTGTGTGTGTGTGTGTTACTGTGTGTGTGTGTGTGTGTTACTGTGTGTGTGTGTGTGTTACTGTGTGTGTGTGTTACTGTGTGTGTGTGTGTGTGTGTGTGTGTTACTGTGTGTGTGTGTGTTACTGTGTGTGTGTGTGTGTTACTGTGTGTGTGTTACTGTGTGTGTGTGTGTTACTGTGTGTGTGTGTTACTGTGTGTGTGTGTGTGTGTGTGTGTTACTGTGTGTGTGTGTGTGTGTTACTGTGTGTGTGTGTGTGTTACTGTGTGTATGTGTTACTGTGTGTGTGTGTTACTGTGTGTGTGTGTGTGTGTTACTGTGTGTGTGTGTGTGTGTTACTGTGTGTGTGTGTTACTGTGTGTGTGTGTGTTACTGTGTGTGTGTGTTACTGTGTGTGTGTGTGTGTGTGTGTTACTGTGTGTGTGTGTTTGTTACTGTGTGTGTGTTACTGTGTGTGTGTGTGTGTGTTTCTGGGCGTGTGTGTTACTGTGTGTGTGTGTGTTACTGTGTGTGAGTGTGCTACTGTGTGTATGTTACAGTGTGTGTGTGTTACTGTGTGTGTGTGTGTGTTACTGTGTGTGTGTGTTACTGTGCATGTGTGTGTGCTACTGTCCGTGTGCGTGTGTGTTACTGTGTGTGTTACTGGGTGTGTGTGTTACTGTGTGTGTGTGTCTGTGTTACTGTGCGTGTGTGTGTGTTACTGTGCATGTGTGTGTGTTACTGTGTGTGTGTGTGTTACTGTGTGTGTGTGTGTTGCTGTGTGTGTGTGTGTGTGTGTTACTGTGAGTGTGTGTTACTGTGCGTGTGTGTGTGTTACTGTGAGTGTGTGTGTTACTGTGCGTGTGTGTGTTACTGTGCGTGTGTGTGTGTTACTGTGTGTGTGTGTGTGTTACTGTGTGTGTGTGTGTTACTGTGCGTGTGTGTGTGTTACTGTGCGTGTGTGTGTGTTACTGTGAGTGTGTGTGTTACTGTGCGTGTGTGTGTTACTGTGCGTGTGTGTGTGTTACTGTGTGTGTGTGTGTGTTACTGTGCGTGTGTGTGTTACTGTGCGTGTGTGTGTGTTACTGTGTGTGTGTGTGTGTTACTGTGCGTGTGTGTGTGTTACTGTGAGTGTGTGTGTGTTACTGTGAGTGTGTGTGTGTGTGTATTACTGTGTGTGTTACTGTGCGTGTGTGTGTGTGTGTGTGTGTTACTGTGTGTGTGTGTGTGTTACTGTGAGTGTGTGTGTTACTGTGTGTGTGCGCTACTGTGCGTGTGTGTGTTACTGTGAGTGTGTGTGTGTTACTGTGAGTGTGTGTGTGTTACTGTGAGTGTGTGTGTGTTACTGTGTGTGTTACTGTGTGTGTGCGCTACTGTGTGTGTGTGTGTGTGTTACTGTGTGTGTGTGTGTCACTGTGTGTGTGTCACTGTGTGTGTGTAACTGTGTGTGTGTGTCACTGCATGTGTGTGTGTCACTGTGTGTGTGTGTGTCACTGTGTGTGTGCCACTGTGTGTGTGTGCCACTGTATGTGTGTGTGTGCCACTGTGTGTGTGTGTGTGTGCCACTGTGTGTGTGTCACTGCATGTGTATGTGACACTGTGTGTGCGTGTCACTGTGTGTGTGTGTGTCATGGTGTGTGTGTGCCACTGTGTGTGTTTGTGTGTGTGTCACTATGTGTGTGTGTGTGCCATTGTGTGTGTGTGTCACTGCATGTGTGTGTGTTACTGTGTGTGTGTGTGTGCCACTGTGTGTGTGTGTGTGTGCCACTGTGTGTGTGTGTGCCACTGTGTGTGTGTGTCACTATGTGTGTGTGTGTGTGCCACTGTGTGTGTGTGTCACTATGTGTGTGTGTGTGTGCCACTGTGTGTGTGTGTCATTATGTGTGTGTGTGTGTGCCACTGTGTGTGTGTCACTGTGTGTGTGCATCACTGTGTGTGTAACTGTGTGTGTGTCACTGTGTGTGTCACTGCATGTGTGTGTGTCACTGTGTGTGTGTGCCACTGTGTGTGTGTCAGTGTGTGTGTCACTGTGTGTGTCACTGCATGTGTGTGTGTCACTGTGTGTGTGTGTGTGTGTGTCACTGTGTGTGTGTGCCACTGTGTGTGTGTCACTGTGTGTGTGTGTGTGCCACTGTGTGTGTGTGTGTGTGTGTGTGCCACTGTGTGTGTGTGTTACTGTGTGTGTGTGCCACTGTGTGTGTGTGTGTGTGTGTGTGCCACTGTGTGTGTGTGTGTGTGTGTGTGTGTGTGTGTGTGTGTGTGTGTTTCATGCCCCGCTGTCTCAGTGTGACAGAGTGAGACTGTCCCACGGTGTGAATGTGAGACCAAGCCACAGGGACTGTGTGTGGGAGGAATTCTTGTCATCCGTGTGAGCCTGAGGTGTTGTTTGAGGAAGACTGTGACTCTTTGATGGACGTTATCACCCGAGGTGTGTGTGTGTGTGTGTGTGTGTGTACACTCTCTCTATCTCTCTCTCTCTCCCACTCACTTACACACACACACACACACACACACACACACACACACACACACACACACACACACACACACACACATATATATCAGTCTGAACCAGTCTGAAGAAGGGTCTCGACCTGAAACATCACCATTCCTTCTCTCCAGAGATGCTGCCTGTCCCACTGATTTACTCCAGCATTTTGTGTTTACCTTGGACTTAAATCAGCATCTGCAGTTCTTTCCTATATATATATGTCGAGATTCAAGAGAGTTTATTGTCATGTGTCCCAGATAGGACAATGAAATTCTTGCTTTGCTTCAGCACAACAGAACATTGCAGGCATAAATAAATACAGAACAGATCAGTGTGTCCGTATACCATTGAATATATATATAAATATATATATATATATATATATATATATATATATATATATATATATATATACACACATAAATAAGCAGATAAAGTGCAATGGGCTATTAATGTCCAGATTTTTTTTTAGTTGAGTTTAATGGCCTGATGGTTGTGGGGAAGTGGCTATTCCTGAAGAAGCTGTGTGTGTGTGTGTATGTGAGGGGGGGGGGAGAGGGAGAGAGAGAGGGAGTGACAGTTTTAAAGCATCCGTGCACATGTGCGACATGAAGGCGGCGTCCCGGCCCCGAGATCCACAGCCTCCGTTTTCACAACTGACCAGACCCAGTCTCTCCCAGCCGGCCCTGCGCACACACCACCCGGCTACGCACACAGCCCTGCCCAGCGCTGGCTGCAGCCACCCTCGCCCCTGCAACTCAGCGGGGTCAAATCTAGCAACATTACATTCCCCACTCCGGATTTCTCTCAGCGCCGCAGACAGACAGCAGGACAGGGAGGGGGTTATGGATGGGAATTAAGGTGACAAATGTACAAGAGGAGTCATTTATTCCACACAGTGAGGTCGATCAATCGGGCCGTGTGATCTTTCAGTCGCGCAGCTCGTGAATGTTAGTTAAGTGGACAGTATTCATGTTTCCATGACACACAGCTCTTTCAATCAATCCAATGCTTTTGTTACACTTCATTGTAGATATGTTTCGTTCCTGCGTAGGAAGGAACTGCAGATGTTAGTTTGCACCGAAGATAGATACAAAAAGCTGGAGTAACTCAGCGGGACAGGCAGCATCTCTGGAGAGAAGGAATGGGTGATGTTTCGGGTCGAGACGCTTCTTCAGAGGGATATGGATCATGTTCAGGCCGATGAGATCAGTTTAATTTGGCATCATGTTCGACACAAACGTTGTGGGCCGAAGGGCCCGTTCCTGTGCTGTACTGTTTGTTTTTATTGCACTATTATTGTTTGTTTTTGACGTGTAGGATTGTAAATGTAAACATTGGCCCAAGTGGGTGTAGGATACTTCAGGGCCTGTCCCACTTTCACGACTTAATTCTTTCACCCCGACCATTTGTTTACTCGTGGACATTTTTTAACGGGCTGGAAAACACGTCCCGACTTACCTGATGCCACGAGTACCTACGGCTAGCGTAACGAGCCGCTACGATATATCTACGAACTCCTACGACCTCCAAGGGACTCGTTACGGACATTCTGCGAGTTTGAATCAGGGGGAAAACTCGGGAGAATTGGTGAATAATCTCGTGAAAGTGGGACAGGCCCTCTTCCAGTATAGACCACAAGACCACACACACACACACACACACACATATGCGTTTATGTATATATACACATACACTGAACTTTTTCTCATTTATTATATTGTTTCAGACCAGTACCTATACATATTCTGTTGTGCTTCCATTGCTCGGTCTGGGTCTCTCTTGACTCTCTTCCCCCACCCTTTCTCCCTCTCTCCCTCTCTCTCTCTCTCTCTCTCTCTCTGTACCGCCCTGTCTCTATCTATTTTTATTATCCCCCCCTCCCCTCCTTTTCTAAACGGGGCCTTGACCTTTCCCGTGAACGACCCCGCTTGTTGCTTTAGGACCGGATTAGGGCATCGGTCTGGTTTCGGTACACGGGATCATTCACTCCGATGTTTAACGATGGAAATATAGTTCAAACACGGCATCCTATTCGAGTCAAACGACTACAAGATTTTAATCTCGGCGCCCTCATACACGGTCGCGTCCCCCCCCCCTCCCCAATTCCTATTTAACTTCGCTAATCCCTGCTTTACAAACTATTGGTGAACGCGGACAAACAAGTCGCAGACACAAGGAACCGCAAATGCTAGTTTACCCCCCAAAAAGACACAAAGTGCTGGAGTAACTCAGCGGGTCAGGCAGCATCTCTGGAGAACATGCATAGGCGATCGTGATCCTTCTTCAGACATATTCATCTTCTTTACTGCGCGTTTGCAAGCTTCAACCCTGTTTAAAACGTAAACTTTAATATTCAAATTTAACATATAAAGGGGGATGCCGCCAATCCAGCCCAGCCTCTGAATTATTTCCCGAATTTCGGGCAATTTTCTCCGCAATTTTTTAAATCTATGAATGAGCTCCTTCTGCTTCGGGGCGAATGCTTTGGCCGGTCAATTGAGTTAAAGACGTTACAAAAGCCAGGCGCTGCGCGCAGAGCGTTCAAAGAGTGCGCACCACCAATTGCCAGATCCCCTTCCCGGCGTCTGGACGGTGCAGTTTTAACACTGAACTTGTTACCCAACGCCGAGATTTGGCAATGCTTTTAGCCCATAGAACGTGTTTGGCCTGCAACTTCTGAATCCCCCTGAACGAAGAACAAACGGGGTACCAGATTATCCATTGCTAACAAGGTTAATTCGTAAAAACGGAAACTATTTCAACTCGACCAAATGTTCCACTGATAGGTAATGGGGAGGAAATTCCCAATTGCATTACGAGCGAGTAGGAATCGCCACGCCACAATATTTGCTGACCTTTCCTTCACTCCAGAGATGCTGAGTTACTCCAGCATTTTGTATCCATCCATGATTTAATTCATTGAAAGATACAGCGTGGAAACAGGCCCTTCAGCCCACCGAGTCCACCAGTTCTATGTTATCCCACTTTCTCATCCACTCCCTACACACTAGAGGGCAATTTACAGAGGGCCAATTGATCTACAAACCCGCACGTCTTTGGGATGTGAGAGGAAACCGGAGCACCCGGAGGAAACCCACGCAAGAAGGAGCAAACTCGAGGTCAGGATCGAACCCGGGTCTCTGGCGCTGTGAGACGAGGGCTCTCCCAGTTGCTCCTTGCACTGTGCCGCCTTGCACCGTTTATGTTTCTATCCTTGTAAAACCGAGCGACCAATGGGCCGTGGACATTTTGTCTTTATTGATGAGATTGTCAGAGGGACTTTGTGGAAATCTTGGATCTAATGTAGTCGGTCTGAACTTGTAAAACCATATGCAAAATAAAAAAGTCTGGAAGGCGTATTGGGATGGACGCGTGTGCAGATGGAGATACAGTACACTGTGTTATATGCATCGTTTAATATTGAGGTTGGCAGGGATTGTTTCACAGATACTCTAAACTGACTCATGAAAGGATCTGAGTCCCTTTTCGTCGCTCGGTTTTACAAAGTAAACGGTGCAAGGCGGCACAGCGGCGCAACTGGAGTAGTTGCTGCCTCACAGCGCCAGAGTCCCGGGTTCGATCCTGACCTCGGGTGCATGTTCTCCGTGTGGACCGCGTGATTCCCCCCCCCCCCGGGTGCTCCGGTTTCCTACCACACACCAAAGTCGTGCGGGTTTGTAGATTAATGGTGTTTCTTTTTATATCAAGCCAAGCCTTCGTGCCGACGCAGCCCCGGTTTTACATTGGGATAAGTTCAAACAGGGCAGGTTCACTTCAAATGGTGCCACATATATCCCGAAAATCGTTCTGAAACCCACCCAGAATCAGGGCAGACAATCTGAACCTTCTAACAGTCTGAAGGAGCGTCCCGACCCGAAACATCACCTATCCATGTTCCTCGGAGATGCTGCCGGACCGGCTGAATTACTCCAGCACTTTGTGTAAACCAGCATCTGACGTTCCTTGTGATTACTACAGACAGAAGCTTTTCCTCAGTTAAGTCACCTGTGGTATTGTAACTTGCTTGAAAAGCAACATCTGGATTTAAAAAAAAGTATTTAGTAGTTTGATTATTTATCACAGGGCGTTAGGGAATGAAAGAACACCCTGATAGATGTCCATAAAGTGATGAGAGGCAATGATATGGTAGATGGCCAGAACCTTTTTTCTCGGGGTGGAAAAGTTGAACACACGAGGGTATAGGTTTAAGGTGAGAGGGGAAAAGTTTAAAGGAGATGTGTGGGACAACTTTTTTGTACACAGAGGATGGTGAGGACTTGGACGTTGCCAAGGGCGGTGGTGGAGGCAGAAATGATAGTGACATTGAAGAGAATTTTAGGTCACACGGATATGCAGAGAATGGAGGGAAACTGATCACGTGGAAACAGAAGGGATTCGTTTCTGGTGGCCACTGGCGGCACGGTGACGCAGCGGTAGAGTTGCTGCCTTACAGCGCCAGAGACCCGGGTTCGATCCTGACCACGGGTGCTGTCTGTACGGAGTTTGTACATTCTCCCTGTGACCGCGTGGGTTTTCTCCGGGAACTTCGGTTTCCTCCCACACTCCAAAAACCTACAGGTTTGTAGGCTAATTGGCTTGGTGTACATGTGAAATTGTCCCTAGTGTGTGTGGGATAGTGTTAATGTGTGGGGATTGCTGGTCAGTGTGGACTCGGTGGGCCAAAGGGATTGTTTCTGTGTTTTATCTCTAAACTAAACTAAATTTAACTTGGCATCGTGTTCGTCACAGACATTGTGGGCTGAAGGGCCTGTTCTTGTGCTGTACCGTTCTATATTATCCATTAGGAAGTTTAGTTTAGTTTAATTTAGTTTAGTTTAGTGTCGAGATACTGCGCGGAAAAAGGCCCTTCAGCCCACTGAATCCATGCCGACCAGCGATCCTTGTACACCAACTCAATCCTACACTAGGGAAAATTTACAGTCTTTAAAGAAGCCAATTAACCGTCAAAACTAAACATCTTTGGAGTGTGTGGGTTAAACCAGAACACCCGGGGAAAACCCATGTGGTCACGGGGAGAAAGTAAAAAAAACTCCGTACAGCCAGCACCCGTAGCCAGGATCAAAGTCGGGTCTCTGGCATTGTAAGGCCGGAGAGAGATCTGTAAGGAGAACATGAAAAGGTAGGTTAGCTGAATGATAAATGGCAACAGCCCTTCCTGTACCTCTGTGTTCCACGCCAACCATCGATCACCCGTTCTATGTTATCCCACTTTCTCAACCACTCCCTACACACGAGAGGCAACTGTATAAAGGGCCTGTCCCACTTTCCCGAGTTATTCACGAATTCTCCTGTGTTATTCACGAATTCTCCCGAGTTTTCAAACTCGCAGAATGTTCGTAACGAGTCCGTAGGAGGCCGTAGGAGTCCGTGGATGTATCGTAGCGGCTCGTTATGCCAGCTGTAGGTACTTGGGGCTTTTTTTACTCGTGAAAATTTTTCATCATGCTGAAAAAAAGTCCCGACTTACCTGATGCATTACGAGCCGCTACGATATATCCACGGACTCCTACGGCCTCCTACGGACTCGTTACGAACATTCTGCGAGTTTGAAAACTCGGGAGAATTTCGTGAATAACTCAGGAGAATTCGTGAATAACTCGGGAAAGTGGGACAGGCCCTTGACTGTGAACTGTGAACGATGTCGACTGTGAACCATAAATGAGGTGGGCACCATTTCGTGGAAGGGAGGGACAGTTCCTTTCCGCATCTCAGACAATATCCCTCAACAGTATAAAATAACATTATGTGGTCATCACCAACGTAATCAAGAACCTTTTCCATCCCGGTCATCCCCTCTTCTCCCAGCTTCCGTCACATCGAAGACACAGAAGCATGAAAGCACATACCATCAGACTCAAGAAAAGCTCCATCCCCTCTGTTATCAGACTTCTGAACAGTCCTTCCATAAGCTAGAGTAGAGACCCAATCCACCTGACTGCGGACATTGGACTTTTTTCTCTAGAACTGTAATGCTGCAATGGAGAAAATCTATAGTCTACTCTCCGATATTTGTCACTTTGCTCTATCAGTTGTACCTGTGTCTGCTTTGATTCTATGCATGTGTGGCATGTTCTAATTTGAATGGATAGCACGCAAACAAAAGCAATAATAAAGCAATAACAATATACTGTATATCAAGTCCAAGTTCTAGTTCAAGTTACATTTATTGTCACATACACCAATTGGGACAGTGAGATATGAGTTACCATACAGCCAAACGAATAAAATGAACACAATACACAATAGGATTTAACATAAACATCCCCACGCAGCGGAATCAACGTTTCCCACTGTGAGTTGTTTAAGAAGGAACTGCAGATGCTGGAAAAATCGAAGGTAGACAAAAATGCTGGAGAAACTCAGCGGGTGAGGCAGCATCCATGGAGCGAAGGAATAGGTGACGTTTCGGGACGAGACCCTACTTCAGACAAAGCCAAGGTGCAAACGTTTCTCACTGTGAGGGAAGGCAATAAAGTTCAGTCATCTTCCTCTTGTTCACCCGTGGTCGGGGCCTTTGAGCCCCCCGCAGTCGCCGCTACGGCGGCCCGATGTACAGGCCCTCTCGTCGGGATGATCGGAGCCGGAAACGTCACCCATTGCTTCTCTTCAAAGATGCTGCCTGTCCCGCTGAGTTACTCCAGCTTTTGTGTCTATCTTCAGCATCTGTCGTTCCTTTCTATACAATACTGTATATATAACATTTTGTCAACATTTTCCATTATGGGAATTATGAATTATCAGGCAACTGAACCATCCTAGCGCAACCAGAGAGCAGTCCTGACAACTATCTGCCTCACTGGAGAAACTCGGACTTCACTGGCTTATCTTGCACTAAACATTATTCCCTTTTATCCTGTGTCTGTACACTGTGAATGGCTCGATTGTAATCATGCACTGTCTTTCCGCTGACTGGTTAGCATGCATTAAAAGCTTTTCACTGTACCTCGGTACAGGTGAGAATAAACTAAACTAAAGGGCCTGTCCCACTTGGGCATCATTTGCGCGTCACGCAGATGGCGCACGAAGATTTTGTACATCCCAAAATCCTGGGGCGCCGCATGCGACCACGAGTCACTACCTACGTCACCACGCACCATGCGCGCGTAATGCGCGCTTCGTGTGCATTGACGCGTAAATGATGTAGCGTAAATGACGCGCAAATGACGCCCAAGTGGGACAGGCCCTTAAACGAATGCGTAAGAGGCGATACTTCAGAAGAGCTTCATGGCGTGCAGAGTGCCTTGGGATGTCCGAGCTTGTGAAGAGAAGAGCACATCTTTGAACTGGCAGTGTCGAGTACCGGGTCTAACTTACGCTGCTGAACTTTACTTCCCGCTCCGTCTCGCTACACAGTAGGGCATGGATTTCTGCCACAGTACTCATCCCACTGCCAAAACCCCAGACGGACAAGTCCTGACCCACAGGAGCACACTCGGCAAGCCTTTCATTAACAGCAATAAAACTTGTAACCCTTCTGGGATGATGTGTCTGCAAGGAACAGCAGGAGAGCCAAGGTGCAAACTGTAGAACAGAAGGCTCTAATACAATCATAGATATATCAGCAAGATAGATAAAGCAGCAAGCGAAACTCTTATAGTGCACTGGGTGTAAACTCACTGCCTTCAGAACAGCATGGAACCCTGACAGCAAGAGCTGATTCTCACCACAGCATCAAGCTGCTTTGCTCGAGGGCTGCAACTGTTTGCAAGGATGCAAGGAGCTTACTTTGCACATCAATCTCAACCTGGTTATTACACATAACATGAGACGGTGGCCGCTTCCAGTCCGGCTAACACGCGAGCACGGATGGGAAATCATGCATTCACAGCAGGGTACAGAGAGCCGTCATGTGAAATAGACTCAGAGAGTCATAGAGTGATACAGCGTGGAAACAAGCCCTTCGGCACAGCTTGCCCACACTGACCAACATGTCCCAGCTACATTAGTCCCACCTGCCAGCATTTGGCCCATATCCCTCCAAACCTGTCCTATCCATGTACCTGCCTAACTGCTTCTTAAATGTTGGGATAGTCCCAGCCTCAACTACCTCCTCCGGCAGCTTGTTCCATACACCCACCACCCTTTATGTGAAAAAGTTACCTCCCCGATTCCTATTAAATCTTTTTCCCTTCACCTTAAACCTATGTCCTATGGGCCTCGACTCACCTACTCAGGGCAAGAGACTCTGTGCATCTATCCGATCTATTCATCTCATGATCTTATACACCTCTATAAGATCACCCCTCTCCCTCCTACGCTCCAAGGCATAGAGTCCCAGCCTACTCAACCTCTCCCTGTAACTCAGACCCTCCAGTCCTGGCAACATCCTCGTAAGTCTTCCCTGCACTCTTTCCAGCTTGGCAACATCTTTCCTATAACACGGTGCCCAGAACTGAACACAATACGCTAAATGCGGCCTCACCAATGTCTTATAGAACTGCAACATGACCTCCCAACGTCTATACTCATTGTTGCCTGGAAAGGCTGGGATTTCAATGGAGAGGCAGTCGGAACAGGGATTTAAGTGGTCGTGACTATTTCCATGTAACCACAATTTGCAGTGCTCAGATACAATTATAACTGGGAAAATGTCCAAAGTAACCTTACTGTAAGTTGAAAGACCCCTCCACAATCCATTCTCGGCACAGAGGTGGCGCGGTGGCGCAGCTGGCAGAGCCGCCATCTCACAGCGCCGGAGACCCAGGTTTGATCCTGACCTCGGGTGCTGTCTGCATGTGGAATTTGCACGTTCTCCCTGTGACCGCGTGGGTTTCCTCCAGGTGCTCTGGTTTCTTCCCACATCCCAAAGACGTGCGAGTTTGTGGGTTAATTGGCCCTCTGTAAATTTCCCATTCGAGTGTAGGGGGTGGATGCAAAAGCGGGATAACATAGAACCGGTGTGAACGTGTGATCGATGGTCGGCGTGGACTTGGTGGGCCGAGGGGCTTGTCTCCACGCTGTATCTTTAAACTAAACTCTAACTTGGGTTTGCGAATGCACTTGTATATGGCATCAATGTAAATACAGTTCTTACCAAAGATGGCACTGAATTTGGTGTGTGTACAAGGTTAAAGCAATCACCTCTAGTTGCGCATAGGCCAGGGCCTTGGATTTTTATCATCTTAAATATCTTGCCATGCCTCGCCTCTGGTATTGGTGGTTTAACACATATATCATGGCAAACTGCATTTCCCGAGATCCATTCGAATATAGAACATAGAGCTGTACAGCATAGGATAGACACAAAATGCTGGAGTAACTCAGTGGGACAGGCAGCATGTCTGGAGAGAAGGAATGGGTGATGTTTCGGGTCGAGACCCTTCTCAGATAGGAACAGGTCCTTTGGCCCATAATGTCGGTGCCGATATAAAGCCAAGTTAAACTATTCCCCTCTGCATGCACATGACCCATATCCCTCTACTCACTGCATATCCATGCACCTGCATAAAAGCCTCCTAAGTGGCAGTATTGTATCTGCCTCCACCACCATTCCTGGCAGCACGTTCCAAGCACCTACTACACTGTAAAATACTTGCCCTGTACATCTCTTTCAAACTCTCCCCCTCTCATGTTAACTTTATGCCTTGTATCTTTGACATTTCTGCCCCATTACAGAAAGGATTCTGGAGGCTTTGGAGAGGGTACAGAAGCGGGTTATTGGGTTGCTGCCCGCATTCGAGGGTATTAGCTGTAAGGGGAGGTTTGCAAACTTGGATTATTTTCCCCTGAGCATTGCAGGCAGAGGGGCGGTCACGGTGGCGCAGCGGTAGAGTTGCAGCCTCACAGCGAAAGCAGCGCCGGAGACCACGGGTTCGAACCCGACTACTGGTGCTGTCTGCGCGGAGTTTGTGCGTTCTCCCCATGACCTGCGTGGGTTTTCTTCGAGATATTCGGTTTCCTCCCACACCCCAAAGACATACAGGTTTGTAGTTTAATTGGCTTGGTAAATGTAAAAAATGTCCCTGGTGTGTGTAGGATAGTGTTAAGGGCCTGTCCCACTTATGTGTCCTTGGCACACCAATTTCGAGACCTCGTCGTCGCATTGAGGAGCACGGGCATCGTGTGGCCGCGTGGGGCCGGTCCCACTGACAAGCGCGGAGGGGTATGTAGTTGTGCGCAACATCGCGCGTGGCTCCGAAATTTTTGTAGCGAACAAAATCTTCGCGCGCCTACGGCCTGTCCCGTAACTGACGGCCAAAGTGGGACAGGCCCAAGACCCTGGCGCGACGCAACGTCTCGCTTTCAACAGCAGCAGAAGCAGGCAAACGATTGCTGAGCTCAGCCTGGGGCTCACAGCCGTTGCGGTCCGTATCTGCCCCCACTCCTACTCCCAGAGCGGGGCCAAGAAAATTGAAGATAGACACAAAATGCCGGAGTAACTCAGCGGGACCGGCAGCATCTCTGGAGAGAAGCAATGGGTGACCTTCGCGGGACCGTCGCGCCTCAACGCGACCATGAGGTCGCGTAATTAGCATGCCAAGGACACGTAAGTGGGACAGGGGCTTTAGTGTGCAGGGATCACTGGTCAGCGTGGACCCGGTGGGCCGAAGGGCTGTATCTCTAAACTAAACAAAACTAAACTAAACCTGATAGAAGTTTATAAAATAATGAGAGGCTTAGACAGTAAGAAACTTTTTCAAAAATGAAGATATTCTTTGGAACTTGATTGATGTTCCTTGATCCTCAGCCTCACATCCTTTCACATACATCTTTATAACTAATAAGAAAACTTAAAGCAAACCATTCCCTTTCTTTTTATTTTTCTTCATGTATTAATGTTCATCTGCTGAAGGCTTCAGGACAATCCTGGAAATTTGGCAAACCTTGGGTTCCCATTTATTTAGGGGGACATCATCAATTCACCAGAGTAGGCGAATCGAGGACTAGAGGACATAGGTTTAAGGTGAAGGGGAAAAAATGTAATAGGAACCTGAGGGGTGACTTTTTCACACAAAGGGTGGTGGGTGTATGGAACGAGCTGCCGGAGGAGGTAGTTTAGGCAGATACTATTGCAACGTTTAAGGAACAGTTAGACAGGTAAATGGACAGTACAGGTTTGGAGGGATATGTGTCAGGTGGGACTAGTGTAGCTGGGACATGTTGGCCGGTATGGGCAAGTTGGGCTGAAGGGCCCGTTTCCATGCTGTAACACTCTATGACTCTGATTAGGCGTCACGGTGGCGCAGCTGGTGGACTATGGTCGACTATGGTGGCGCAGCTCGTAGCCACGGTGGTGCCTCAGGGCGCCAGAGACCCGGGTCCGATAGCACCCTTGGGTGCTGTCTGTGTGGAGTTTGCACGTTCCCCCTGTTACTGTGTGGGATTTCCCC
Source organism: Malacoraja senta (assembly GCA_038087875.1). NCBI lineage: Eukaryota > Metazoa > Chordata > Chondrichthyes > Rajiformes > Rajidae > Malacoraja > Malacoraja senta. The sequence goes on from CM075985.1 coordinate 33,077,271, forward strand.
AGGTACATTGGAAAGGTTTTATTGCATGCTATCCAATCAACAGAAAGACAATGCATGATTACAATCGAACCATCCACATGGTACCGATAAATGATAAAGGGGATTATATGAATGATGTTTAGTGCAAGATAAAGTCCAGTAAAGTCGGATCAAAGATAGACTTCATTCACTTAGGCATTGAGGGAGATGGACCAAGTGTTGGGGAAGGGTGCGTTGTAGATGCACTTGTACGAATGATCTTTTTCCATGTTGCACAATTCAATGTTTAGTTTTAGACGTCAGAGATACTGAGTGTGGAAACAGGCACTTCGGCCCATCAAGTCTGTGCACACTTGGGATCATTTACAATTCTTACTAAAACCAATCAATCTACAAACCTGCACGTCTTTGGAATGTGGGAGGAAACCGGAGCACCCGGAGAAAACCCACGTGGTCATGGAGGGAACGTTCAAATTCCCTTCAGACAGCACCCGTAGTCAGGATCAAATCCGGGTCTTTGGCGCTGTAAGGCAGCAACTCTACTGCTGCGCCACCGTGCCACCCTTAGATCCCACACTTGGTTACAGTCTTCGATAAACAAACCCGGAACTGTGTAGCTGGTTGCAAAACTGGTGATTTGAAGGAACAAATGCAACTCATCTTCCCTACATTTGCCCAAATCTACTGCTTCCATCTTATTCTGTAGAGGTCTGCTCCCCAGATCCACAGTTCCCTGCAATAACTATGCATGGAAGCACCACCACCACTTACAGCTTCTCCTCCAAGCGAGGCACAATCACAATTTGGAAATCCATCACCCAAACCTTCATCACACTTGACCCAAATACTGGAAGTCCTTGTTTACTTTAGTTTAGAGATACAATGCAGACACAGGCCCTTCATCCCACCGAGTCTACGCTGACCAGCGATCCCTGCACACTAGGACTATCCTGCACACTGGGGACATTTCACAATTTTTACAAAAGCCAATTAACCTACACACCTGTACGTCTTTGAAATGTGGGAGGAAGCCGGAGAAAACCCACGTGGTCACGGGGAGAACGTACAAACTCTGTACAGACAGCACCAGTGGTCAGCATCGAACCTGTGTGCCTGGCGCTGTAATACAGCAACTCTACCGCTGCATCACCGTGCCGCCCCTTAATAGCACTATGTCAGTACCTCCACACGTAGGATGGCATAGTTTCAAGAAAGTGGCTCACAACCACTTTTATTGAGGCGTTAGACGTGAGCAATAAATTCTGTCCATGCCGCCATGCAAACAAAATTAAATGAGAAGTAGTAGAAATCGCAATATTATATTCCTGAGATTTGTTGGATGTTTGCCTTCAGTCTGATTTTTTCTTAATGTCATTGGGTGCTTGGGACCTCCCTAGCCCACAGTGTGGGTGTACAGTCTACACATCATCTCCGCTCAATTACAAGACCAACTGTACAAACAGTGTGGTTCAGTCTCAGACAGTTACCCGGGAGAGCGATATAGTCAGTGACGGGGGAACAGGGTTTGTTGTGGGAACACAAAATAGAGTTGAGTTGAGTTGAGTTGAGTTGAGTTGAGTTGAGGAGAAGAGTTGAGAAGAGTTGAGAAGAGGTGAGTTGAGAAGAGTTGAGTTTAGAAGAGTTGAGTTGAGATGAGATGAGTTGAGTTGAGTTTAATTTAGTTTAGTTTAGAGATACAGAGCGGAAACAGGCCCTATGGCCTACCGATCTCACATTAACCAGCGATCCCTGCATGCTAACACTATCCTACACAAACACTGGACAATTTTACAATCTTTACCGAAACCCAATTAGCCTACAAATCTGTTTGTCTTTGGACTGCACCCGTAGTCAGGATCGAACCCGGGTCTCTGGCGCTGTAAGGCAGCAACTCTACTGCTGCACCACTGCGTTATTCAGAGGTCAAAGTAAACCTGTAATCACCCAGAGATGGGTACAGTTCAAACCAACTGTAATGATTATAGAGGGTCAAAAGGATGTTCAATGTATTTCTTCACATTTGCCATTTCAAGTTACTGTCCATTGGAAAACAAGTTGACTATACAGGACTTGAGCTTCATATTCCTGGGCATTGACATTTCAGATGATCTGCCCTGGGTCCAGCACATCGATGTGGTCACAAAGTCTAATTTCTTAGAAGTTTAAAGAGATTTGCTCTGTCAACGAATACTCTCACAAACCTCTGCAGATGCACTGTCTAAATTAGGGCCTGAGAGTGGTGCAGCGGTAGAGCTGCTGCCTCACAGTGCCAGAGACCCGGGTTCGATCCTGGCTACGGGTGCTGTCTGTACGGAGTTTGTACCTTCTCCCTGTGATTATTGACAGATTATTTATATTATTTACAGATCCCTAATTTACAGAGGGCCAATTGACCTACAAACCCACATGGCTTTGGGATGTTTGAGGAAACGAGAGCTACCGGAGGAACCCCACTCAGTCACAGGGAGAACTCCACACAGACAGCTCCTGAAGAAGGCTCTCGACCCAAAACGTGTGGTGGGAGATTGCAACCTTCACGTGGTCCGCCCTGTTTCGATGAATGCGATCAACCCAGCGTGCACAATCAAAGAAGATCAAATAGAACAAGTTGTCCTACAACTTTAGGCTGTGCACGCCATATGCAAGAAGAAGGAGAAGACCCAAAACATCACCCATTCCTTCTCTCCTATCCCGCTGAGTTACCCCAGCATTTCATGTCTATCCTGTGGTCAGGATTAAACCTGGTTTCATTATTTTTCTCTTCCTTTAAAATGCCTCGAAATCTACCTCTTTGACGAGTTATAATATCCCCTTACATTGCTCAGCATTATAGTATGTTCAGTTTGATAATATTCTAATGTCGGTCTTTGGGATGTTTTACAGTGCCATGTAACTGCAAGATGTTTCATGATTTCTTAGGCCCCCTTCGGTCATGGCTGACCATGGGTGTCCCCAGGGTGCTATTCCCTATTTGGAGGACGCCTGTGCGTGACTTTGTTTAACGTGGGGATACTGGTGCACAGACAGCCACCCCAAGGTCCTTGACAGATCTGGGTCAGGATCCAGTGGCATGGAGTCCAAGACGACCGGAGACCCTTTTCTGCTGCAGCCTTCATCCGCCTTCCCAGCCGTTGTGACGCTCCACTAAGGTCAGCCATCGTCCTCCGCCTGTTCCACCGTTGAGGTCTTGGTTGGATTGCTCTTTGTCACGGACCTCCCCCTCCACCTTACCGCCATGGGTGGCCCTACCAGGAGCATCAGGATCTCAGGTCCACACAAGTTTCTCCACCACGACAAGGTGACAATCCACGGAGAAGTGTCATGATTAAAATGTGCTGATTCAAGTTCTCCAATGAAATAGATAATTGAGTACAGTCATATTGTGGAAAGATAGGATAACTGTAAATGGCCCTGATGTGCACCAGAGAGATTTGTTAAATTGATTGATTTATTAATATTTTATTTTCATATGTGGCATGTCCCAGTGAAATTCTTTGTTTTACATACCGTACACATCATACACAAAGTATTCAAAGAATCGCCATGTATAGGACATTGACAAAGTTATAAGTCATTATATATCTAAGGAAGACAAAAATGTTGGAGAAACTCAGCGGGTGAGGCAGCATCTATAGAGCGAAGGAATAGGCGACGTTTCGGGTCGAATCACTTCTTCGATTTTTCCAGCATCTGCAGTTCTTTCTTAAACAATGGTTAAATATCTGTTCAGTTCACTTTAGTTTATTGTCACGTGTACCGAGGTATAGTGAAGAGCTTTTGTTGCGCGCTAACCAGTCAGCGGAAAGACAATACATGATTACAATCGAGCCATTTACAGTGTACAGATACATGATGAGGGAATAACGTTTAGTGCAAGGTAAAGCCAGCAAAGTCCGATCAAAGATAGTCCGAGTGTCACCAATGAGGTAGATAGTAGTTCAGGACTGCTCTCTAGTTGTGGTAGGATGATTCAGTTGCCTGATAACAGCTGGGAAGAAACTGTCCCTGACTCTGGAGTTGTTTGTTTTCACACTTCTATACCTTTTGCCTGATGAGAGAAGGGAGGAGTGACCAGGGTGCGACTTGTACTTGATTATGGTGCTGGTCTTGCTGAGGCAGTGGGAGGTTTAGGTTTACGCTGACATCTTTATTCTTCACTCTCTATCTTTCCCTTTGCTCTATCTATTGTACTTTAGTTTGAATTGATTGTATTTAGAGTCATAGAGTGATACAGTGTGGAAACAGGCCCTTCGGCCCAACTTGCCCACACCGGCCAACATGTCCCAGCTACACTAGTCCCACCTGCCTGCGCTTGGTTCATATCCCTCCAAACTTGTCCTATCCATGTACGTGTCTAACTGTTTCTTAAACGTTGGGATAGTACCAGCCTTCTTCTTCTTGCGTATGGCGTGCACAGCCTAAAGTTGGAGGACAACTTGTTCTATTTGATCTTATTTGATTGTGCACGCCAGGTTGATTGCATTAGTCGAAACAGGGAGGTTGCAATCTCCCACCCCAGTCCCAGCCTCAACCACCTCCTCTGGCTGCTTGTTCCATACACCCACCACCCTTTGTGTGAAGGTATTTGTGTCTATCACATTTGTGTTATTTTGTGTATATCATATCTGATCTGTTTGGTTAGCATGCAAAACAAATCTCTCACTGCACCTTGGTACTTGTACGAATAATGAACCGATTTATTATTGTCATGTCCGCTGCTTTGTGCTGCATGCTCTCCAAGCAGATCAGATAATACCATAGATAGATACAATCAAACCAAACACCAATACAGTAGACAGAGCAAAGAGAAGATACAAGGTGCAGAATATAGCTCTCAGCATTACTTTTTTCCAAAAAAATAAACTTTATTGAGAATAATAATGTATAAAAACAAAAACTGTGCAAAAACTTCTCAAACATTTTCAGTGTCTAAATCTTCATTATTCTCACACTCAGTAGTGTTCACACCTATCTTTAAATAAAACACCCTTGCCACTCACGTGGCCCCAGGGGTGTTATCCCTTCCCTTGTTTGAGGGGTGACCCCACAGGACTCTGCCCCTCAATGTCCAGCAGCGGAAGGACCCTAGACTGTGGTCCTGCCCCACAGAGCCTTGGCGTTGGCTGCACCGAGCTTCAGTGCGTCCCTCAGCACGTACTCCTGCAGTCTGCAGCGAGCCGGTCGGCAACATTCCCCGAAGGACATCTCGCTCTGCTGGGAGACCAACAAGGTTCGGGCAGGCCAAAGAGAGTCTTTCATCGAGTTGATGATCTTCCAGCAGCATTTCCAGAGACAAAGTCCATGCTGACACATTAAAACCAGTGCTACAGCTTGAGTAGAGAAATACAGGTGATACCCAGAACCGAACACGTCCCTTCCAGTAAATCCAGAGAAATCCAGGGTGGCGCGGTGGCACAGCGGTAGAGTTGCTGCCTTAAAGCACCCTGGGTCCCGGGTTCAATCCTGACCACGGATGTTGTTTGTACGGAGTTTGCACCTTCTCCCCGTGACCTGCGTGGGTTTCCTCTAAGATCTTCGGTTCCCCCCCATGCCCCATAGACGAACAGGTATGTAGGTTAATTGGCTTGGTATAAATTTAAATTGTCCCATAGTGTTAATGTGCGGGGATCGCTGGTTGGTGCGGACTCGGTGGGCCGAAGGGCCTGTTTCCGCGCTGCATCTCTAAACTAAACTAATATACAGTGCATTCAGAAAGTATTCAAACCCCCATCACTTTTTCCACATTTTGTTACGTTACAGGCTTATTCTAAAATGGATTAAATTTTATTTTTTTATCATCAATCTACACACAATACCCCAGAATGAAGAAGCAATAACAGGTGTTTAGACAATTTTGCAAAGTAATTAAAAAAAACCTGAAATATCACATTTACATAAGTATTCAGTCCCTTTGCTATGACACTCAAAATTGAGCTTAGGTTCATCCTGTTTCCATTGATTATCCTTGAGATGTTTCTACAACTTGAATGGAGTCCACCAGTGGTAAATTAAATTGATTGGACATGATTTGGAAAGGCACACACCAGTCTATAAGGTCCCACACTTGACAGTGCATGTCAGAGCAAACACCAAGCCATGAAGATGAAGGAATTGTCCGTAGACCTCCGAGACAAGATTGTGTCGAGCCACAGACCTGGGGAAGGGCATAAAACAATTTCTGCAGCATTGCAGGTCCCGAAGAGCACAGTGGCCTCCGTCATTCTTAAATGGAAGAACTTTGAAACCACCAGGACTCTTCATAGAGCTGGCCGCCCGGCCAAACTGAGCAATCGGGAGAGAAGGGCCTTAGTCAGGGAGGTGACCAAGAACCCGATGGTCACTCTGACAGAGCTCCAGAGTTCCTCTGTGGGGATGGGAGAACCTTCCAGAAGGACAACTATATCTGCAGTACTCCATCAATCAGGCCTTTATCGTAGAGTGGCCGGACGGAAGCCACTCCTCAGTAAAAGGCACATGACAGCCCGCTTGGAGTTTGCCAAAAGGCACCTAAACAAGATTCTCTGGTCTGATGAAACCAAGATTGAACTCTTTGGCCTGAATGCCAAGTGTCATGTCTGGAGGAAACCAGAAATACAATACCTATGGTGCAGCATCATGCTGTGGGGATGTTTTTCAGCGGCAGGAACTGGAAGACTAGTCAGGATTGATGGAAAGATGAACGGAGCAAAGTACAGAGAGATCCTTGATGAAAACCTGCTCCAGAGCGTTCAAGATCTCAGACTGGGGTGGAGGTTCGCCTTCCAACAGGACAACCACCCTAAGCATACAGCCAAGACAATGCAGGAGTGGCTTCGTGACAAGTCTGTGACTGTCCTTAAGTGGCCCAGCCAGAGCCCGGACTTGAACCCGATCGAACATCTCTGGAGGGACCTGAAAATAGCTGAGCATCGACGCTCCCCATCCAACCTGACAGAGCATGAGGATCTGTAGAGAAGAATGGGAGAAATTACCCAAATACAGGTGTGCCAAGCTTGTAGCGTCATACCCAAGAAGACTTGACGCTGTAATTACTGCCAAAGGTACCTCAAGAAGGTACTGAGTAAAGGGTCTGAATAAGGGTGTAAATGTAATATTTCAGTTATTTCTTTTTAATTACTTTGCAAAAATTTCGAAACACCTGTTTTAGCTTTTTTTATTGTGGGGCATTGTTTGTAGATTGGTGATAAAGAAAATACAAATTTAATCCATTTTAGAATAAGGGTGTAACCTAACAAAATGTGGAAAAAGTGAAGGGGTCTGAATACTTTCTGAATGCACTGTAACTCGCAGAAACATAGGTTTTAAATAGAGTGATTTGATAAATAAAATAAAGGCATCCTGAGCCATTAATAAATGTCAAGAATCAAGTTGAAAATTGCTGCTTGCTGTCGCGATGTGCCACTGCAGTTGCAGAGAGCACATACATTGCTCCTGGATATTTGTGTTGCTATTTGTAAGTGTTAGGGACTGATGTGGAGATTCAGATCCTGTTTCAATCACACTAAAACGTTAAATATGTCCCCTGCAAACGTGCACTTCTCAAAAAAGTGGCACAAAATAGGGGGTTTCCATGGATACCATTTTGCCACAGTGCAGTCTACAGAGGCTTATTTTGACAAGGATTGTTGCGTCTTGCCATATATCCATTCTGTGAAGTTTCATATGTGTCCGTTTTTGAGCAGGAAAAGACCTCGCTGCATGATGGTGGAGCGTTACTGTTTGAGCTCATTGTCAGGATAAGGAGAGCAATCAATAAATCATAACCGCAGCAGTCAGCATTCATATTCAATACAAAATACACCAACGTAGTCAAATTAAAATTTGGCAGAAATTTTACAGGTGTCATGATCTTCCTTGCTGTGATTTTTTTCAACCTGTCGCCATAGAAACAGACAAATACACCAGGTGGCAATCATTGGCAAATCTTTGACGTGTCTTTAAAATACTGTACGCATCTCTTAAAGTAAGAGACGTATTTGCCATTGTGCCCGTGAACTTTGTGCGCCTTACCCTGTCCTCATTTCTACAGTGTTTTACGCCAACCTGATACGTACGGAATGCAAGCCAGAGCAGCTATGAACAGTGGAAAGGAAGTCTGAAGAAGGGTCTCGACCGGAAACGTCACCCGGTCCTTCCCTCCAGAGATGCTGCCTGTCCCGCTGAGTTAGTCCAGCGTTTTGTCTCTATCTGCAGCAGAAAACAAGGGTAGGGTTTTATGGATAGATGAAAGTTGAGAGATGATTCACTGTTCAAACACTCCCACAAGTTGGAGTAACTTCAGTTACGGCAGCATTTTGTGTCTATCTGTGGTGTAAACCGGCATCTGCAGTTCCTTCCTATGCAAACTTCAGGTAGTGTGGCCTGGGAAGCAGAATACAGCCGTCAATAGTTGTACATCATAAGCCAGATCTCTCAAGGAGAACTCGACACCAAAGCATAGAAAATACACCATTGAACGGCTCAGCACTGGAACAGGCCCTTCAGCCCACAATGACCATGCCAAACATGATGCCAAGACCAACTGTTATCTGCCTGCACATAATCCATAGAGAGTTTGAATGTTCTCCCTGTGACCGCGTGGGTTTCCTCCGGGTGCTCCGTTTTCCTCCCACATCCCCAGCCCGTGTGGCTTTCTAGGTTAACTGGCCCACTGTAAATTGCCCCTAGTGTGTAGAATGCGAGAGTGGGATTACATAGAGCTGGTGTACGGGTGAACGATGGTCGGCGTAGACTCAGTGGGCCGAGGGGCTTGTTTCCAGGCTGTATCTTTCAATCGATCAATCAATCAACTGTGTAGGGAATGGATAAGGAAGTGGGATAACTTAGAACTAGTCTGAGTGGGCGATCGATGGTTGGCATGGACTCGTTGGACTGAAGGGCATGTATCCACGCTGTATCTCGAGACTAAACTACACTACAACTAAACTAAAACTAAACTAAACTAAAGTAAACTAAACTAAAGATAGACACAAAAAGCTGGAGTAACACAATGGGTCAGGCAGCATCTCTGGAGAAAAGGAATAGGTGATGTTTCGGGTCGAGATCCTTCTTCAAACTAAACTAAACATAGATTTTGTTCCCTCTTGTTTTTCATTCCACATTTTCTCACTCGCACTGTCGACACCAATCTCCAGAATACCCTCTCTAAACCTTCCGACACTCCACTATCTTCAAGCCTCTTCAATCCCTTTCCTGAAGCCTTAAGGGGCTGTCCCACTGCGGCGACCTAATCCGCGAGTTCTGGCGAGTTTGCCCTCGACTCATAGTCGCAGCATGGACGACACAAGGTCCTAGGTGGTCTTTGTAACTCTCCTTCATGCTCGAGAGTAGTCCCCGCGTACTCGAGGCCTCAGCTAGGTTGCGGCATATTTTTCAACATGTTGAAAAATGCCCGCGAGTTTAATAAAAGGTTGCCATGGGAAAAAATCTATACTTTTTTTACTCATAGGTTTAGTCGTAGTAGGGAATCGAAGGTACTCGAAGGTAGTCGTAGATAGTCTTCATCATACTCGAAGGGAGGTCGAAGGAGGTCGTCTTCACTCTCCACTTTTCGGTGTCCAATTTTCCCGAAGTTAGCCGTAGCTAATCAAAGCTAGTCTTCAACATAGTCGAAGGAGGTCTTCAACATGACATTTTTTCAAACTCTCCTAAACTCTTCTAAACTCGCGGATTAGGTCGCCCAAGTGGGACAGCCCCTTTACTCTTTGACCATACTCCAGGTCACCTCTACTCTTTCCTTTACTTAGCGTGACTCCTAGTCTCACGAAGGGTTTTTCTCCCTGACCCGCTGAGTTACTCCAGCAGTTTGTGTCCATCTACCTGCTGAGTTGCTCCAACAGTATGTGTGAATCCTGGTCTGATTTATCTTTGTGTGCCTTGATGTATCAAAGATGCCAAATACATAGAAGATATTATCATAGTTCATTGAAATTCATTTTTGTATTCAGTTCAGTACAAGTATCACTATACATAGGCACTTAGATGCATCTTAGATAAGCATCTCAGATACTGTACAAGTGTTAAGTGGTCATACATTGTTGTTATGGATGTCACAGGCAATGAAATAATATTGTCACATTGGCTTCTGATGTAAGATTTGATTCCAGTAATGGGCCTGTCCCACTTTCACGACCAAATTCACGGCCTTTTTTACTCGTGGACATTTTTCATCAGGCTAGAAAAAATGCCCCGACCCACTTGATGCCACGAGTACCTACGACTAGCATCACGGCCTGCTACGACCTACCTACGACCTCCTACGACCTTGTGATGACCATGCTGCGAGTATGAGTCAAGGGCAAATTAGGTCGTGAAAGTGGGACAGGCCCTTCAATGAGTAATTGTCAAGTAATGTTGGGAGATACGTATTTGCCCTTATCCTGGATCAATCAAATCAACATGAAAGTATCTAAGACATTTTGTGTAGTGAAGAAACAAGGAACTGCAGAGGCTGGTTTACACAAAAGGAAACAAACTGCATGGACAGACGAAAGCTGCAGGTTTGAAAAGGGGTCTCGATCCAAAACGTCACCTATCCTGAGAAGCCGCCTGACCCCACTCCAGCACGTTGTGTCTTTTTTTGTGGAAAATTATAAATTATCATTGGATCTCAATTGAAAGAGAAATTGTGGTGGATCATCAACTTCATATTTGAATGTGTAGAAAGGAACTGCAGATGCTGGTTTACACTGAAGATAGACATTTTGCAACACAAAACATATTCAAATGCTTTGAAATTGACCAAAGAATGGATTAAAAAAATAATATTTAAATTGTTCTTTTATTTAATGACAGTCGATATGAGGAAGGACATCCTTGTGATTGAGGCAGTGCAGCATAGGTTCACGAGATTGATCCCTGGGATGGCGGGACTGTCATATGAGGAAAGATTGAAAAGACTAGGCTTGTAGTCACAGGAGTTTAGAAGGATGAGGGGGAATCTTATAGAAACATATAAAATTATAAAAGGACGGGACAAGCTAGATGCAGGAAAAATGTTCCCAATGTTGGGCGAGTCCAGAACCAGGGGCCACAGTCTTAGAATAAAGGGGAGGCCATTTAAGACTGTGGTGAGAAAAAACGTTTTCACCCAGAGAGTTGTGAATTTGTGGAATTCCCTGCCACAGATGGCAGTGGAGGCCAAATCACTGGATGGATTTAAGAGAGGGTTAGGTAGAGCTCTAGGGGCCAGTGGAATCAAGGGATATGGGGAGAAGGCAGGCATGGGTTATTGATTGGGGACGATCAGCCATGATCACAATGAATGGCTGTGCTGGCTTGAAGGGCCGAATGGTCTCCTCCTGCACCTATTTTCTATGTTTCTACGTTTCTATGATATGGAGTAACATTTTTCATTGTGTTAGAAGTTCATTGGTGCAAGCCCCATTCCAGATATTTACAGACATTCCCCACAAGTCGGATGTTTATAAAAGGACACAAAATGCTGGAGCAACTCAGCAGGGGTGATTTTAAGGTCATAAGTAATAGGAGCAGAATTAGGCCATTCACCCCATCGAGTCTACTCCACCATTCAATCATGGCTGATCTATCTCTCCCTCCTAACCCCATTCTCTAGCAATGTTACAAAATTTTGAGATTTAAAAAATAAAGTCTGCAATTTATCCCATCAGATAAAGCATAAAAAGAAGTTTAATTTGACACTTAATTCACTTTCATATCTTCAGTATTAAAAAAGTTATGGCCATTATCATACTCAGAAATTAGCATCTAGTTCCCTATTGCTTTTCCATTGACTTAACACAAAAGCTGTGATCGAGGACAGTTAAAAGCCCATAACTTTCTTAAAAATTATGGTAACTGAAAGAAATTTTCAGGTATTATAGATTGAAGCATTCTGAAACAAATATGAAACAATCTTACTTCGAAGACATGAAAGTAAAGCATATAATTAGTTAGTTACCTAATTGTAGCTAATTACAAAATTCAATTACTAGATCTAAACATCTATCAATTTCTTAAGAATAGATTAACATTTTTAAATAGCCTAAGTGTCCAAATAACATTCACACAATAATTCACAATATAACATAATTTTTAAATCTAATTTTCATGAATTTACAGGCCAAATGGAAGGAATTGAATGTTTAATACCTGTAAATTAATGGGCATTTAATTCATCTTGCGAGTGAGAATTTCTGGAACGCGATCTTTTGGAACGTTCATTTGCGGTGAATTTAACCCCGTATTGGCATGAAAAATACTGCCGTTAATTCGGGGAATAAAATCACCGTGTCGCATGACAAAATGTGAATTAAAGGCTTCTTAAGAAGCACTTTTATACATTTAAAGAAAGCACTTTTGTTTACCTGTCCATTGTGTGAAATCCGTCCCCGTTATTGGCGTTGATGCTTCAGGAGCTGCTTTTAAAATGACTGTAGCGCTGACATTGACGATTTAATTTAAAAAAAAAATTCACAAATCGCCGGTTGGAACGATTTTGTCAGCGAAGGTTTGTACTCCAACAAAATATTTCCAGGACAAGGGAGGAGAAACCGCGTTTTAACCCCGCCCCCCCCTTAAAGGCGCCAAAATCGCGCACACGGCCAGTGGCAGAATTACAGCGCGACTGAAGGTAAGTTTTGTAACATACCTACATTCTCCTGCCTTCTCCCCATTATCTCTGACACCCGTACTAATCAGGAATCTATCTATCTCTGCCTTAAAAATATCAATTGACGCCCTCCACAGCCTTCTGACGTTTTGTATCGGGAGTCTTCTTCAAATGTCCCAACCTAAAACATCACCTATCCATGTCCTCCAGAGATGCTGCCTGACCCGCTGAGTAAGCCCAGCACTTTGTGTCTTTTTGTGTAAACCGGCATCTGCAATTTCTTTTAAATTTAGAAATATGACATGGAAACAGTCCCTTCGGCCCACCGAGTCCGTGCCGACCAGCGATCCCTGTACACTAGCACTATCCTACACACCAGGGACAATTTACAATCTTTACTGAAGCCAATTGACCTACAAACCTGTACGTCTTAGGGATGTGGGTGGAAACCGGAGCACCAGGAGGAAACCCACGCGGTGACGGGGAGAACGTGCAAACTCCATACAGACAGCACCAGTAGTCATGATCGAACCCGGGTCTCTGGCGCTGTGAGGCAGGAGGTCTAACAAGAGCGTCACTGTCTAAAAGTCTCTTAAAGGCCAACGCCATCCCTAGTAGCACATTTCAAGCACTTACCAGCGTCTGTGAGAAAAAAAACTTGCCCAGCACATGTACTTCAACTTGTGTAGAAAGGAACTGCAGATGCTGGTTTATACAAAGATACACACAAGGTGCTGGAACAGTGGGTCAGGCAGCTTCTCTGGCGAAAAAGGAATAGGTGACGTTTCAGAAAGAAGGGTCCTGACTCGAAACGTCACCAAATCCTTTCTCTCATTTAAACTTTGCCCTTCTAACCTTAAAGTTATGCCCTCTGGTCCGACAGTTCCACTCACATGTAACATAAACAGTACCATCAAGCTGCTGATTTTCATTGTGGAAACCAAGGGAGAAGTGGACCATCAGGTTGAGTTTTAACAAGGATTGAGGTTTGAGGTTTCTCCGTAACCGATGAAAGTAACTCAAAGATACGGAAAGCAATCAAGGGGAAGACTCCACCCCCCTCCCCCAGTATTGTGTACTGTACTTACAAAAAAGCTAAGAATTTCACAGTGCCATCATGGTACATGTGACAATAGAGTATGTATCCATCCATCTGTCCATCCGTCCAATTATCTATCTAAAGGACTTGTCCCGCTTGGCCGTCATTTGCACGTCACGCAGATGGCGGGCGAAGATTTCGTACATCACAAAATCCTGCGACGCCGCGTCACAGCCTATGTCGTCGCGCACCATGCGTGCGTAATGCGCACCGTGCGCGCATCACGTGCGTGTCACGTCGCGCGCGTCGTGCGTCGTGACGAGTAAATGATGTCGCGTAATTTACGCGCCAATGATGCCCAAGTGGGACAGGCCCTTAACTCTATTTATCCATCTAATCTATGAAAAGCCACTGTTTTCTTCATTTAATAGGATTCTCCGGGAAAGCTGCATTTTGGGAGACGACTTGGAACAAAAATTGTTGGACAACTTTGCCGTCAGTGACTAAATTTAGTCAGGTTCAGGCAGAAATCTGCAAGAGAAGGAGAATTTCTAAAAGGTGCAAAGCTACAATTTCAGATGCTGAATGAGACACTTATTGAATGTGGGTGAAAGTGATAGAATCACACTTCGGCAACAGTGCAACCAGACTGCTCTGCACTTCCATCGCATGCCATCTAAACTATTTTGAAGGAAATCAACATCAGTATATGTACGGAATCAAGGGATATGGGGAGAAAGCAGGAACGGGCTACTGATTTTGGATGATCAGCCACGATCATATTGAATGGCGGTGCTGGCTCGAGGGTTTGGACGCGATAGACGCAGGAAACATGTTCCCGATGTTGGGGGAAGTCCAGAACCAGGGGCCACAGTTGAAGAATAAGGGGTAAGCCATTTAGAACAGAGATGAGGAAAAACCTTTTCACACAGAGGGTTGTGAATCTGTGGAATTCTCCGCCTCAGAAGGCAGTGGAGGCCAATTCTCTGTATGGTTTCAAGAAAGAGTTGGATAGAGTTCTTAAAGATAGTGGAGTCAGAGGATATGGGGAAAAGGCAGGAACGGGGTACTGAGTGTGGATGATCAACCATGATCACAGTGAATGGCGGTACTGGCTCGAACGGCCGAAGGGCCTACTTCTGCACTTATTGTCTATTGTCTATTGAAGGGCCGAGTGCCCTACTCATGCACCTGTTTTCTATGTTTCTATGTCTACCGAGCAACAGGAAAAGCGATATTTAGATTTAAGACTTTAGAGATACAGCGCGGAAACAGGCCCTTCGGCCCACCGAGTCCGCGCCGACCAGTGATCACCCCGTACACTAGCACTATCCTACACACACTAGGGACAATTTATAATTTTTACCGAAGCCAATTAACCTACAAACCTGTACATCTTTGGAGTGTGGGAGGAAACCAGAGCACCCGGAGAAAACCCACGCAGTCATAGGGAGGACGTACAAACTCCGTACAGACAGCACCCATAGTAAGGATCGAACCCGGGTCTCTGGTATTGTAAGGCAGCAATTCTACCGCTGTGCCACCGTGCCACCCCCTATTGGGGAGCTTCTGTGGAAATTATGGGGAATAGTTTAGTTTAGTTTAGTTTAGTTTAGTTTAGTTTGGATTAGTTTAGAGATACAATGTGGAAACTGGTGGCCCTTCAGCCCACTGAGTCTGCCCATCCATTAATCATCCATTATCGCTACTTCTATGTTATCTCACTTTTGTAAGATGCTGCCATTCTGAAGAAGGGTCTCAATCTGAAAAGTCACCTATTCCTCTTCTCCAGCGATGCTGCCTGACCCGCTGAGTTACTCCAGCATTTTGTGTCTATCTTCAGTGTAAACCAGCACCTGCAGTTCCATCCTACACATAGTGCTGCGTGCATTGGCCAAAGCATTGCTGTAACTGGGTAACATCTCCAAAGTTTGGGAACAAGATCTGGATCGATGTCAACTTGGCAACACCATACATGTGCGATTATTGACCTGAAATATCTGGTCAAGTTTCCATGGTGATACAATTCAACTCTGAAAAGACAACAATCGCACTCAAGACTGTCTTAAGAAGGCAGCGTCTATCTATCATCGTGCTCCCTTCTCACTGCTACCATCGGGCAGGAGGTACAGAAACTTAAAGTCCCACGTCTGCTGAGGCTCTATAAGGCGCTGGTCAGGCCACATTTGGAGTACTGTGAGCAAATTTGGGCCCCGTATCTGAGGAAGGATGTGCTGGTTCTGGAGAGGGTCCAGTGGAGGTTGACAAGAATGATCCCAGGAATGAGTGGGTTAACATATGATGAGCGTTTGTCGGCACTGGGCCTGTACTCGCTGGAGTTTAGAAGGACGAGGGTGGGGCTTCATTGAAACTTACAGAATAATGAAAGGCATAGATAGAGTGGATGTGGAGAGGATGTTTCAACTGGTGGAAGAGTCTAGGACCAGAGGTCATAGCCTCAGAATTAAATAATTCTGAGAAAGGAGGTGAGGAGGAACATTCATTAGTTAATCTGTGGAACTCATTTCCATAGAGGGCTGTGGAGGCCAAGTCAGTGGTTATATTTAAGGCAAAGATAGACACATTCTTGATTAGAACGGGTGTCAAGGGTGAAGAGTCACTTCCCACTTCCATCAGGTTCTTGAACCGACACACACACCCCTATTCCTACCTCAGCAACGGACCCACACGTACCACCTCTTGCACCATCAGGGAGTTGTTTTCTAATCGTGTTTAGCACTAATGTTTGTTTGTTTTCCCCACAGTGATTTTCTTTACATTCACTTGTAGAATTTATATGTAATTTTATATATAGTTTATGCTTTTGTGTGTCTTAGTTTCGTTCAATTTAGAGATACAGCGTGAAAAAAGGCCCTTCAGCCCACCAAGTCCGCACCGACCAGCATTCACCCGTACACTAGTTCTATCCTACATACAAGGGACAATTTACAGAAGCCAAGGAACCGACAAACGTTGTAGGCAAGTTGGGGACAAACCCGCCATTCCTGTCACTCCCATCACCCAGTCCCAAAATGGCGGAGGTCGGGGAAGAGCTTCCTTAGCACAGTAAGGCACTGTCACCATCCCCTCAAGCAACCAGACTAGCCTGATGGGGAAAGAAACGCAGTGAAAACCACCACCACGTATAGATGCCAATCCCAACCAAGGAACAGCTAGCACCTGGTCACAGGTGTGACTGGAAGACCTGGAAGTTCCTCAATAGGCTTCGTACCGGGATGGGCCAATGCAAGGCCAATATGAGCAAATGTGGCTATGCAGATGCGGCAGACACAGAATGTGAATGTGGAAAAATCTGTACAATCCATGCCACACCTACAACAATGCACACTTCTTGGTGAACAATGCTGCCTTGAAGATCTAGCGGTGGCTGTCCACTGTGCAAGAGTCTGGCCGAACATTTGAAACATAGATGATGGACACCGAAAGAAGAACCGACATCCTTGTGATTGAGGCAGTGCAACGTAGGTTCACGAGATTGATCCCTGGGATGGCGAGACTGTCATATGAGGAAAGATTGAAAAGACTAGGCTTGTATTCACTGGAGTTCAGAAGGATGAGGTGGTCTCTTATAGAAACATATAAAATTATAAAAGGACTGGACAAGCTAGATGCAGGACATTTTTTCCTAATGTTGGGCGAGTCCAGAACCAGGGGCCACAGTCTTAGAATAAAGGGGAGGCTATTTAAGACTGAGGTGCGAAAAAACATTTTCACCCAGAGAGTTGTGAATTTGTGGAATTCCCTGCCGCAGAGGGCAGTGGAGGCCAAATCACTGGATGGATTTAAGAGAGAGTTACATAGAGCTCTAGGGGCTAGTGGAATCAAGGGATATGGGGAGAAGGCAGGCACGGGTTATTGATTGGGGACATGATCACAATGAATGGCGGTGCTGGCTCGAAGGGCAGAATGGCCTCCTCCTGCACCTATTTTCTATGTTTCTGTGACAAACCTTCATGCCTTTGAATGTGGGAGGAAACCGAGTATCTGGACAAAACCCAGGCGGTCACAGTGAGAACGTATAAACTCCGTACAGACAGCACCCGTAGTCAGAATCGAATCCGGGTCTCTGGCGCTGGGAGGCAGCAACTCTACTGCTGCACCACTGTGCTGTCTGAATCTATGAAAGGCCTGGGTAGAATGGATGTGGAGATGTGGTTTATGCGAGTGGGAGAGTTTAGGACCAGGGGCCATAGCTTCAGAATAAAAGGTTGCACCTTTCGAAAGGAGAGGAGGAGGAATTTCTTGAGTTCGAGGGTGGGTGAATCTGTGGAATTCATTGTCACAGAAGGCTGTGGGGGCCAAGTCAAGGGATATTTTTAAGGTGGAGGTTGATAGATTCTTGATTAGTAAGGACGTCAGGGATTTTGGGGAGAAGGCAGGAGAATGGGATTGAGAAGGGAAGATAGATCAGCCATGATTGAATGGCGGAGTAGACTTGATGGGCCGAATGGCTTGATTCTGCTCCTGCGACTTATGAACTTATGAACTTATCTGCCTGTGATGCTTCTCCAAGCAATATTTTATTGCTCCTGTCCCTCCCTATACATGGTATTGGCTTATTATTGTCACGTGGACCGAGATACTAAGAAAACCTTTTGTTTGCAAGCTATCCAATTAAATCAGATAATACTATACACGAAAACAATCCAGCAATATGCTCGTCCAACGGGTAATGTGTGCATATAATGATAAATACTTAACTTGGATTGACTCGACATAGAAAGGACAGATTCTCATTTGCGCAGTGGGGTTGAAAAAGCAGCACTCTGCCACTGAATCTTTTTGGATCACGTTGTTTTCTAAGTAAATTGTCTTTGTTTGATGTACAATGGACTGTTTGCTGTGAGTTGCACGCCCCATCCCGTTTCCAACCCATTGGCTGCTACAGTTCTGTCAATATATACACTGCAAAAAAATAAATAGACCTGTCATTTTAGCACCGAGCTGAAAGATTGCTGCATTGTCAGATGCTTTGTTTGCCATCTTAACCCAACGCCACGTCTCCCTCTTTAAACAATGCGGGGGGACTCCAAGGATCTTTTGCAGCATTCCTGCAGCAGAGAAAACCGGTCTGAAGAAGGGTCTCTACCTGAATCGTCACCTATTCCTTTTTCTCCAGAGTTGCCGGTGTCAGGGTTTATGGGGAGGAGGCAGGAGAATGGGGTTAGGAGGGAGAGATAGATCAGCCATGATTGAATGGCGGAGTAGACTTGGTGGGCCGAATGGCCATATACTACTCCCATCACATATGACCTTATACTGCCTGACTTGCTGAGTTACTCCAGCCTTTTTGCGTCTGTCTTCGGTTTAAACCAGCATCTGCAGTTCCTTCCTCCACAAACCGATGCAATATATATTTCCATTGTGTAGGTAGTGACTGCAGATGCTGGTTTACACCGAAGATAGGCCCAAAATGCAGGAGTAACTCAGAGGGACAGGCAGTGCCTCTGGATAGAAGGAATGGGTCATGTTTTGGGTCGAGACCCTGCTTCAGCGTGAGTCAGGGGAGAGGGAGACACAGAGATAAGGAAGGCTTAGGTGTGAAAACGAGACATCAAAAGAGATGACATCAATACAGGTCAGGTCGGGGGGAGTTCCCCCCGCCACGGGTACCATGTAATCTCGTGCTACCAGCTCCATGGTCGGGTAGTCGGCGACTAAAGCGGCTTCCCCCACCTTGTTTGCCAGGTGAGGAGGGGGCTGTGGACCCCCAGCAGGACCAAAAACAAGACCTGTCAAAGGGCGGATGAGCTCCTAGCGAGCCAACGGCCATCCACACTTCAGTAGAAGTTGCGATCACTGTCGTACACGGCATTGTAAGGAATGATGATAAAGCACACACACACCAAAATCCTATACTTCCAGTGGCGGAAGTCCGCAGGAAGTGGAGGACAGAGATGTGTGGTGCATCTGCCACTGTTCCCGTCGGGAACCAGCACCACTGTGTCGCTAATGTTTTCAATGATGATGGATGAAAAGAGATGAGGGTCAATGAAAATGTAGAATAGATATATTTCCAATAATCTGGCATCTTTGGGACTTTGGTGGTGCCAGACCAGTACATTTTCTGAACAAATTGTATTACATGCTACACAGTAGTATAATACATATTCCAGTGAGTCTAGTGAGGTTAAAGAGAACTCCCCTGACTGCACACCTACATACTTTCCAGAACCCCAGAGTTGTGGATCCTGCCTTTTTTTTTCATTTCCAAGGACTTTATTCAGCAAAATGAATAATACAGCACATCAAAAACACATTCAGAGGTTACAATACATCAAGCAATCATTATAGTACAGTGATACAGTCATTATGTACAATGCTCTCGACCCCACGCGGTGACCAGCGCTCACGGAAGGCCTCCAGAGTCCCCGTGGACACCGCGTGTTCCCTCTCCAGGGACACGCGAGCACGGACATAGGCCCGAAAGAGGGGCAGGCAGCCGACTCTGGCATGACCATCGACCGCCCGCTGCCTGGACCCACGAATGGCCATCTTGGCCAGGCCCAGGAGCAAACTGACATGGAGGTCCCACCCCCGCCCGATCGGTTCTCCCCACTCCCTGTCCTTGTGTCCAAACACCAGGATCGTGGGACTAAAATATAACCAAAACTTGAGGAACAACCCCTTCAGATATTGGTACAGGGGCAGCAACCTCACACACTCCATATACGCGTGGAACACGGTCTCTTCCTCACCGCAGAAAATACAGGCGGCCGGCGAGCCCGTGAACCGACTCAAATGTTTATTACACGCCACTGCTCTGTACAACACTCTCCACCCCAGGTCCCCAATGTAAAGGGGGTGGATCCTGCCTTGGCTCCTGCCACATACATTGTGGTAAAAGAGTCATAGAGTGATACAGTGTGGAAACAGGCCCTTTAATAATAATAATAATAATAATAATAATAATAATAATAATAAATACTTTATTGGTCCCCTCAGGGAAATTCAGAAATTTGGCCCAACTTGCCCACACCGGCCAACATGTCCCATCTGCACAAGTCCCGCAAGCATGCATATGGCCCATAACTCTCCAAACCTGTCCTATCCATTTACCTGTCTAACTGTTTCTTAAAAGTTGGGATAGTCCCTGCTTTAACTACCTCCTCCAGCTGATCGTTCCATACCCCAACCACCCTTTGTGTGAAAATGTTAACCCTCGGATTCCTACTTGACCAACAGTCCAAACTTCAGTCCCAAACCTACACTCCAGTTGCTCCCCGTACACCTGGTTTACATCCCAGACTAGTGTCAAGTCAAGAGTACTCCATTATCATTTGTACCGACAACAGAACAAGTAACTTCTGACTTGCACCAGCTTAGCATGCCTGTAAACACAATATACACATATAATTTAGTCTGAAGAAGGGTCTCGACCCGAAACGTCACCTATTCCTTCTCTCCATAGATGCTGCCTGTCCCGCTGAGTTTCTCCAGAATTTTTTGTCTACTTATAATTTAGCTTTGGTTAATTTAGTTTAGTTTAGCTTAAGATACAGCACGGAAACAGGCCCTTGGGCCCACCGAGTCCGCGCCAACCAACTATCCCTGTACACTAGCGCTATCCTACATACACTAAGGATGATTTACAATTTTACCAAAGATAATTTGCCTCCAAACCTGTACGACTTTGGAGTGTGAGAGGAAACCGGAGCACCCGGAGGAACCTCACGGGGCTACGGGGAGAATTCGCAAACTCCGTATGGACAGCACCCGTAGTCAGGATCGAACCCGGGGCTCTGACGCCGTGAAGCAGCAACTCTACCGCTGCACTACTATGCTGCCCCTTCTGCACGGGTGCTTGATGTAACGT
>CM075985.1:33098896-33122422 GCA_038087875.1 Malacoraja senta
GACTGATCGAACGGTCCCAAACCAAAATTCATAGCCAGTTCCTTCCCTTCCACAGATGCTGCCTGATCCCCTGAGTTCCTCCAGCACTTTGCATTTTGATTCTACAAATAGTTCTGGCAAAATGTAAAAGATCTGACACACTTCCTTCCCGCAGATTCTGTTTGAGCTGCAAGTTGTTTCAATATCTTTATTGATGATTTTTAGTTAAAGGATTGCTTTGAAGAAATACTTTGAGACCCTAATTGAGTCGTCACCCGGCGAGTTTGCGATTCCCCAGTCACTGTCCCGCTGTGTAAACAGGCTTACCCTATCTGTACCAGTCTAACTCTCTGGTGCCTGGAAAATGTAGCAGATCACAACAGGAGAAGGCCACTCTGCCCCTCAATCCTATCCCACCATTCAATATTGAATATGGCTTGTCTAGAACACAAAGTGCTGGCGTAACTCAGCGGGCCATACAGCATCTATGGTGAATGTGGATAGGTGATTTTTTTTCAGGTCGAAACCCACCTTCAGACTGGTTGTAGTGGAAGAAAGCTGGAAAAGAGGTGCTGAGAACAAAGGGGAACCCCTCGTGGGGGGGGGGGGGGCGCTGATAATAAAGGGGGACACGGTGGGGGGGGAGGGGATTGAAAAGGGGCCTGCTGTCAGGTGTGACAATAGACAATAGGTGCAGGAGTAGGCCATTCAGCCCTTCGAGCCAGCACCGCCATTCAATGTGATCATGGCTGATCCTCCCCAATCAGTACCCCGTTCCTGCCTTCTCCCCATATCCCCTGACTCTGCTATCTTTAAGAGCCCTATCTAGCTCTCTCTTGAAAGTATCCAGAGAACTGGCCTCCACCGCCCTCTGAGGCAGAGAATTCAACAGACTCACAGTTCTCTGTGAGAAAAAGTGTTTCCTTGTCCCCTTTCTAAATGGCTTTCCCCGCATTCTTAAAGTGTGGCCCTTGGTTCTGGGCTCCCCCAACATCGGGAACATGTTTCCTGCCTCTAGCGTGTCCAAACCCTTAACAATCTTATATGTTTCAATAAGATCCCTTCTCATCCTTCTAAACTCCAGAGTGCACAAGCCCAGCTGCTTCATTCTTTCAGCATATGACAGTCCCGCCATCCCGTGGTGAGGCGATAGATGGGACTGTTCGGTACTTTTGTAGCTTTGTCGGCAGCAACATGTGGCGACACTTGTGTACTGCCCAGGCTGTGTGCACAACAAATCATGGCTCTGTACCTAGGTACCTTAGGTACATATGCGTCAATAAAGTATCATTCATTCACTTACTCAAGCAGCTCTGTGGACGAGTGATGGAAGAGAACATACACTTCATTTCTGTGGAACTGTAGATGCTGTTTTGATTCTCAGTCTGAAGAAGGGTCTCGACCCGAAACGTCACCCATTCCTTCTCTCCAGAGATGCTGCCTGATCCGCTGAGTTACTCCAGCGCTTTGTGTCTAACTCCATTTCCATTATTTCTGATGTATGACCCCTACCGCATAGTCACAGAGGTAATAGGATTCACACGCCACCTTCTGATGAGGCTACATCTGATGAGGCAAGCACTACATAGAACAGTACAAAGTATTGGAGAAAATCAGGTCAGGACAGGCAGCATTTCTGGAGGACATGAATAGGTGACGTTTCAGGTCAAGTCAAGGGACAAGAGTATTTCATTGTCATATGTCCCATAACGGAACAATGAAATTCTTTCTTGCAGCAGCACAACAGATATTACTCTGTAAAATCCATCATAAAAAACAACAAACTTTGGTATTTATATTACACAATACAAAAACAGACAGATAAATAGACAATAATCGTGCAAAGTAAAAATAGTATCCCCAAGGGCGGCATGGTGGCACAGTGGTAGAGTTGCTGCCTTACAGCGCTTGCAGCGTCGGAGACCCGGGTTCGATTCCAAATACGGGTGCTGTCTGTACGGAGTTTGTACTTTCTCCCCGTGACCTGCGTGCGTTTACTCCGAGTGCTCCAGTTTCCTCCCACATAGAAACATAGAAATGTAGAGACATAGAAAAAAGGTGCAGGAGGAGGCCCTTTGGCCCTTCGAGCCAGCACCGCCATTCATTGTGATCACAGCTGATCATCCACAATCAGTAACCCGTGCCTGCCTTCTCCCCACATCCCTTGATTCCGCTAGCCCCAAGAGCTCTATCTAACTCCCTTTTAAATGCATCCAGTGAATTGGCCTCCAAAGTCCAACACTCCAAAGTCGTATAGGTTTGTAGGTTCATTGGCTTGGTATGAATGTAAAATTGTCCCTAGAGTGTGTAAGATAGTGTTAGTATGCGGGGATCGCTGGTCGGCGCGGACTCGGTGGGCCGAAGGGCCCGTTCCCACACTGTATATCTTTTATTTTAAAGTCTGTATAGTTAGGAGCCTAATTGGAGGTTCTTCTTCAGACCTGAAACGTCACCCATCCATGTCCTCCAAAGAGATGCTGCCTGACCTGCTGAGTTACTCCAACATTTTGTATTTTGCCCATAATTCCAGCATCTATATTTGTTTCTCCATATCCATATGTTTCTCCATATCCATATATTTCTCCATACCCATATGTTTCTCCATTTTGCTGCTCTCTCAGCTGAATATATCAAATCTAGAGATACAAAGATACAGTGCAGAAACAGACCGCGTCGACTAGTGATTGCCCGTACACTAACACTATCCTACACACACTAGGGACAATTTACTATTTTTACCGAAGCCAATTAACCTATAAACCTGTACTTCTCTGGAGTGTGGGAGGAAACCAGAGATCCCGGAGAAAACCCACGTTGTCACGGGGAGAATGCACAAACTCCGTACAGACTGCACCCGTAGGCGGGATCAAACACGGGTCTCTGTCGCTGCAAGGCAGCAACTCTACCGCTGCGCCACCGTGCCGCCCCAATATTAATTGCTCAATCAATACTTCCAAAACTGATTGTGTGGTCAATATTCACATTCTTGTTTCTGACATCTTGTTCTGCACACATTTACATCTGTGTTTAATTCAGTTTAGTTTAGAGATACAGTGTGGAAACAGGCCCTTCAGCCCACCAAGTCCGCGCTGACCAGCGACCCCCGCACACTAACACTATCCGACGCACATGAGAGACAATTTACAATTAT
This sequence comes from Malacoraja senta, assembly GCA_038087875.1. Classification (NCBI taxonomy): domain Eukaryota; kingdom Metazoa; phylum Chordata; class Chondrichthyes; order Rajiformes; family Rajidae; genus Malacoraja; species Malacoraja senta. The sequence goes on from CM075985.1 coordinate 33,102,027, forward strand.
ACCAAAGCCAATTAACTTACAAACCTGTACATCTTTGGAGTGTGGGAGAAAGCCGGAGCACCCGGAGAGAACCCACGCAGTCACGGGGAGAACGTACCAACTCCGCTGAGACAGAACCTGTAGTCGGGATCAAACCCGGGTCTCTGGCGCTGTAAGGCAGCAACTCTACCGCTGCGCCACTGTGCTGTTCTAAGCTGCACGAGCAACTGCACTTCACGAGGACTCAATAGACTCTAAAGCACTTTGGAAGCTTCTGACATCCTGGTATGGAAACCTCGAGGCTAATGGCCTGTCAGAAGGATGAATTTACAAAATTGCTCATGCTGTTAGCACTTGCTTCTCTATTGTATCTGAACATGGAGATGGCCTTTGCTTATTTAGTGTTCCCATTTGATTATCCTCTCATCGTTATATTTTTATCGTCGCTCTGCCCGATCCGGCTGAGTGCACTGTAATAAATAACCAACAAAAAAACATTGTCTCTCTGCTTCCATTCACGTTAGGTTGCAATGGATCAAGCAGCCTTACCGAGGTCAGAGAATATAAAAACAATGTGGCAAAAAGAGCAAACTAAAGGGTTTATGATCATGAACCTCAAGGATGGCAACACAGATATAACAGAAACGCCGTTCAAGATAGGAGCTGAATGTGGAATCTTTTATAGACATAAGGAACTGCAGATGCATGTTTACATAAAATAAAAAAGCAAAAACTTAGCGGGGCAGGCAGCACCTCTGGAGAACATGGATAGACGATGTTTCTGTTGGGACCCTCCTTGCGACTGAAATGCACCTGAAATATAGACACAAAATGCTGGAGTCCAGAGGGCGGTGGAGGCCGGTTCTCTGGATACTTTCAATATTAATCAATATCAATATCAGTTTTATTCGTCACATTGCGCATAAAGTGCAAGTGAAATGAATTTGCCAGCAGCCGTACAATGAAAAAAGAACACACAAAAACACAATAAAAATTTAACACAAACATCCACCACAGCATTCATCACTGTGGTGGAAGGCACAAAAATTGGCCAGTCCTCCTCCATTTTCCCCCGTGGTCGGGACCTCAACCCTCCGCAGCCGTCGCTGCGGGCGTCCAGATGAGTAGACGAGGTAAAGTCCCGGTAAGTCCAGAATCGGTGCTTCCCCACCGGAGACCGCGGCTTCAGGTTGGTGTAGGCCGCAGGCCGGTGGTCGAATAGCTAAAGTCCCCGCCGCGCTGCAGCCGGAAGCCGAAAGAGAGAGCTAGATAGGGCTCTTAAAGATAGCAGTCAGTGGATATGGGGAGAAGCAGGAACAGGATACTGATTGGGGATGATCAGCCATGATCACATTGAATGGCGGTGCTGGCTCGAAGGGCCGAATGGCCTACTCCTGCACCTATTGTCTATTGTTGATTGAGTAACTCCACGGGTCAGGCAGCATCTCTGGAGAACATGGATAGGTGATGTTTCTGGTTGAGACCCTTCTTCAGACTGGAATGTACTTTGAAGATAGACACAAAGTGCTGGAGTAATTCAGTGGGTCAGGCAGCATCTCTGGTGGAAAAGGATGGGTGACTGGGAATGTACCCGGTATGGCAACCCAAATGCACAGGAACGAAAGAGGTTACGAAAAAAAGGCGTTCACCGCCCAGTCCATCACGGGTACAGACCTCTCCCGCCATCAAAGGGATCTATCGGAGGCACTGCCTCAAAAAGGCAGCCAGCATCAGCCAGGACCCCTACCACCGTGGCCACGTTCTCATTTCACTCCTACCATCAAGAAGAAGGTACAGGAGTCTGAAAACCAGGACCTGCAATTTCAAGAACAGCCTTTTCCCAACACCCATCAATGATGGCAGGTCCAGAGTGCCTCTAGTTGGTGATAAAATGGTTCAGTTGCCTGATATCACCTGGGAAAATACTGTCCCTGAAAACACGCACCTCCAGATTCAGGGACAGTGTCTACCCAGCGGTAATCAGGCAACTGAACCATCCTACCAACAACTAGAGACCTACCATCGACCTCATTGGGGACCCTGGGACTATCTTCATTGGTTTTACTGGACTTTATCTTGCACTCACCGTTATTCCCTTTATCATGTATCTGCACAATGTGATAGGCTTGATTGTAATCACGAATAGTCTTTTTGCAGACTGGGTCAGCGAAGTACCTCGGCACACGTGACAATAAACAAAACTAACTATCTATTGAACACTACAAAACTCTAACTAAACTATGAACTACAAACTATCATAGTTTCATTAAGGACTTTGGGCTTGTAATTAATTTAATGTTTTTATTTATTCTGTTATTTATGACCAAATGTTGTTGACGCCCTTGATGTGGTGACTCTTTGCATACATTGCGTATGTAAAACAAAGAATTTCACTGTGACCCGTCGCATCTGACAATAAAGTCTTCGTCCATTCATTCATTCATTCCGCAGGGTGAACTCATGTGATGTGGTTTATGGCGGACCAATTGAATAACTACTTTGGTTCCGTCTTCACTAAGGAAGACATAAATAATCTGCCGGAAATAGCAGGGGACCGCGGGTCAAAGGAGTTGGAGGAATTGAGTGAAATCCAGGTTAGTCGGGAAGTGGTTTTGGGTAAATTGAATGGATTAAAGGCTGATAAATCCCCAGGGCCAGATAGGCTGCATCCCAGAGTACTCAAGGAAGTAGCTCCAGAAATAATGGATGCATTAGTAATAATCTTTCAAAATTCTTTAGATTCTGGAGTAGTTCCTGAGGATTGGCGGGTAGCAAACGTAACCCCACTTTTTAAGAAGGGAGGGAGAGAGAAAACGGGGAATTACAGACCAGTTAGTCTAACATCGGTAGTGGGGAAACTGCTAGAGTCAGTTATTAAAGATGGGATAGCAGCACATTTGGAAAGTGGTGGAATCATTGGACAAAGTCAGCATGGATTTACGAAAGGTAAATCATGTCTGACGAATCTTATAGAATTTTTCGAGGATGTAACTAGTAGCGTGGATAGGGGAGAACCAGTGGATGTGGTGTATCTGGACTTCCAGAAGGCTTTCGACAAGGTCCCACATAAGAGATTAGTATACAAACTTAAAGCACATGGCATTGGGGGTTCAGTATTGATGTGGATAGAGAACTGGCTGGGAAACAGGAAGCAAAGAGTAGGAGTAAACGGGTCCTTTTCACAATGGCAGGCAGTGACTAGTGGGGTACCACAAGGCTCAGTGCTGGGACCCCAGCTATTTACAATATATATTAATGACCTGGATGAGGGAATTGAAGGCAATATCTCCAAGTTTGCGGATGACACTAAGCTGGGGGGCAGTGTTAGCTGTGAGGAGGATGCTAGGAGACTGCAAGGTGACTTGGATAGGCTGGGTGAGTGGGCAAATGTTTGGCAGATGCAGTATAATGTGGATAAATGTGAGGTTATCCATTTTGGTGGCAAAAACAGGAAAGCAGACTATTTTCTAAATGGTGGCCGACTAGGAAAAGGGGAGATGCAGCGAGACCTGAGTGTCATGGTACACCAGTCATTGAAAGTAGGCATGCAGGTGCAGCAGGCAGTGAAGAAAGCGAATGGTATGTTAGCTTTCATAGCAAAAGGATTTGAGTATAGGAGCAGGGAGGTTCTACTGCAGTTGTACAGGGTCTTGGTGAGACCACACCTGGAGTATTGCGTACAGTTTTGGTCTCCAAATCTGAGGAAGGACATTATTGCCATAGAGGGAGTGCAGAGAAGGTTCACCAGACTGATTCCTGGGATGTCAGGACTGTCTTATGAAGAAAGACTGGATAGACTTGGTTTATACTCTCTAGAATTTAGGAGATTGAGAGGGGATCTTATAGAAACTTACAAAATTCTTAAGGGGTTGGACAGGCTAGATGCAGGAAGATTGCTCCCGATGTTGGGGAAGTCCAGGACAAGGGGTCACAGCTTAAGGATAAGGGGGAAATCCTTTAAAACCGAGATGAGAAGAACTTTTTTCACACAGAGAGTGGTGAATCTCTGGAACTCTCTGCCACAGAGGGTAGTTGAGGCCAGTTCATTGGCTATATTTAAGAGGGAGCTAGATGTGGCCCTTGTGGCTAAAGGGATCAGAGGGTATGGAGAGAAGGCAGGTACGGGATACTGAGTTGGATGATCAGCCATGATCATATTGAATGGCGGTGCAGGCTCGAAGGGCCGAATGGCCTACTCCTGCACCTAATTTCTATGTTTCTATGTTTCTATCATGACAAGAAAGTCCAGGCCCACTTGGGGGCGGTGTTCTTCTACGTCAGTGGGCATGTGAGGAGGCACTGGCGATCTCGGACATGTCCCGGCAGCTCAGTCCTGCTCTCCAAGGAAGAGGCACGGCAATGTCAGGCCTATCCCTGCAGTTCCCCCTTGTCTCCAGAGGAGGTGCTGGCTACTCAGCTTTGGGCTTGAAGGAGGAGGAGCAGTAATCTCAGTCTTATCCCTGCAGTTCACCCCTGTTTCCAAGAAGAGGTGCTGGCAGCTGCAGGCTTGTCCTGGCAACTCAGCTTTGGGCTTGAAGGAGGACGTGCAGAAATATCAGTCTTCTCCATGCAGTTCATCATTGCCTCGAGCTCAGCTTGAAGTCTCAGGCGTATCCTGGGGGCTCAATCTTTGTGGGTGCAGTCCCTCGTTGTCTGTGGGCAGGTAAGAGGCCCAGGCGATCGCTCAAGTTTGCCCCGGCTACTCTTAGACTCAGGTAGAGGAGATGGCTGTCTAGGGCTTGTCCCGGCAGCTCAGTCTTGACCACACGGTGGCGCTGCTGGTCTCAGGTTTGTCCCAGTGGCTCAGTCTTCCTCCAGACCTGCAACAGGGGAACACAGCTAGCAGGAAGGCACCCCACTTACTCAACCTTCCACTCTCTCAATGCTTTTACCCTCCTTCAACCCTCCCTCTTCCCCTGCCCTCTTCCTCCCGCCCTCTTCCTCCCGCCCTCTTCCTCCCTCTTCTTTCCCCTTCCTTCCTTTCACTTCCTTCCCCTCTTCCTTCCTCTTCCCTTCCCTTCCCCCCTTCCTTTCCCTTCCCCCTTCCTTCCCTTCCCCTTCCTCCCTTAGATAGAGTTAGATAGAGCTTGTAAAGATAGCAGAGTCAGGGGATATGGGGAGAAGGCAGGAATGGGGTACTGATTGGGGATGATCAGCCACGATCACAGTGAATGGGAGCACAGTGGGACCACAGCACAGTGAGTGCTGGCTCGAAGGGCCGAATGGCCTACTCCTGCACCTATTGTCTATTGTCTTCCTTACTCTTCCCTCTGCTGTTTCCTCTCTCACGTTCTCCCCTCTGACTGAAACACCCATGTTTACAAGGCGTAGGCAGACAAGGTTCCAGTGGGCCAATCCAATATTGGACCCATCTGTTACCAATGATGCTGATGTTTGGCCTCTCCTGTCCAGTCAGCCAGTGATAGGCATCCAAGGGAGGGGGCGCTGTCACAGTATCCACTGGAAAGGCAAGCCTCTCCTGCACATTCCTGGTTACACTTGAGAGGTTGATATTCACCCATTTATACCTGGAACTGCTGTAAACCATGAGGGAAGGCACTCCGACAGTGATCTTAGAACAGGAAGGTGCAGAATTTTGCGGCAATCACAATCCGCAATGTATGTCCAAATTAATATGAACAGGAAACTTGGAAGTTGAAAAAATTAAAGAGCGGTACAGTTGCGCAGCGGTAGAGTTGCTGCCTTACAGCGCCAGAGAACCGGGTTAGATCCTAACCATGGGTGCTGTCTGTCTGGAGTTTGTACATTCTCCCCGTGACTGTGTGGGTTTTCTCCGGGTGCCCTGTTTTCCTCCCACACTCCAAAGATGTACAGGTTTGCAGGTTAATTGGCTTCGGTAAAATTGAAAATGGTCCCTAGTGTGCGTAGGATATTGTTAGTGTACGGGGTGATCGCTGGTCGGAACGCACTCGATGGGTTGAAGGGACTGTTTCAGCGCTGCATGTCTAACTTCTAATGAAAAATTCCTGTTCAGCTCCGGCCCTTGCCAATAGTTGAAATGGCTGTTGTAGTGGGTACATTAATGAAGGCAAAGTGCGACAACTAATTTTGGCTGACCTGGTTTTGCAGCTGTAGCTTGCTACACTCTTCCCAATCTGCAACAGTGCCAAAGGGTTATTATATCTACACCTGACTTTATCTTCTAAAACCGCAAAGAGTAAATATTACAGGATTAAATTAGTTGCATGTGTACAAAACCACAACTGCGTCTGTCATCAGTTAGTGCAAGCAATTACTTTCAAACAAGTTGTAAGTAACAGCAGCAGCAGCAGCAGCAGCAAGTGGTCTTTTTAGTTGAGTCATTTGACCAACACCTGAAGTATTTCCAAGATTTTCGAACATAGCAGACAGCCTTGCATGCACTCAGTCCCTGCATCTGACTTCATTTTCCACAGCTCCGATGAATGTAATGATATTTTATGATTCCTGTCCATTGCCAGGCTGGAATAAATCTGGTGCCAAATTAGCTGCTTTTTCTCTCCAATTTCTCTCCATCCCAAACCCACCCTTCAGTCTCGACCCGAAACGTCACCCATTCCTTCTCTCCATAGATGCTGACTGCCCCAGCTGAGTTACTCCAGCATTTTGTGTCTATCTTCGGTATCAAATGTAAAATTATCCCTTGTGTTTGTGGGGTAGTGTTAATGTGCGGGGATCGCTGGTCAGTGCAGATTCGGTGGGCCGAAGGGCCTGTTTCCACGCTGCATCTCTAAACTAAACTCAACTAAAAATAGCACTTGTTGCTGCCGTTACTTACAACTTGTTTTCTTTCCTTGATCATCATCGCTGGCTTTGATTTGTTCTTTTCACACCTTTCATTCATTTGCTCTTTGTGCCATTCCACATCTCTAGTTTCCCTCTCCCCTGACTCTCGGACTGAAGAAGGATCTCGACCCATAACATCACCAATTCGTTCTCTCCAGAGATGCCGCCTGTCCCGCTGAGTTGCTCCAGCACTTTGTGTCTATCTGGTCTTCCTACCAGTCTCACAGCCGTCCTGCTTAGTTTCACTGCTTCCTTTTGTATCTACTCTTTAGCACCTTCTCCGCAGCCAACAATGGACCATTGTGGGCTCCGCCTTTCCTTGATCAGTTGCTGGCGTTGATTTGTTCTTTTCACACCTTTCATTCATTTGTTATTTGTACCTTTTCCTATCTCTCATCTCCCTCTCCGCTGACTCTCAGTCTGAAGAAGGGTATCGACCCGAAACGGCACCCATTCCTTTTCTCCACAGATGTTGCCTGAGGCACTTTGTATCTATTTCCAGCTGACAAACTTTCTGGCAGCACTAATTAATTCATTGATGAATCCCTTTCACGTCGGAGTTTAGTTGGAAGCTTTCTTGACACGGAATTACACACTGCAAATAGGCTTGTATTGATCAAGGATAATAAGTTCAGATCTAAATGGCCCTTTCAGGAAGTACTTCCTCAGGGGAGGCACTGAAGGCTTTAGTTATCAAATATTCAAAATGAAGGATGACTATGAATTATTCTAATAAGTTCCCAATGCAATAACTTAACCTTCCTCCATAGGCGTACGTTTGAGAAACATTTAATCAGATCGAGCAAAAACTAAAGGGCCTGTCCCACTTGGCCGTCATTTGCGCGCCATTTACTCGACCTCCAAAAATGTGGTCGTCGCGTTGTGACACACGGGTGGCGTGTGGGTAGCGCGGGACGGGTGCATGGAGAGGCTTGGAGGAGTGTGGAGCGCGCGTCAGCGTGCGACGCCAATGCGTCAGTGTGCGTACGCGTACGCACGCTGACTCATTGGTGTCGCACGCTGGCGTCCCGACGTCTCACGTGTATCGCATGGTGACGCATGGTTAGGTCACTGTGCGTAACCATGCGTCGCCGTGCGCCGCAGGGTATTCTAATGATGTCACGCACACCAGACGGCATGATGACGTGTGATTTGCGCGTGACGTCGTGCATAACGACGCGTTGACCTATTTTACATATGACGCGTAAATGAGCCGCAAATGACGGCCAAGTGGGACAGCCCTTAAAGCAGACACAAGCTACTTTGAGTTTCACCCTGGTCACTCCCTCTTCTCTGTGGAATTCTTTGCCACAGAAGGCTGTGGAGGCCAAATCAGTAGATATATTTAAGGCAGAGATAGATAGATTCTTGATTAGTACGGGTGTCAGGGGTTATGGGGAGAAGTCAGGAGAATGGGGTTAGGAGGGGGAGATAGATCAGCTATGATTCAATGGCGGAGTAGACTTGATGGGACGAATGCCCTAATTCTGCTCCTATCACATGATCTTCTCCCCTCTCCCATCAGGCAAGAGGTACAGAAGTGTGAAAACGCACACCTCCAGATTCAGGGACAATTTCTTTCCAGCTGTTATCAGGCAACTGAACTGTCCTATCACCAACTAAAGAGCAGTCCTGACCTCCCATCTACCTCATTGGAGACACTCGGACTATCTTTCATCGAACTTTACTGGACTTTATCTTGCTCTTCATCCTATATCTGTACACTGGGGACAGCTTGTTGTAATCATGTATAGTCTTTCGCTGACTGGATACGTGACAATAAACTCAACTAAACTAACTAACTAACTAACTAACTATTGAACACAACAAAACCCTAACTAAACTATGAATAACGAACTTTCACTAAGGACTTTGGGCTTTTTGCATTATTCCCTTTATCCTTTATCTGTACTTCGTGGACAGCTTGATTGTAATCATGTAGTGTTTCCGCTGACTGGATAACACGCAACAAAAAGGCTTTTCACTGTACCTCGGTACATGTGACTCCAAACTAAACTAATCTAAACTAAAATAAACTAAGTTAAACTAAATTTTAGTTTAGTTTAGAGATACAGTGCAGAAACAGGCCTCTAAACCCACCCAGCGCGCGCCGACCAGCGATCCCCACACACTAGCACGATCCTACACACTCTCGGGACAATTTACAATTTTTACCGAAGCCAATTAACCTACAAACCTGTACATCTTTAGAATGTTGGAGGAAACCGGAGCACCCGGGGAAAGCCCATGCGGTTATAGGCAAAACATGCAAACTCCATACAGACATCACCTGTAGTGAGGATTGAACCTGGGTCTCTGGCGCCGTGAAGCAGCATCTCTCTGGCTGCGCCCAAAAACTAAACTAAACTAAACTAAACTAAACTAAATTGTGCTTGAATCTTTTTCGATCGCAAAGTGCTAGTGTAACTCAGTAACTGAGTGAGGCAGCATCTCTGGAGGACAGGGATGTTTTGGGTCGGGACCCTTCTTCAGACTGCATCCAGGAGCTATGTTTGCCTGATACTTAGATTTCAAATCAAATCAAGTCGAGTTTATTGTAATGTGGATAAGTACAATGAGGTCCAGGTACAATGAATGCGTTGCTTGCAGCAGCATCACAGACACATAGACTCAGACAGCACACAGTGAACAAGAGAGATGTGTAGGAAGGAACTGCAGATGCTGGTTTAAACCGAAGATAGACACAAAAAAATGGAGTAACTCATCGGGACAGGCAGAATCTCTGGAGAGATGGAATAGGTGACATTTCGGGTCGAGACCCTTCTTCAGGCTACAGTCTGAAGAAGGGTCTCGAATCAAAAAATATACATAGGTTATACATAAATACCACAAGACTGAAAGGAAAAGAAGGTGCATTAAACAAGTACAAAAATACAATTAGATAACAAGTCCATGGTAGTGCAAGAGGTGGTCCATGATGTTCCATTGCTGAGGTAGGATTAGGGTTGTGTAGGTCGGTTCAAGAACTTAGTGGATGTAGGACATGTGACTTCAGGCTTCATTACCTCCTGCCCGATGGTAGCAGTGAGAAGAGGGCACATGAGGGGAGGGATCCTAGATGATGGATGCTGCCTTCTTGGGCAGCCCCTCTTGTCGATGCTGGTGATGGTGGGGAGGGCTGTGCCCGTGATGGACCGGGCTGAGTCCACCACTCTCTGCAGCCAATTGTGTTCCTGTGCGTTAGAATTGCCGTACCAGGCCGTGATGCAACCGGTCAGGATACTTTCTGCAGTGCATCTGTAGACGTTTGTTGGAGTATTCGGTGAGATGCCAAATCTCTTTAAACTTCTATGGAAGTAGAGGCAAATCTTTGAGTTCTACCAAGATTTTCTGTCAGATCCTGCTAAACTCCTTGGTAAGTTAGACACAAAAAGCTGGAGTAACTCAGCGGGTGAGGCAGCATCTCTGGAGAGACGGAATGGGCAAAGTTTCGGATCGAGACCCTCTTCTCTCAACCTGAAATGTTGCCCATTCCGTCTCTCCAGAGATGCTGCCTCACCCGCTGAGTTACTCCAGCAATTTGTGTCTACCTTTGATTTAAACCAGCATCTGCAGTTCTTTCTTACACAAACTCCTTGGTACAGTTTACTTTGGAAGAACAGTCATTGTGCATCATCCTTCCACTGCCTGAGTTAATCTGGAGATAGACACAAAGTGCTTGAGTAACTCAGCGGGTCAGGCAGATTCTCTGGAGAAAAAGGATGGCTGACATTTTGGGTTAGGACCGTTCTTCAGACTGTGTGTTAATGATCTACTCAATTTTTTGCACTAGAACTTACCTTGTTGTTTTCATAAGGTCATGGCTGATCTAATTGTAATCTCAACTTTGCACTCCTGTCTGCCCAGATGAACTTTTCACACTTATATTTATTGAGTAATTATTTACCTCTTCTTTCCGGTGGCGCTGCGAGTTGCGGGGGGGAGTGGGGAGGGAATAAGGGGAAACCGTTTTCATCATAGTGTCTTACGGCATGGACACAGGCCCTTGCCCATACCCGCCAACATGTCCCATCTACACTAGTCCCACCTGCCTGCGTTTGGTCCATATCCCTCTAAACCTTCCTACCCATGCACCTATCCAAATGTTTCTTAAATGTTTTGTGATAATACCTCCTCTGGCAGCTTGTTCCATACACCTACCACCCTTTGTGTGTAAAAGTTACCTCTCAGATTCCTATTAAATCTTTCCCCCTTCACCTTAAACCGATGCCCTCTGGTCCTCAATTCCCGTACTCTGGGCAAGAAACTGTGCATCTACCCGATCTATTCCTCTAATGACTTTGTACATCTCTATAAGATCATCCCTCATCCTCCTGTGCTTCAAGGAATAGAGTCCTAGTCTGCTTAACCTCTCCCTATAGCTCAGGCCCTCGAGTCCCAGCAACATCCTCGTAAATCTTCTCTGTACCCTATCCAGCTTTACCTAACTGTACACTTTCCACCCTTTACTCTTATGTTGGTGATTTGTTCATTCTTTGAACTGCTCCGTTATGTCATCGGGTGGCGCCGCGAGCAGCAGCCTCGCCAGCAGCGTGTTCGTCCTTTCGACTTTTTTTGTATGTCTAATGTATGTCTAAATGTATGTTTTAGTGTGGAGGGTGGTGGGGGGGAATAGAGGGAAACTGTTTTCAGTCACTTACCTCGACGGAGATGCAACTTTTCTCTTTGTCGCATCTTCGCCCCCCTCGCGGCCTAACAACTGGATTGGTGCGGCCTTTCTCGAAGACTGGCCCAGAGCTTCAGTAGCAGACGCTGCGCGGACTTTAATATCGCGGAGCGGGGCGATCCCTTGCTGGGGATCGCCAGAAGAAGTGCTCCGACTGCTGGCCTGCGGCCTATAACATCGTGAAGCCACGGTCTCCGGTAAGAAGTGGCCGATTTGGGAACTCCAAGCCGTGGAGTGTGTGTTCCCATCCGTACCCGACGTCACTTTTCGATCATCCCGACGAGAGGGCTTGTACATCGGGCCGTCCGTAAACGGCGACTACGGAGGGTTCATGGCCCCGACCACGGGTGAACAAAGGAGGAAGATCAACTGAACGTTATTGCCTTCCACCACAGTGAAGAATGTTGATTCCACTGTGGTGAATGCTTGTGTTAAATTCTATTGTGTATTGTGTTCTTTTTGATTGTGTGGCTGCATGGTAACTCAAATTCCACTGTTCCTTAATTGGTGCATGACGAATAAACATGAACTTGATCTTTGATGTGCTTCCAAAGAAAATTGTTTCTTAAACGTTGCAATAGTCCCTGCCTCAACTACCTCCTCTGACAGCTTGTTCCATACACCTACCACCCTTTGTGTGAGAAAGTTACCCTCAGATTCTTCTTAAATCTTTTCCCCCTCACCTTGAACCTATGTCCTCTGGTCCTCGATTCCCTTACTCTGGGCAATAGACGCGATCTATTCCCCTTCATGATTTTATATACCTCTATACCTCTCATCCTCCTGCGCTCCAAGGATTAGAGACCAAGCCTACTCAACCTCTCCCTATAGCTCAGGCCCTCCAGTCCTGGTAACATCCTCGTAAATCTTCTCTGAACCCTTTCAAGCATGACAATATCTTTCCATGTGCCTGCCTAAAAGTCCCTGAAACGCCACTTTCAGTAGTATCTGCCTCCACTATCACTGTTGGCAGTGTGTTCCAGGCACCTGCCACCGTGTGTGTAAATAAACTTGCCCTGCCTGTTAGGGCAGCACAGTGGCGGCGCAGTTGGTAGAGCGAGCTGCCTCACTGCGCCGGAGACACGGGTTCAAACCTGACCTTGGGTGCTGTCTGTGTGTGGAGTTTGCACGTTCTCCCTGTGACTGCGTGGGGATACTCCGTGTGGATGCTCCGGTTTCCTCCCACATCCCAAAGACGTGCGGGTTTGCAGGTTAATTGGCCCTCTGTAAATTGTCCCTAGTGTGTGTGGAGTGGGTGAGAAAGTAGGAAAACATAGACCTAGTGTGAACAAAGGATCAATGGTCGGCGCGTACTAAGTGTGCCGAAGGGCCTACTTTCATGCTCTAAACTATGCTAAACCTCCTTTAAACCTTGTGGGAAGAAACTGCAGTTACTGGTTTAAACTGAAGATAGACACAGAATGCTGGAGTAATTCGGCGGGACAGGCAGAATCTCTGGAGAGAAGGGATGGGTCGAGACCCTTCTTCAGACCATCTCGTTCTCACACCATACACTTCCTTATCTCCCTGTATCTCATCCCCCCCCCCCCCACCTCCCCTGACTCTCAGTCAGAAGAAGGGTCTCGACCCGAAACAACACCCATTCCTTCTCTCCAGTGATGCTGCCTGACCCGCTGAGTTACTCCAGCATTCTGTGTCTATCTCCTTTTGCTCCTCTTACCTCAAAGTTCTGCAATCTAGACTTGAAATGTCCACCCTGAGAAAAATGTTCTGACTGGCTACCCTATCTATGGCTCTCATCATTATTTCTATCGTCTCCCCTCACTAATCATGTATTGTCTTTCCGCTGACTGATCAGCAAGCAACAAAAGCTTTTCACTGCACAAAAGAAGTTACCCTGATATTGCTTTGTTTAGTTTGTTTAGAGATACAGCGCGAAAACAGGCCCTTCGGCCTGCCGAGTCCGTGCCGACCAGCGATTCCCCCATGCACTAGCACCATCTTACACACTAAGGACAATTTACAATCTTTACCAAAGCCAATTAACCTGCACGTCTTTGGAGTGTGGGAGGAAGCCGGAGCACCCGGAGAAATCCCACGTGGTCACGGAGAGAACGTACAAACTCCATACAGACAGGAATCGTGGTCAGGATGGAACCTGGGTCTCTGGTGCTGTAAGGCAGTAACTCTGCGCCACCGATATCTGTGGGGACATTTGTTAAATGAGCACGCCAGTGCCCAAGATTTGGATACTCAGAAGCCAACATCTCGTCTTAAATCTTTCTGCCTTGGGTTGGTTCCCGACCTACATGGGAAACAGCAGGGAGGCTGTGATGGGTTCAGATCCTTCCACAGCCGATCTGGTTCCGAGAGGTTCCAGTCTCACCTTCCTAAATGAACTGCCGGTTCGATACTGGGTAACTCCATTGCCAGCGTGGAAGTTGATTTTTGCCTGTAAAACACTGTCAAGCTGGCTCTTGGGTTTAAAATCTCGACTGTCAACTCAGGCAGCTGATACCTGTCACGTGAGAGTCTTAATAGCAAGTAGTCTGCGATTTTGACATGTGCTGTATCAGTGTGGTGAAAACAACTTCCTCTCCTGTGTGTGGCATGTCATAACACTCGAAATTGTCTTCACGTCAGAGCAGATGTCTGGGGCTCCTGATCTCTCTGTTCAGGTTCAAAGACGTCTGAGAGCTGGGATTTATGGCCCGACAAAGGCAAATAAAAACGTCAATTCTCCAGGCAGCGGAAAATTCACAGGGAAGCATTTTAAAGGCCATTACTCAGCTGTCCGCAAAAAACTCACCACATTCTTAAACACTTGTGTGATCCTTCCTAGATCACGAGACATTCTTTAAACAATTGAACCCATTTCCAACGTAATGTCCTTACAGTCACTTTTAAAGTGTAAGGCAAAGAAACAGTTTAGTTCAGAGTATAGTTGAGAGATACAGCGCAGATACAGAAACAGGCCCTTCAGCCCACTGAGTCTGCACCCACCAGCGATCACTGCACGCTACCACTATCCTACACACACTAAGGACAATATTTTTACATTGATACCGAGTCAATTAACGTAACAAACCTGTACAACTTTGGAGCACGGGAACAGACCCTACAGCCCACCGAGTCCGCACTGGCCATCGATCCCCGCACATTAGAACTACCCTAACATACACTAGGGACATTTTTTTTACATTTATTCCAAATCATTTAACCTACAAACCTGTACGTCTTTGGATTGTGGGAGGAAGCCGAAGATCTTGGAGGAAACCCACGCAGGTCACGGGGAGAACGTACAAACTCCGTACAGACAGCACCCGTAGTCAGGATCGAACCCCGGTCTCTGGCGCTGTAAGGCAGCAACTCTACGGGTGCGCCACCGTGCTGCCCCTCCACGGTTGCATGGAACAAGATCACGGACAGTCTTCTTGTTTTGCAGTGTTAGTGGGGGATGAGCATTGGCTATGACTGTGGAGGATTCCCTTCCTCCGATGTTGGAGTTTACTTTGGAGATACAGCATGGAAACAGGCCCTTCAGCCCACCGAGTCCATGCCATCCAGCGATCACCTGTACTCTCACTAAGGGCAATTTACAGAAGATAATTCACCTACAAACCTTTTCGTTTAAGCACAGAAACAGGCCCTTCGGCCCAACTAGTCTGAGCTGATCACCAATCACCCATACACTAGTCCAATCCTTCACACTAGGGGGAATTTACTGAAGGAAATCAACCTACAAACCTGCACGCATTTTGGAGTGTGGGAGGAAGCCTGAGCACCCAGAGGAAACCCACGTGTTCACAGGGAGAACGTACAAACTCCATACAGACAGCACCCGAGGTCAGGATCGAACGCGGGTCACTGGCGCTGTAAGTCAGCAACTCTACCACTGCACCACCGTGCTGCCCAGGCACAGTGTCTTTGAAAGGTTCGAGGAAACCAGAGCACAAGGGGGGAACTCATGCGGTAAAAGAGGACAACTTGCAGACGAGAAGATTACAATGGCGAAGCAGGCCCTTCAGCCCATTTGGGTTGGTGCCGACCATCAACCGGCCATTTACACCAACCTGATTTTAAACATTCTCCCCATATTCCTAGCAAGTTAACCCGCGCGCCCCAGTGGCAGATTCTACCATTCATCAAAACACTGGGGACATCCACAGAGGTTAATTAACCTTCCAACCTGCCCGTCTTTGGGGGTTGGCAGAAAACCGGAGCTGCCCGAGAAAACCCATGCAGTCACGGGAGAACGTGCAAACTCCACACGGACAGCAACAGAGGTCATGATCAAACCCGGGTCACTGGCACTGTGAGGTAGTAGTTCTACCAGCTGTATCATTCTTCCAGCTTGGAACTATGAATTACCTTTGTTGCAGTTAGGACTTTGGGCTTTTTGGAATAATATTCGAGATTTCTAATTTATTTAATTTTATTGCGTTATCTCGGGGATGATTGGGTCATAAGATGAGCGTTTGACGCCACTGGGCCTGCACTCGTTGGAGTTTAGTGATAAAGGGGAACTCCATTGAAACTTAGCGCATAGTGAACGGCCTGGATAGTGTGGATGTGGAGAGGATGTTTCCACTAGTGGGAGAGTCTAGGACCAGAGGGCACAGCCTCAGAATAAAAGGACGTACCTTTAGAAAAGAGATGAGGAATTTCTTCAGTCAGAGGGTGGTGAATCTGTGGAATTCATTGCCAGAGGCCGCGCTGGCAGCCAAGTCATTGGGTATTTTTAAGGCGGAGATTGATAGATTCTTGATTAGTACAGGTGTCAGGGGTTATGGGGAGATGACAGGGGAATGGGGTTAGGAGGGAGAGATAGATCAGTCGTGATCAGTCGTGATCGAATGTCAGTGTAGACTCGATGGGCCAAAAGGCCTAATTCTGCCCCTATGACATGAACTAATGAACAAATTTAGTTTGGAGTTACAGCGTGGAAAGAGGCCCTTCAGCCCACCTAGTCCGCACCAACCAATGATCCTCCCCATACACTAACACTATCCTACATACACTTGGGACAATTTCACACACACCAAGCCAATTAACCTACAAACTTGTACGTCTTTTGGAGTGTGGGAGGAAACCGAAGATCTCGGAAAAAACTCACGTAGGTCACGGGGGAGAACGTACAAAACTCTGTACACACAGCACCCGTAGTCTGGATCGAACCCGGGTCTCTGGCGCCGCTGATCACATAGCCTGAGATCACATGGCTGAATCAAACCATTCCGGCTTGGACCTTCTGAAGAAGGATCCCGACCGGAAACCTATAAGACCTATAGACACAAAATGCTGGAGTAACTCAGCGCGTCAGGCAACATCTCTGGAGAGAAGGAATGGGTGGCGTTTCGGGTCGAGATCCTTCTTAATACTAGTCTGTTCCGCTGAGTTACTCCAGCTTTTTGTGTCAACTTTGCTTTAAACCAGCATCTGCAGTTCCTTCCTACACCACTAGTATTATTTCAGTTGCACTCGTCATGTTGGACTGTGTCTGATGAAGGATCCGGACAAAATGTCACCTAACGCCTGACCCGTTGAGTTACACCAGCACTTTGTACCTTTTTTTGGTAAACCAGCGTCTGCAGTTCCTTCTTTCTGCCTCTGGCACTGGGGTAGAGTCCCACAATGGCACGTCGAATGGACACATCCCATTTCACACACATTGCATTGACTGGACATTTCTACTTTTTTGGATGATGAAGGGTCTCGCCCCGAAACGTCACCTTTTCTCCAGAGATGCTGCCCGACCCACTGAGTTACTCCCGCATTTTGTGTCCGCCTTTGCTGTAAACCTAAATCTGCAGTTCCTTCTTGCAGTCTTTTGGCATCTTTCAGCAGTATAATTGCAGCAGTGTACTACACGTTCTTGAGTGTAGTATAAACCATCGAAGAATAAATCGCAACTGCTCGTTCTCAGTCAATGAAGATCTTTCAGAACCATTTTTCCATAATTGAAAGAATGCCTGGAGCACTGTCACAACTGGTTCATCTTCAGCCTGTGATATGAATTGTTCCAAAGCTGGCTATCACTCTCCATGCGCCTCCTTTGTTCCGGTACCATAGTCACTTTCCGTCCGATGGGACAACCAGGCCACCTGTTCCAAACCCTTCCTGGAAGAGCATGCGCAGCAGAGCAAACGCACTCTGGAGATGTAGGTCATTCTTTACCCTCAACCTCAACCAGCGCTATGGTGCAGCGGGTAGAGCTGCTGCCTCCCAGCGCCAGAGACGGAGCGCAGGAAGATGAGGGGCGATCTTATAGAGGTGTGCAAAACCATGGGAGAAATAGATCGAGTAAACGCGCATGAGTATAGAAGTTGGGAGGTCATGTTGCAGTTTTATAAGATGTTGGTGAGGCCGCATTTAGAGAATTGTGTTCAGTTCTGGGCACCGTGTTATAGGAAAGATGTTGTCAAGCTGGAATGGGTACAGAGAATATTTACGAGGATGTTGCCCAGGCTAGAGGGTCTGAGTTATAGGAAGGAGTAGGCTAGGACTCTATTGCTTGGAGCGTCGGAGGATGAGGGGTGATCTTATAGAGGTGTATAAAATCATGAGAGAAATAGATTGAGTAAACGCACAGAGTCTCTTGCCCAGAGTAGGGGAATCGAGAACCAGAGGACATAGGTTAGGTGAAGTGGGAAAGATTTAATAAGAATCTGAGGGGTGACTTTTTCACACAAAGGGTGGTGGGTGTATGGAACAAGCTGCCGGAGGAGGTAGCTGAGGCAGGGGCTATCGCAACGTTTAAGAAATATTTAGACCGGTACATGGATAGGACCGGTTTATCTAATTCTGCACTTCACAATCAATCGGCAAAGGTATAATAGGAACCTGAGGGTTTTACTCAGAGAGCGAGGGGTATACAAAGCGAGGTGCCAGAGGAGGTAGTTAAGCCAGGTACTATAACAGCATTTAAGACATTTGGACAGGTACATGGATAGGAAAGGTTTAATGGGACACAAAATGCTGGAGTAACCCAGTGGGACAGGTAGTATCTCTGGAGAGAAGGAATGGGTGACGTTTCGGGTCGAGACCCTTCTTCAGACTGATATCACCCATTCCTTCTCTCTACTGAAGCTGCCCATCCCGCTGAGTTACTCCAGCATTTTGTGTCTATCTTCGGTTTAAACCAGCATCTGCAGTTCCTTCCTACAGAAGGTTTGGAGGGATATGGGACAAATGTGGGCAAATGGGACTAGCTTAGAATGGGGCACCTTGGTCGGCATGGATGAGTTGGACTGATGGGCCTGTATGACTCTATGATTCTAAAGAACATCTCATCTTTTGTCTGCATATGTGGTAGCCTGCAGGACCTAGAACAGAGGTGGGGAACCTTTTCATGTTGGAATGCCGCATTAAGTTAGCTGTAATCTAATAAGGCCGCATCCAAGAAACCTCAATTAGGTATACTGCAAAATGTACATTATTTTGTAAAAATTAACTACTATGCACTAACTTCAAGAAAATGAAAAAAATATTGTTAATTCTAAAGTTAACTAACCTTTTAATGACTTTGTTGTGACTGCTTTTTGTGGGAAAGCATTTGAATATTTGGTTGCAACATGGAGGTACGCAGTTTTAGCTGATCTTCTAGATGGGTATCCATCATTTGTGACCTTAAGGGCGTCTTGATTTCGGTTAGGTTGGAGAATGTAGATTCGCAGCAAAAAGTGGTTGAAAAGCAAGAAAGCATTTTTCGTGCATGTCAAAGTTAACGTACATTCTATTGTCACATTAGAACTAAATCATGAGCATAACAGATGTTAAAATAGCCCTCATGACTTACTAATGTTTTAATTGTGGCCGTCAGTCGGGGAGGATTATTTCGTTGAATCTTCTTTTACTCTTTGGTATTTTAAATACGTTCATTTTAAGATTAAAATTAAAATAATAAAAAACTAACAAAAACATATTAATAAAAATAAAAGGATTGGTTCTACAAAATTTGGATTCATTCAAAAGGCCGCACTTAATGGCCTTGAAGGCCTCATGCGGCCTTAAGGCCGCAGGTTCCCCACCCCTGACCTAGAACATAGAACATAGAACAGTACTGCACAGAAACAGGCCCTTCCGCCCACAATGTTTGTGCCACACATGCCAAATTAAACTAATCTCCTCTGCCTGCATACAATCTATATCCTTATTCAATACAGTTGAATGCTCGAACTTTAAATAACTAGTTCCTTCCTTCAGTTTGCAATTAAAAAAAAAATGTATTATACAAATACTTTTATTCAGAAAGAAAAATAAACATACAGAGTATTAACACGATCAAATGCTGCCTGCGTTGCCAGTTTACAAACAAACGGCCATCAGATTAATATATCGCCAACTTTATCAAAAATACACTTGGCCTCCTGCGGCGACCAGCGTTCATGGAAGGCCCCCAAAGTAGGAGTGATCAGTTTTGCCTATCTTTCCTCTCTTTATCTTTCCATTTGAATATTTTGGGCTGCTGGGTAAACCGGACTATTTAACGTTACTTAAACTTTGCAATAACAGCAAGGCATTGCGCAGGCACAGTAAAGTTCAGTTTAGTTTAGCTTAGGTTAGTTTCATTTCGTTTAGATTTACAGCGCGGAAACAGGCCTTTCAGCCCACCGAGTCCGCGTCGACCAGAGATCCCCGCACACTAGCACTATCCTACACACTGCGGACAATTTACTATTTTTCCCGAAGCCAACTAAGCTACAAACCTGCGCGTCTTTGGGCAGTGGGAGGAAACCGGAAAACCCGGAGAAAACTCACGCGGTCACGGGGAGAAACTCCGTACAGACAGCACCCATGGTCAGGATCGAACCCGGGTCTCTGGTGCCGTGAGGCAGCAACTCTACCGCTGAGCCCAAGTTATGTTATGCTAACATGTCCACAAGTTTTTACAGCAAGATTAATCCATGGTGCATTTGGAGGTGGAATGCAGGAACTGAATGCTGGGCCCCAGATGTGGGGTCTGGGCACATCTATCCAAGAA
>CM075985.1:33122622-33387622 GCA_038087875.1 Malacoraja senta
AAGTAAAGGACAAGTCGTTTACTACCTTGGGAGCCACAGAACAGGTCCATTCTGTCTTCTGCAACACTTACACCAGTATTATTTTGGTTTATTCTTGGCATGAAGATGCGGTTAGCATTGCCAGCATTGATTGTCCTTCTAGAGTCGCCCTTGAGAAGCTTGTGGTAGGATTACTGTGGCAGCCCAGTGTCGCAGCGGTAGAGTTGGTGCCTTACTGCACCAGAGACCCAGGTTCAACACTGACTACAGGTGCTGTCTGTACGGAGTTTGTATATTCTCCCCATGGCCTGCGTGGGTTTTCTCCGGGTGCTCTGGTTTCTCCCCCCCCCCCCCCCCACTCCAAAGACGTGCAGGTTTGTGCGTTAATTGGCTTGGTAAAATTGTAAATAATTATAAATGTATAGTGCAAGATAAAGTCCAGTAAAGTCCGATTAAAGATAGTCCAAGCATCTCCAATTAGGTAGATAGTAGCTCAGGACCGCTCTCTAGTTGTTGATAGGATGATTCAGTTGCCTGATAACAGCTGGGAAGCTGTTCCTAAATCTGCAGGTGTGCGTTTCCACACTTCTGCACTCTTGCCTGATGGGAGAGGGGAGACTGGTCCTTGATTACGCTGCGGGCCTTATCGAGGCAGCTTGAGGTGTGAAATGAGTCAATGGAAGGGAGGTTGGTTTGTGTGATGGTCAGGGCTGCGTCCACAATTCCCTACAATTTCTTGCAGTCTTGGATGGAGCTGTTCCTAAACAATACTGTGATGCATCCCGATAAAATGCTTTCAACGATGCATCTGTAGAAGTTGGTGAGAGTTGTGGGGACATGCTGACCTTCCTAAGCCTTCAAAGGAAGAAGAGGCGTTGGTGTGCTTTTTGGTCGTTGCTTCAATATGGCGAGTCCAGGACAAGTTGCTGGTGATATTTTCTCCAAGGAACTTGAAACTTTCAACCACCCCTACTTTGGTGCCATCTATCTTTGTGTACCACTTTGCTTCCTGAACTCGATCACTATCATAATCATAATCATACTTTATTAGCCAAGTATGTTTTGCAACAAACGAGGAATTTGATTTGCCATACAGTCATACTAATAAAAAGCAACAGAACACACAAAATACATTTTAACATAAACATCCACCACAGTGACTCCTCCACATTCCTCACTGTGATGGTAGGCGAAAAAAAGTTCAATCTCTTCCCTTCTGTGTCCTCCAGCGATCGGAGGCCTCTAACCTCCGTTGACGGGACGATCTTACTCTCGCAGCCGGCGGCGGTCCTCCTCGTCGGGGCGATCAAGCTCCTGTAATGGGGGGATCTCAGATCCCCCTCGCCGAGGCGATCAGACCCCAGTCAGGGCTAGTCGAAAGTCATGCGGTTTTGGAGCTCCCGACTCGGTCTCTCCCGAGACTGGCGAGCTCCTTGATGTTAACGTCATCTCCTTTGTCTTGCTGACGTTGAGAGAAAGGTTGTTGTCTCAACACCAGGACAAGAGGTTCTCAATCTCCCACCTGTACCTCTCTCATCATTATTTGATATCCGGCCCACAATGGTGGTGACATCTGTCATTTGGAAATTGAATTAGATTTGTACATGGCTGCACAGGGGTGGGTGAACAAGGAGTAAAAAAGTGGGGCTGAGAACGCATCCTTGTGGAGCACCAGTGTTGAGGTTTATTGTAGAGGATGATCTGTCCCCTCTCCTCACTGATTGGGGTCTGTTAGTCAGGAAGTCAAGGATCCAGTTGCACAGATGAGTGCTGACTCCAATGTGTTTTGAGATGAGCTTGGATGGGATAATGGTGTTAAAAGCACAGCTGTAGTCTATGAATAGAAGTCTGATGTAGGTGCTTCTCTTATGCAGGAGTTCTGGGGATGAGTGTAGGATCAGAGAGATGGCATCAACAAGGGGTGGGCCAAATAAATGTTTCCTTGCTGTATCACTCAATGAAAAATGTAACGTCCAGGTTCAGGAACAACTTCCTCCCAACATCAATCAGGCTAAAGAGCACAACGAACTCCAACTAAACTCCGAACTATGAACTAATTTGATTGCACCAGGGACTTGGGGCTTTGCTTTTGTTTTTCCATGATATAAAAAAACATTGAACTTCTTTTGTTTAAGAAAGAACTGCAGATGCCTGAAAAATTGGAGGTAGATAAAAATGCTGGAGAAACTCATCGGGTGAGGCAGCATCTATGGAGCGAAGGAATAGGCGACGTTTCCGGTTGAGACCCTTCTTCAGACTGATGTGTGGGGGGGGGGGGAAGAAAGGAAGAGGCGGAGACAGTGGCTGTGGGAGAGCTGGGAAGGGGAGGGGAAGGAGGGAGAAAGCAAGGACTATCTGAAATTGGAGAAGTCAATGCTCATACCGCTGGGGTGTAAACTACCCAAGCGAAATATGAGGTGCTGCTCCTCCAATTTGCGGTGGGCCTCACTGGCTGAACAGACCCAAGACAGAAAGGTCGGATTTGGAATGGGAGGGGGAGTTGAAGTGCTGAGCCACCGGGAGATCAAGTTGGTTATTGCAAACTGAGCGGAGGTGTTGGGCGAAGCGATCGCCAAGCCTGCGCTTGGTCTCACCGATGTAGAGCAGTTGACATCTGGAACAGCGGATGCAATAGATGAGGTTGGAGGAGGTGCAGGTGAACCTCTGCCTCACCTGGAAAGACTGCTTGGGTCCTTGGATGGAGTCGAGGGGGGAGGTAAAGCGACAAGTGTAGCATTTCCTGCGGTTGCAAGGGAAAGTACCAAGGGAGGGGGTGGTTTGGGTGGGAAGGGACAAATTGACCAGGGAGTTACGGAGGGAACGGTCTCTTCGGAAAGCCAAAAGGGGAGGAGATGGGAAGATGTGGCCAGTGGTGGGATCCCGTTGGAGGTGGCGAAAATGTCGGAGGATTATATTTTGTACTTTATCCTGCCACCCCCCACATCAGTCTGAAGAAGGGTCTCGACCCGGAAACGTCGCCTATTCCTTCGCTCCATAGATGCTGCCTCGCCCGCTGAGTTTCTCCAGCACTTTTGTCTACCTTTGAATTTCTTTGAAATTATTTTTGTCGTTTACTATGGTATCCACTGAGTTCTGTGTTTACATATCTGTCGTGCTGCTGCAAGTAAAGGCTCTGTCTTACATGTTTGCGGTCATCGGCGGTGAAGCGCGGCTTCGCCTGTAGAGTGGACCGCACGGCAATGGCGAGAGCGCCGAGCCTATCCAAGGGAGCGCCGCACGGATGCTGCGCGGGGGCCGAGTGATTCAAATACGGCTGGTCCCACATGCTTGCTGTAATTTTTTAAAAGGGCGGGGCCGACTGCGATGACGTTGGCCCGCCGAACGTGACTCACTAGCGGCGGCTGTGGCGGCGGCCGTCCTGATCGCGGCGCTGTAGCGGTGGCTGTGCCTGCGGCCGTGCCGCACACGTGCCTCACTGGCGGAGGCTGTGGCAGTGGAAGTTTGACGCACGACGCTCGAGCCACACTGGCGGCGGCCCGTGTGGGCGCACTCGTGCATCACTGGTGGAAGCTGTGCGGTAAGAATATAGTTTTCAACAGTGTAGGTTTTATTTTAGCACCGTGCGGTGTTGGGAACACCGCCGCACGGCCACGGAATTGTGCGTTCTCACGAATGCACGGTCTATGGCGGCAGATTCTTCCCATTTTGCCGGCAATGACCGCAGACTCGTGAGACAGGCCTTTAAGAATTTCATTGTTCCATTTCGGGATATAACACCATCAAACACTCTTGACTCTCGATTCCTGAATCTGTAACTTTAGGATTTGATATGTCTGTCATTCTGGGTGACAGTAGGCTCCCCTCGGTCAGGACTGACCATGGGTGAGGCATCCCTAGTTGTTGGCTGCTTGCTCCAAACCTCGGCTGGAGCAGCGGCCCCTTGTGGCTGAAGAGACCAATGCGGGAGTGACAGTCTGTGGCAAAGGTCACATTTGTGTGTGTGTGTGTGTGTGTCTCTGGTTTGTTGACGTCGCTGCGCTCCTTTCTGCGTGCCCGCGTGTCTGCCGCTGCGTTCAACAGTTTCTCTTCCCCAGTTTTGAGATGTTGGCTCAGTGGACCTCTCCACCTCGTGCCGTCAAACAGTAATTATGCACAAAACATAAAATGAATAGTGACCGCGTGGGTTTCTCCGGGTCTCCGGTTCCTTCAACGCTCCAAAGACGCTCCAAAGTTTGTAGATTCATTGGTTTTCGGTAAAGGATTGCAAATTTGTCCCTAGTGTGTAGTATAGTGTTAGTGTGCGGGGGATCGCTGGTGGACTCGGTGGGCGAAGGGCCTGTTTCCATACTGTATCGCTAAACTAAACGGAACTAAACTTAGGGAGTGCAGCAGAGCCAAGTTATTTTCATCCAGATCAGGAGAAGGCAATAGCACCTTCTCTCCCTGAAGCATTTAATGATGATTCCGGCTTAGCTCAGTGGTGACTCACCGCTCTCACTGTTCAAGACAGAAAGATTAAAACCATTTTAATTAATCTGAATCTTCAGAGTGAAGAAGGATCCCCATCCAAAACGTTGCCTATCCATGTTACAACTGAGTTACTCCAGCACTATTGTGTCTTTTTCTGTAAACCAGCATCTGCAGTTCCTGTTTCAACATTTAATAGGGGCGGCACTGTGGCACAGGGGACGGCAATGTGGTGCAGCGGTAGAGTTGCCGCCTCACAGTACCAGAGGCCTGGGTTGGATCCTGACTACGGGGTGCTGTCCGTGAGGAGTCTGTACGTTCTCCCTGTGACCACGTGGCTTTTCTCCGGGTGCTCGTTTCCTCCCACACTCCAAAGACGTGCAGGTTTTTAGGTTAATTGGCTTCGGTAAAAATTGTAAAACTGTTCCTAGTGTGTAGGATAGTGCTAATGTACGGGGTGACTGCTGGTCGGCGCGAACTCGGTGGGCCGAAGGGCTTGTTTCCACGCTGTATATCTAAAACTAAAACAAAAAACTAAAATTTAAAACAATGACAGCCATTTGGACAGGTAGATGGGTGGGAAAGGTTTAGAGGAATATAGTCCAAATGTGGGCAGTTGGGACTAAGGTAAGTGGGCATGTGGTTGGCATGGGCAAGTTGGGCCGAAGGGCCTGTTTCTGTGCTGTATGATTCTAAGACTGTAAGTTAATTGTTATGGAAATCTGATCTTTGAAAGCAAAATATTGGCTGTAACATGCTTCGGGACATAAGGATGTTCAGAGATATAGCACGGAAACAGGCCCTTCGGCCCACCGAGTCTGGACCGACCAGCAATTCCTGCACACTAACTCTCCCCTACACACACCAGAGACATTTTTTACATTACACCAAGTCAATTAACCTGCAAACCTGTTGGTCTTTAGGTGGAAACCGAAGACCTCGGAGAAAACCCACGCTGGGCACGAGGAGAACGTACAAACTACATACAGACAGCGCACGTAGCCAGGATTGAACGCGGTCTCTGGAGCTGTGAGGCTGTAGCCCTGCGTCTGTGACACCGTGCCGCCCTAAATACGTTCAGTGTAAACACTTTATAAGTGGCAGTTCATTCTGTGCGTTTGGGCAGCCTACAAACATCAACTGACGATCGCCAAATCAGTTCAGATTGAGACCACTTGATATCCTCGCCTATTCTGTTGAAGTTGCAGTGATTTGAGCGGTCAAAATGCCAATGTCTTTTTTTCAGCAGCACATCACTACTGCCATGGTTCGTGCTCTGTGATAGCTTTGTTAAGAAAACTGTACATAATACAAATTTGGCTCCTGCAGAAGCGATGGTATCCAGATTTTATATCAGTCCTCGCGGGCTCCTGGGATTCCGTGGGAACTGCTTGTTCAGCATGAAGTTAAATGTTTTCACAGCTGGAGTGGCTGAAAATGTCCCACTCTCCCGACCTCTTCCCTCCTCAAAAGAACAACAGTCCGATGTATTATTTGGAGCATCGTGATCAGTATTGGTCACCCCGGTGTAGGGAAGGATGCCACAAGCTGGCAAGAGTGCGGGGAAGATTTACAAGGATGTGGCCAGGACTCGATGAACTGAGCTATAGGGAAGGGTTGGGCAGGCTAGGACATTATTCCTTGGAGCGCAGGAGGATGAGTGCTGATCTTATGGAAGTGTACAAAATAATGATGGGGGAATAGATAGGGTGAACGCCCAGAGTTTTTTTTATCCAAGGTAGAGGAATCAAGAATCAGAAGAATCAGAAGTCTCCTCTATATCCCGCAGCTCCGCTCTTTCTCCGCATCCCCTATTCGTAACAAGGACAGAGTCCCCCTTGTCCTCACCTTTCCACCTATCAGCCGTCACATACAACAAATAATTTTCCACATTTTCGCCACCTCCAACGGGATCCCACCACTCGCCACATCTTCCCATCTCCTCCCATGTTCTGCAGAGACCGTTCCCTCCGTAACTCCCTGTTCAATTCGTCCCTTCCCCACCCAAACCACCCCCTCCCCGGGCACTTTCCCTTGCAACCGCAGGAATTGCTACACTTGCCGCTTTACCTCCCCCCTCGACTCCATCCAAGGACCCAAGCAGCCTTCCCGGGTGAGGCAGAGGTTCACCTGCACCTCCTCCAAACCTCATCTACTGCATCCGCTGTTCCAGGTGTTAATTTCTCTACATCGGCTCGGCGATCGCTTCGCCAACACCCCCCGCTCAGTTCGCAATAACCAAACTGATCTCCCGGTGGCTCAGCACTTCAACTCCCCCTCCCATTCCGAATCCGACCTTTCTGTCCTGAGCCTCCTCCATTGCCAGAGTGAGTGCCACCGCAAATGGAGGAATAGCACCTCATATTTCGATTGGGAGTTTACACCCCAGCGTTATGAGCATTGACTACTCTAATTTCAGATAGCGCTGTATCTCTAAAAAACAAAAAATCAAATCAAAACTATATTAGTTTAGTTTAGTTTAGAGATACAGCGTGGAAACAGGCCCTTCAGCCCACCGAGTCTGCACTGATCAGCAATCTCCACACACTAACACTATCCTACACACAGTAGGGACAATTTACATTTATACCAAGCCAATTAACCTGCAAACCTGTACGTCGTTTGTGTGTGGGAGGAAACTGAAAATCTCGGAGAAAACCCACGCAGGTCACGAGGAGAACGCACAATCTCCGTACAGGCCGCACCCGTCGTCAGAATCGAACTGGGGGTGTCTGGCACTGTAAGGCAGCAACTCTACCGCTGCACTAATGTGCCACCCTGCTTATATGTTACACTTCTCTGCGGATGTTATCCAGTTTAATTTGACCACATTAATTGCTCTACTAAAACAATAACCTTTGCCCATGGATAGGTTTGGTTATGTAGAGATCCAGGGGAGTGGGGGAAGATGCAGTTTTCGTCTTGGTTATTGCTCTGTCTACTGCACTGCAACATAAAAGGTTCAACTGAATGAATTTATAGAGCAGAGAATATTGCTCGCCATTTGCGAACCTTAATGGGAGCATAAATGAAGAGGAAGTAAAATAGATGCATTCCAACTCCATATAGCCATAACCTTACTGAATTAAAGGTGCTTTTAAAGCGCCCGACCTTGCCCAGACAGACCCAGCATATTTTTCATTCTGTCTACTTATCTCCAGCAATAAGAGACGTTAGTCGTCCCCCTACATCCATCAACAACTCTCCTTGTCTGCAGGAAGGAACTTCAGATGCTGGTTTAAGCCGAAGATAGACACAAAATGCTGGAGTAACTCAGCGGGACAGCGGGATCTCTGGAGAGAAGGAAGAGGTGACGTTTTGGTTCGAGACCTTCCTTCTGACACTCATACACCTGGCAAAGAAATTCATTCCACTGCATTGGTTCATGAAACAAATGACCTCGTTATCAACTAGTGGTTAGTGTAATTAGATAAAACTCAATTCCGAAGGAAAGCTGTGTATGCACTTTGCCTGAATCTGGCCCGTTTGTTATTGTGAATTATCCGCAATTTATCTTTTAAATCGTGGAAGGTTCGAATGGAATTTCTAACCGTTTTCCACGAGTTAACACCTTTGTCCCTCATGTTGCCGAGTCTTTGTACCTCAGATGCATTCACAGATGCATCGTGCAGACACTTCCCCGACTTACATAAGAGGCAAAATGCGTTTAGTTTTGATCTGAAGATAGACACAAAATGCTGGAGTATCTCAGCATCCGCATCAATGCCGCAGCATCTCTGGAGAAGAAGGAATGGCCGACATTTCGGGCTGAGACGCTTCTTCAGACTGAGAGTCAGGGGAGAGGGAGACAGTGGTATGGAAGGGTAAGGTGTAAAACGAGAGGTCAAAGGGGATGAGGGTCAAGGAAGATGTAGAACGGTTCATTGTCAGCTGAGGGGAAGGTGACAATGAGGCCTACAATCAGTGAAATTTAATTAGGAGGCCAATGAAACTAGTTGGAAAACTAGGATGGGGGAGTGATGGAGAGAGAGGGAAAGCAAGGTCCACTTGAAGTTAGAGAAGATCTCTCATTTTCACTTTACCTTTCCATATCTCTGTCTCCCTCTACTCTGACTCTTAGTCTGAAGAAGGGTCTCGACCCAAAACATCACCCATTCCTTCTCACCAGAGATGCTGCCTGTCCCATTGAGTTACTCCAGCATTTTGTGCCTATCTTTGGTGTAAACCAGCATCTACAACTTCCTACACATTAAGTTTAGTTTAGTTTAGTTTAGTTTAGGTTATTGAGACATGTACCGAAGTACGGTGAAAAGCTTTTGTTGCGTGCTAACCAGTCAGCGGAAAGACAATACATGATTACAATTGAGCCGTTACTGTGTACAGGCAAGGTATAAGGGTATAATGTTCAGTGCAAGATTAAACCAGTAAAGTCCGATCAAAGATAGTCCGAGGGTCTCCAATGAAGTCGACAGTAGTTTAGTACTGCTCCCGCACGTAAACTTGCTCTCATGAAGATAATTCTGTGCTCAGTCCCTTGTGCAGTTTGTAATTTCCACAACACTGTATGGTTTACTCAAGTTACATCAGAAACAGGCCGGCAATGGCGGTGGTACTTACCCAGAAGGCCGCACTCTGCAGAAAGTGCCCTGGACGCAGCCGGACGCCACTGAGACAGTCAATACTCTCAGTGACGGACACACAGTGCTGGAGTAACTCAGTGGGTCAGGCAGCATCTGTGGAGAACACGGACAGGTAACGTTTCAGGTCAGGACCCTTCTTCAGACTCAGTGAGTTATTTTGGGCAGGGGATGGGGATGGTGATTCCCACTGACGTAAAACCTGACTTACATAAAGGTTCAAGGAATGTAACCCTTACCTAAGTCAGGGAGTGCCTGGACTCTCCACAACTTCAATTTGCCCCTTCACATACAATCGCCCAATGAGGACAAAAAGATGCCGGGATTCCCAAATATCACGTAACCTTGAGTAAGAATATGAGCTGTGAAATTACAGCACACATGGAGGCATAGAGTGGTACAGCATGGAAACAGGCCCTTTGGCCCAACTTGCCCACACTGGCCACAATGTCCCATCTACACCAGTTCTGCCTGCCCGCGTTTGGCCCATATCGCTCTAAACCTGTTCTATCCATGTACCTGTCCAATTGTTTCTTTAACGTTGTGATAGTCCCAGCTTCAACTACTTCCTCTGGCAGCTCGTTCCATACACCCACCACCCTTTGTGTGATGGAATGTTACATAGAAACGTAGAAAATAGGTGCGGGTGCAGGCCATTCGGCCCTTCGAGCCAGCACCGCCATTCATTGCGATCATGGCTGATCGTCACCAATCAATAACCCGTGCCTGCCTTCTCCCCATATCCCTTGATTCCACTAGCCCCTAGAGCTCTATCTAACTCTCTTAAATCCATCCAGTGATTTGGCCTCCACTGCCCTCTGTGGCAGGGAATTCCACATGTTACACCGCAAAGTACGCCTACATTAAAGACGTTCTCCTCCTCTCCCCGACGAGAGTTCTGCGAGACCCTCTCTCACTGCTCCCCCTCTGTGACTCATGCTGCTCTCCTGCTCTATCCACCTATCACTCACCCGGCTTTTCCTGCCCTTTATTTCTTCCAGCATTCTCCTCCCCTTCCATCGCACCCCACCACAATCAGTTTAAGAAGAAGGATCTTCACCCAAAATGTCACTGTTTAGATTAATTTAGTTTAGTTTATGCCAAACAGCGATCCCCTTAAAGCCCTGTCCCACGGTACGAGTTCATTCCAAGAGCTCTCCCGAGTTTGCCCTGATTCGAACTCAGAGATTTACGGTAATGGCCACTTGTCGGTACTCGGGGCTCTCGTGGACATTTTTCAACATGTTGAAAAATCTTCACGAGTCTTCCCGAGCTAACCTGCCATTACCGCGTTTCCCGAGTACCTGCCGTTAGCGGTACGAGCCGCTAAGAGACGTCCCCGAGCTCCGACGTACCTGCTACGTTCATTCTCCGTGCGTACCACGAGTTTGATTTTTTTTAAACTCGGGAGAGCTCTTGGAATGAACTCGTACCGTGGGACAGGGTTTTTACACCAGCACTATCCGACACACTAGGGGACAATTTACAATCTTTTCCGAAGCCAATTAGCCTACAAACCTGTACGTCTTTGGAGTGTGGGAGGAAACCGGAGCACCTGAGGAAACCCCACACAGTCTTGGGGAGAACGTGCAAACTCCGTACAGGCAGCACCCGTAGTCAGGATCGAACCTGGGTTCTTGTGAGATGCTGCCTTACCCACTACGTTACTCCAGCATTTTGTGTCCGTTTCTATAAGGCGGCATCTGCAGTTCCTGGTGTCTATATCTTGTACTTCTCTGCAGATGTTCACCAGTTTAATTTGAATGAGTTAATTGCTCTACTAAAACAATAGGCAGAGGAATGGCGTGCCGATATGTCAAGCTCTCACCCATTAATAGTTTTGGTTATGTAGAGATATGGATATAAACCTGCTGGATATTTCGAAAATAAATGACAATCACAACAATTTTTACATGGAAATTGCCACTGCATCAACCAAATGGCTCGTAAAAGCAACAAACAGTGCGGCAGGCTATGCACAAATCACCCACTTGCAGAGCAGGCTTTGTTATTTTTCTCATAAGCTTTAACTATAAAGATATAAGGAGGTATAATTATTGGGCAATAATTTGCTTTTGACAGAAAAGTGAAAAAATAAAATTTGCAGTTATTTATGTACAGTTGCAAAAACAACGTCAGGCATGGGTGGCATGGTGGCGCAGCGGCAGAGTTGCTGCCTTACTGTGCCAGAGACCCGGGTTCGACCCTGACTACGGGTGCTGCCTGTACGGTGTTTGTACGTTCTCCCCGTGACCACGTGGGTTTTCTCCGGGTGCTCCGGTTTCCTCCCACACTCCAAAGACGTGCAGGTTTACAGGTTAAATGGCTTCGGTAAAATATTGTTTAAAAAAATTGTCCCTAGTGTGCATGGTAGTGTTAGTGTACGGGGATCGCTGGTCGGTGCGAACTCGAAGGGCAGAAGGGCCTGTTTCCGCACTGTATCTCGAAACAAAAGTAAACGAAACAAAACAAAGGCAAGGCTCAAATACTAAAGATATTGTCCCCAAAATGATATCTTGCTGTCAAGCACAAGATTAGTTTAGTTTAGAGATACAGCGCAGAAACAGGACCTTCAGCCCACCGAGTCCGCACCAACCAGCGATCCCCGCACGCTAACACTATCCTACACACACGAGGGACAATTTACATTTATACCAAGCCAATTAACCTACAAACCTTTGGAGTGTGGGAGGAAACCGAAGATCTCGAGAAACTCACGCAGGTCACGGGGAGAACATTTGGAGTATTGTGAGCAGTTTTCAGCCCCATATCTGAGGAAGGACGTGCTGGCATTGAAGAGGGTCCAGAGGAGGTTTACGAGAATGATCCCAGGAGTGAGTGGGTTAACATATGATCAGCGTTTGACGGCACTGGGCCTGTACTCGCTGGAGTTTAGAAGGATGTAGGGTGAAAGGCCTAGATAGAGTGGATGTGGAGATGATATTTCCACTTGGAGAGTCTAGGATGAGAGGCCAGAGTGTCAGAATAAAAGGATATGCCTTGAGAAAGGTGACGAGGAAAAATGTATTTAGCCAGATGGTGGTGAATCTGTGGAATTCATTGCCACAGAAGGCTGGGGAGGCCGTCAATTGATATTTTTAAGGCGGAGAATGATAGATTCTTGATTACCCAGAGGAAATCCACGTGGCCACAGGGTGAACGTGCAAACTCCACACAGAGAGCACACAAGGTCAGGATCAAATGTGGGTCTCTGAAGCATGTGCTTGGCTCTGAAACTCTGTCCAAGGCCCAGCACATTGATGCAATCATGAAGAAACCCCTTCAAATCCTCCACTTCCTTGGAAGATTGTGAAGATTTGGTATGTTGACTAATACTCTCTTGAACTTCCACAGGTGTACGGTGGAGAGCATATTGACTGGTTGCATCATGGCCTGGTTCGGCAACTTGAACGCCCAGGAATGAAGCAGGTTCCAGCGAGTGGTGGACACTGCCCGGTCCATCATGGATACTGATCTCCCCAACATCGAAGGGATGTATAGGAGGCACTGCCTCAAAAAGCCAGCCAGCATCACCAAGGACCCACAATACATAGGCCACGCTCTCATTTCACCGTTAGCATTGGGAAGAAGGTGCAGGAACTTGAAAACCATGACCACCAGGTTGAAGAACAGCTTCTCTCCAACAACCATCAGGTTCTTGAACACCACACAACACCAACCTCAACAACGATGAACTTCTATGGAAGATAGACATAAAAAGCTGGAGTAACCTCAGTCTGAAGAAGGGTCTCGACCCAAAATGTCACCCATTCACTTCTCCCCAGAGATGCTGCCTGACCCCCTGAGTCACTCCAGCTTTTTGTTTCTATCTTTGGTTTAAACCAGCATCTGCAGGTCCTTCCCACACATGAAGTTCTATGGACTGTCTTAGATTGCACCAATACTTGTTTTTTTTTACTAGTATTGCAATTACTACAATTGAATTTTTAAAAGTTCTTATATATTATCTGTGTGCATTGCATTTATTGACCTGCTAAGCTGCTGCAAGAAAAAGTTTAATTGTCTATTTTTGGTACAGGTCCACCACCGATTTTTCCGGGACCCGTGGTTCCAGAGCCTTGCTGGATTATCCGTTTTGCCGTACCAACAGAGGTCAGGGTGCCAGGAGGCCGAGATATCGGCCCGCAAAGTCCGCCTCGGAAGCCGACAATGGGAATAGATCTGCCGGCTCCGGCCGGTCCAGAGTTCCAGAACCCCAGCCGCAGGGGGCAAATTTGACCCGCTGATCAGCCGCGGAAGTCCCGATGAGGTTAAGATCGGCCGTCTTACCCGGCCTAGGCATTACATTTTCGGGGGGACTTCCAAGATTTCAAGTGCCCCCTCGTAATTTTGTCCGGATTAAAGGAGACATCAGTTGCTGGAAAATTGGTGGTGGACCTGTACATAGGACAATTAAACACTCTTGCCCCTTGACAATCGAAGTACCACCGGGTGGTGCTTCGACGGCAGCCTCGCCTACAGTTTGTCTGTCCGTTTCATCTTTTTTTGTGTTATTTTTAGTGTGTTTAAAAGTTTGTGATAATGTTCTCTGGTTTGTTTTATGTGGGGGATGGGCAGAGGGGGAGGGGGTCAGGGGAAAATGTTTTTCAATCTGTTACCTTGCCAGAGATGCAACTGTTTTCCGGGTCGTATCTCCGGTCGCTCTGCGGCCTAACATCGTTGAGCTGGCGGCCTTGCTCGGGACTGACTTTGAGCCCCACCGCGGGGCGTGGACTTACCATCGGAGCCGATTACTTACCTGGGATCGAGGCTCCAACCGCGACCTGCGGACTTTAACATCAAGGAGCTCGCCGTCTCGGGTTGAGACCAAGTCAGGAAGCTCCAAAACCACGCGACATTCGACTAGCCGCCACCCGGGGTAGATAACCCGGCGCAGGGGAGCTGAGAATCCCCCCTTGATCGCCCAGACGAGGAGGCCCGCCGCCGGCTACGAGAGTAAGATCGTTCCGTCAACGGAAGGTTAGAGGCCCCCGACCGCTGGAGGACACAGAAGAGGGAGATGGAACTTTTTTTTTGCTTTCCATCACAGTGAGGAATGTGGAGGAGTCACTGTGGTGGATGTTTATGTTAAAATGTATTTGGTGTGTTCTGTTGCTTTTTATTGGTATGACTGTATGGCAAATCAAATTCCTCGTATATGTTGCAAAACATACTCGGCTAATAAAGTATGATTATGATTATGATGATTATCTTTTAATTAATCAATCCAGTACAGGTCAATCTCAGCGTCCTTGCGTCTGCAAAACGTTACCCTCTGTACAAGCAATGTCTCTGAGTTGATCAACACCAATGCATAAGAAGATTTGCATTCACCAATCATTGATTTTGTCATAGAGTCATTGAGTCATAGAGTCTTACAGCATGCAAACAGGCCCTTCAGCCCAACCTGCCCATACTGACCAACATGTCCCATCTACACTAGTCCCACCTACCCACATGTGACCCATATCCCTCTAAACCTGTCCCATCCATGTACCTGTCTAAATGTTTCTTAAAAGTTGCGATAGTCCCTGCCTCAACTACCTCCTCCAGCGGCTCGTTCCATGCACCGACCACCTTTTGCATGTAAAGGTTATCCCTCAGGTTCCTATTAACTCTTTTCCCCCTCACCTTAAACCTATGCCCTCTGGTTCTCGATTCCCCTACTCTGGGCAAGAGACTCTGTGTGTCTATTCCTCTCATGATTTTGTACACAAACATTTTGTCTCAAACATTTTTTCCTCTGTTGAAACATGTACTGCTCCGTACCTACACACTTAGGAACACCTCTTATTCTTAAATTAAAAGAAAAAGCTAATCATACACCCATTTCCAGGCTGTTATATTCTTTAAAGAAGAAAGCTACTTGAAAATGGGCTTATAAATTCTCTATTTTCTACACCATAAGTACATGGGTAAATAATGAGTTATAAAAGCTAAATTGGTTAAAATGGCCATTGCAAACAAAGAAAGGATTCTGTTAGGCATACAAACAGTAAAATTAATCAGGATGGCAGTGAAGTGGTCAGAGAACTAGTTAGTATGCTTCGTTATCACCTTCCTACATTTCCTGGACATCGTCTGCTTTGATCTGTCATTTTCACACCTTACCCTTCCATACCTCTAGTTTCCCTCTCCCCTGACTCGCAGTCTGAAGAAGGGTCTCGACCCGAAACGTCACCCATTCCTTCATTCCAGAGATGCTGCCTGTCCTGCTGAGTTACTCCAGCATTTTGTGTCGATCTTCGGTATAAGAAGGAATGGGTGACGTTTCGGGTCGAGACCCTTCTTCTGTAGTTCTTTGTACCTCCTTATAACAGCTCCACTGCAATATCTCAAGGCCAACCATCTACCTCATCGGGGTCCCTCGGACTATCTTTGATTGGACTTCACTGGCATTACCTTGCACTAAATGTTATTCCTTTATCATGTATCGGTATCATGTGAATGTCTCGATTGTAATCATGTATTGTCTTTCAGCTGACTGGCTAGTACGCAACAAAAGCTTTTCACTGTACCTCGGTACACGTGGCAATTATTAAAACTGAATTTATGCCCACTTTGAAGAAGTTCTCTTCCCAAAACTTTATGTCCTTTTTAGGTAAAAAGTAGTTTGATTATTCATTATTGAGTCGTTCAGAATTAAACAGTATGCTGATGGGAGTGCATAAAATTATGAGAGGCATAGAGAGATTAGACAGTGCAGAACCTTTCCCCCCAGGGTGGATTTGTCAAAGACTAGAGGGCATACCTTTAATGAAACAGTTCAGCCCTTGTGCTCCAGAGGTGCCCCCCACAGCTGATCCTGAGTTAAAGGGCCTGTCCAACTTGGGCGTCATTTGCACGTCAATTGCGCGTCATGCAGGTGGCGCTCGAAGATTTTGTGAATCACAAAATCCTGGGGTACCGCGCTCGACGTCACCACGCACCATGCGCGCGTAATGCTCGCCATGCATGTGTCACATGCGCGTCGTGACGCGTAAATGATGTCGCGTAAATGACGTGCAAATGACGCCCAAGTGGGACAGGCCAAGACTCCGCTTCCTCTCACCGGCCCTTAGATCTTTGCATCCGCCGCCATCTTGACTCCCTCCACCATCTTGTCCGGTTCTCTGGTTCTCGGGGATGAGTAGGGGCCGGGCTCAGCAGCTTCCCCCTCCAGGGCTGGTTTCCCGGTGGTCGAGCCAGTTCTGCAGCCAGGGGAAAGGCGCGGCACGGTGGAGCAGCGGTAGAGTTGCTGCCTCACAGCGCCGGAGACCCGGGTTCGATCCTGACCACGGGTGCTTTCCGCGCAGGGTTTTGTTCATTCTCCCCGTGACCTGCGTGGGTTTTCTCCGGGTGCTCCGGTTTCCTCCCACACTCCAAAGATGCTCAGGCTTGCAGGCTAATTGGCTTCCGTAAAATTGTAAATTGTCCCTTGTTCATAGGATAGTGTTAGTGTGTGGGGATCGCTGGTCGACGTGGTCTCGGTGGGCTGAAGGGCCTGTTGCCACACCGTATCTTTGCAAAGACAGTCCCTTCTGCCACGCGACACCACGATCTTCATTGGTGTTCATACCATTGGGTTGTGGACAATGAAATATGTGGTGCTCTAAAAAGCTTCCTGGATCAGCACAGAGAAGTGCACTATGCTAATTGACCTATCTTGTAATCACTTTCGATCAGGTTAAGTCCAGTTGAGTTTATTGTCATATGTACACTACGCTGAGGTACAGGAACAATGAAAATCTTGCTGCAGCATCAGAGGCACACAGACTGAGACAACACACAAAAACATAAATGATACAGTATGTGGAAGAAGGGTCTCAATCCAAAAGGTCACCTATTCCTTCTCTCCAGAGATGCTGCCTGTCTCGCGGAGTTACACCAGCTCGTGGTGTCTACCTTCGGTGAAACATGGAACTGCAGATGTTGGTTTGTACCAGGGATAGACATAAATTCCTCTAGCAACTCAACGGCTCAGGCAGCATCTCTGGAGAAATAGGATGGGTGACATTTTCGAGTTGGCACAGAAGGGATCCGACCCAAAACATCACCCATCCTTTTTTCTTCACAGATGCTGCCTGAGCTGCTGAGACCTGCAGACCTACTAACGAAATCAAGGGATATGGGGAGAAGGCAGGAACAGGGTACTGATTTTGGATGATAGGCCATGATCATATTAACCATATAACCATATAACCATTACAGCACGGAAACAGGCCATCTCGGCCCTTCAAGTCCGTGCCGAACACTTTATTTTTTATTTTTTTAAATTACTTCCCCCTAGTCCCATCTACCTGCACTCAGACCATAACCCTCCATTCCTTTCCCGTCCATATACCCATCCAATCTATTTTTAAAGGATAAAAGGGACTGTATCGAGGTGGAAACCTGCCTCCACCACTTCCACTGGAAGCTCATTCCACACAGCTACCACTCTCTGAGTAAAGAAGTTCCCCCTAATGTTACCCCTAAACTTCTGTCCCTTAATTCTCAAGTCATGTCCCCTTGTTTGAATCTTCCCTACTCTCAATGGGAAAAGCTTACCCACGTCAACTCTGTCTAACCCGCTCATAATTTTAATGACCTCTATCAAGTCCCCTCTTAACCTTCTGCGCTCCAAAGAATAAAGACCTAACTTGTTCAACCTTTCTCTGTAACTTAGTTGCTGAAACCCAGGCAACATTCTAGTAAATCTCCTCTGTACTCTCTCTATTTTGTTGACATCCTTCCTATAATTAGGCGACCAAAATTGTACTCCATACTCCAGAATTGGCCTCACCAATGCCTTGTACAATTTTAACATTACATCCCAACTTCTATATTCAATGCTCTGATTTATAAAGGCCAGCACACCAAAAGCTTTCTTTACCACCCTATCTACATGAGATTCCACCTTCAGGGAACAATGCACAGTTATTCCTAGATCCCTCTGTTCAACTGCATTCCTCAATTCGCTACCATTTACCATGTACGTCCTATTTTGATTTGTCCTGCCGAGATGTAGCACCTCACATTTATCAGCATTAAACTCCATCTGCCATCTTTCAGCCCACTCTTCCAAATGGCCTAAATCTCTCTGTAGACTTTGAAAATCTACTTCATTATCCACAACACCACCTACCTTAGTATCATCTGCATACTTACTAATCCAATTTTCCACACCATCATCCAGATCATTGATGTACATGACAAACAACAGTGGACCCAACACAGACCCCTGAGGCACCCCACTAGTCACCGGCCTCCAACCTGACAAACAGCCATCCACCATTACTCTCTGGCATCTCCCATTCAGCCACTGTTGAATCCATCTTGCTACTCCACCATTAATACCGAACAATTGAATCTTCTTAACCAACCTTCCATGAGGAACCTTGTCAAAGGCCTTACTGAAGTCCACATAGACAACATCCACTGCTTTACCCTCATCAATTTCCCTAGTAATCTCTTCGAAAAATTCAAGAAGATTAGTCAAACATGACCTTCCAGGCACAAATCCATGTTGACTGTTCCTAATCAGACCCTGCTTATCCAGATGCTTATATATATTATCTCTAAGTATCCTTTCCATTAATTTGCCCACCTCAAACTAACAAGTCTATAATTGCTAGGTTTACTCTTAGAACCCTTTTTAAACAACGGAACAACATGCGCAGTACGCCAATCCTCCGGCACTATCCCCGTTTCTAATGACATTTGAAATATTTCTGTTATAGCCCCTGCCATTTCTACACTAACTTCCCTCAATGTCCTAGGGAATATCCTATTGAATGGTGGTGCTGGCTCGAAGGGCTGAACGGCCTACTCCTGAACCTGTTTTCTATGTTTCTATGAGTTACTCCAGCACTTTGTGTCTATCTTTAAAATATGCACAAACTGCACATAAATTCAGCAAGACAATAACATTGTAAACAATCTGCGTTAAAAAGATACAAGACATGAGTGCTAAACACTATCGTCCAAATTTATTTAGTATCACTTCCCAAATCGTTGAAATTTCCCTCCTTCTCTACAATTCCTGATTTACAGCCTATCTGAAATTTGATTTCTCGCCTCCAAAAAGAAGATTGATGCAAAATACTTGTTTAATTCGGTTGCCATCAATTGATTTCCCATTATGAATTCCCTAGACTCACTTTCTACAGACAAAACACTCACTTTGTTAACTCTGTTCTTTAAAAAAAAATCTTTAGACACTCAGATTGCGTTTTATCTTCTGACAGGCTTTATCTCAAGCTCTAATTTCCCTCCTTATTAATATTTCAGTCATCCTTTGCTGTTTTTATCTTTCGTCCAACTTTCTTTCTGTGAAAATTATTTGTTTTTTCTTTGGAACAGTACAGCACAGAACAGGCCCTTCTGCCCACAATGTTCATGCCAAATTAAACTAATCTCCTCTGCCTACACATGATCCATCTCTACACAGCCCAGACCATCACACAAACCAACCTCCATTCCATTGTCTCCAGCTACACCTCACGCTGCCTCGCCAAGATCTTGTCGCGGTTAGATAAGGTGGTCAAAAAGGCTTTTGGCAAATTGGCCTTCATCAGTCAGAGTATTGAGTATAGAAGTTGAGAGTTCATGCTACAGTTGCATAAGACGTTGGTGAGACCGCATATAAAAATTTGTGTTCAGTTCTGGTCACCATGTTATAGGAAGGATATTGTCAGATTTGAAAGGGTTCAGAGAAGATTTATGAAGATGTTGCCATGAGGATGTTGTAACAATCCCAACATTTAAGAAGCAGTTAGACAGGTACATGGATAGGACAAGTTTGGAGGGATATGGGCCAAGCCCTGGCAGGTGAGACTAGTGTAGCTGGGATATGTTGGTCGGTGTGGGCATCCACAATCAGTACCCCATTCCTGCCTTCTCCCCATATCCCCTGACTCCGCTATCTTTAAAAGCCCTATCTTGAAAGTCTCTTGAAAGTATCCAGAGAACCGGCCTCACCGCCCTCTGAGGCAGAGAATTTATCACAAGTTTATATTGTACTAAAGGTTATTCATGTTATTTGTTTTATCATGTATCTGTACACTGTAAATGGCTCGATTGTAATCATGTATTGTCTTTCCGCTAACTGGTTACCACAACAACAACTTTTCAGTGTACCTTGGTATAGGTGACAATAAACTAAACTAAACCACCCCTCCATTCCTGCATATCCATGTGCCTGCCGACATCGAGATAACTAAAAGTCTCATCTTGACCACTTCCGTATATTGATTTTAGAAAAAACGCTACCCTATATCACTATGATTTTTGGCCATCTTACTCACAGTTCTCCTCCGCTGTGGCAGCCCTGAGGATTTTTCCAATCGATGAAAAATAAAAAAGTTATGAGTGTTTAAAAAATCTTGAGATCAGCTGATTGGTCTTCTCGCCTGTAATCACCATGATGAAGGTAACGCCACTTCCGGGGGGGGGCAGGAATATAAAACCATGGATGCATGGATGTGAGTCAGTCACTCTGGAAGATCACGAGGGAGAGGCCACAACTGTGATTTGAAGCTGTGAATCAACTGAACTGTGAGTCTGCAATGTACTTGCAATAAATGATTTGTTAGCCCTTAATGAAAATAGAAATGAGTTGTTTGGCCTGCCCTGTGCTTGAAACTGCAGTGGAAATGGAAATGAAATGAAAATGCAATGAGCTGTTTGGCCTGCCCTGCGCTTGAAACTGCAGTGGAAATGGAAATGAAATGAAAATGCAATCTGTTTGGCCTGCCCTGTGCTTGAAACTGCAGTGGAAATGGAAATAAAATGAAAATCCAATGAGCTGTTTGGCCTGCCCTGTGCTTGAAACTGCAGTGGAAATGGAAATGAAATGAAAATGCAATGAGCTATTTGACCTGCCCTGTGCTTGAAACTGCACTGGAAATGGAAATTAAATGAAAATGCAATGAGCTGTTTGGCTAGCCCTATGCTTGAAACTGCAATGGAAATGGAAATGAAATGAAAATGCAATGAGCTATTTGGCCTGCCCTGTGCTTGAAACTGCAATGGAAATGGAAATGAAATGAAAATCCAATGAGCTGTTTGGCCTGCCCTGTGCTTGAAACAGCAATGGAAATGGAAATGAAATGAAAATGCAATGAGTTGTTTGGCCTGCCCTGTGCTTGAAACTGCAATGGAAATGGAAATGAAATGAAAATACAATGAGTTGTTTGGCCTGCGCTGCGCTTGAAACTGCAATGGAAATGGAAATGAAATGAAAAGAAAATGAAGTGAGTTGTTTTTGCCTGCCTTGTGCTTGCAATTGAAATGGAAATGGAAATGGAAATGAAATGAAATTAGTTGTTTGGCCTGCCCTGTGCTTGAAATTGAAATGGAAATTGAAATGGAAATTGAAATGGAAATGAAATGAGTTGTTTGGCCTGCCATGTGCTTGAAATTGAAATGGAAATGAAATGAGTTGTTTGGCCGGCCTGAAACCACTAATTTCGGCCCACAAGGACCCAAATAGCCTAGAAACCAGTCCCTTTTGCCCCAAATGCCCGTATTAGCCCAGGAGGAGCATTTTGGCCCAAAAGGCCTGTGCCAGGCCAGGAAAAGTACAGAAAAAGAGCCTTTCACTGAGATTTCACTCAGATTTTTTTTAAGAGCCCCTTCTGCCCATCAGGCCTGTACTAGCCCAGGACGAGTCCCTTTAGCCCATCAGTAAGTATTCCCCCTGCAAGTATTAAACCTCACCCCAATATTTTTCTCCCTCCCTTCATTGGCTCCCTGTGAGATCCAGGCCAGGATAGACTTTCCTCCTTCATTGCTGTGATCTGCAGAAAAAGATGAAAAATTTCTTAAATTGATTCTCCACCCTCTTCCCCCTTCTCTCTCACAGAGTCTCTCACCTGTTTTGGGCAGAATTTCATGCGGTTTTTGAGCTGCCAACCCACTAGCCCTGAGTGACTGAGCTGCCAGCCCACCACCCCTGAGTGACTGACCTGCCAGCCCACCAGGCCTTAGTGACTGAGCTGCCAGCCCACCAGGCCTGAGTTACTGAGCTGCCAGCCCACCAGGCCTGTGGCTGAGCTGCCAGCCCACCACACCTGAGTGACTGAACTGCCAGCCCACCAGGCCTGAGTGACTGAGCTGCCAGCCCACCAGGCCTGAGTGACTGAGCTGCCAGCCCACCAGCCCTGAGTGACTGACCTGCCAGCCCCCAGGCCTGAGTGACTGAGCTGCCAGCCCACCAGGCCTGAGTGACTGAGCTGCCAACCCACCAGGCCTGAGTGGCTGAGCCGCCAGCCCACCAGGCATGAGTGGCTTAGCTGCCAGCCCACCAGGCCTGAGTGACTGAGCTGCCAGCCCAAGTATCCATTCGGCCCACAATGTCCAACTAGCCCTGTGGAAACCAGTCCATTTGGCCCACAACACCCATACTAGCGCTTCAGAAAGCCCCCCCCCCCCACCCCTCACTGGTCACCAATATTGCAATTGGTGGAGAGGTGGAATATTGCGTTGTGGGACCAGCCCTCCCGTGTGAACATGGGACCCAACGGGTCCCACTTATTCTAGTCTCATTTAAACTTTCACCCTCTGACCTTAAACCCATGACCTCTAGTGTTTGCCATTTCCTCCCTGGAAAAATTGTTCTGTCTCCCTCTTATAATTTTATTAATTTCTATCAGGTCTACCCCCTCAGCCAGGGAAAGCAATCCAAGTTTGCCCAACCTTTCCCTATAGATAATACCTTTTAATCCAGACAGCATTCCGATAATAAGTGAAAGCAAGGAACTGCTGATGCTGGTTCACAAACATGATCATGTTGAATGGCGGTGTTGGCTCGAAGGGCCGAATGGCCTACTCTTGCACCTATTGTCTATAAGACACAAAGTGCTGGAGTAACTCAGCAGTTCAGGCAGTATCTCTGCATCTAAAGAGGGCTCCCAATCTGAAACATTGCCTATCCATGTTCTCCAGAGATGCTGCCTGACCTGCTCAGTTACTCCAGCAATTTGTATCCTTTTCAACATTCTGATAAACCTGTTCTGCATCCATTCCATTTAATTTTGATACCGTTTTTTAACTTTTATGATTATCCAGTATGGTGTGTGCTTTCCCTTGTATTTTTTCTTCTCACTGCAATGGAGAGAGCTCTCATATACATAAACCTTGTGTTTGATTTATGCTATTTTAAAATACCATTGCTTGTTCCTTAAATACCAAACCTTGATGTACGTGCTTATATTTTTAGAATAACGTGTTCAA
Source organism: Malacoraja senta (assembly GCA_038087875.1). Taxonomy (NCBI): domain Eukaryota; kingdom Metazoa; phylum Chordata; class Chondrichthyes; order Rajiformes; family Rajidae; genus Malacoraja; species Malacoraja senta. The sequence continues at coordinate 33,145,824 of CM075985.1, forward strand.
ATAACTACTGCCAGTGTAGGCGCATATATGTTTAATTTACCCGTTTATTGCGTAATTTTTCAACCAGGCAACCACTGCTTAAAACACGAGGTGCCTGTAGTTTGATAGAGTTTAGTTTAGTTTAGAGATACAGCATGGAAACAGGCCCTTCGGCCCACCGAGTCTGCGCCAACCGGCAATCCCCGCACACTAGCACTATCCTACAGTTTTACAATTTTATCGAAGCCAATTAACCTGCAAACCTGTACACCTTTGGAGTGTGGAAGGAAACCGGAGCAGGTCACGGGGAGAACGTACAAACTCCATACGGACAGTACCCGTGGTCAGGATCGAACCCGGGTCTCCGGCGCTGCTGCACCACCCACTGTTATGTTCCTTCGTATTGATCCCTAGATATCACTACTGTCTGTACAAACGGTGCGCATTGTTAGGATATGTGCCAGTACAGAGGGAACGAGGAGCAGAGGTGCTGCTGTGCTATTCTTGCGGGAAATATTCTGGGAACAGAAAATCAAGACAACATCTCACCCAGAATCTTTCACTTCATGCAAAAGATGCATTTTTAGATCACCAAGGACTTATTTTTTTGTATTGAACGAGCTGTCGGAGGAGGTAGTTGAGGCAGGGATTATCGCAGCATTTAAGAAGCATGTAGACAGGTACATGGATAGGACAGGTTTGGAGGGATGCGGGTCATATGCAGGCAGGTGGAACTAGTGTAGATGGGACATGTTGGCCGGTGTGGGCAAGTTATTTCCACACTGTATCACTCTATGACTGTATGATGCTCCCACATCCTGAATATTCCCTCTCCCTACCCTGTACACTATGCTACTCCTCCCCACTTTGTTGTACATACTTTTAGTAAACACGGAAACAGGCCCTTCAGCCCACCGAGTCCATGCCGACCATTGATCACCCGTTCACAATAGTTCCATCTTGTTCCACATTCTCATCCATTCCCTACACACTAGGGGGAATTTACAGAGGGCCATTAACCTACAAACCCACGCGTCTTTGGGATGTGGGAGGAAACCGGAGCACCCTGAGGAAACCCCACGCATTCACAGGGAGAACGTGGCGCAGCGGTAGAGTTGCTGCCTTACAGCGAATGCAGCGCCGGAGACCCGGGATCGATCCTGGCTACGGGTGCTGTCTGGACGGAGTTTGTACGTTCTCCCCGTGATCTGTGTGGGTTTTCTCCGAGATCTTCGGTTTCCTCCCACACTCCAGAGACGTAAAAGGTTTGTAGGTTAATTGGCTTGGTAAATGTAAGAATTGTCCCTCGTGGGTGTAGGATAGTGTTAATGTGCGGGGATCGCTGGTTGGCACGGACCCGGTGGGTCGAAGGGGCTGTTTCCGCGCTGTATCTCTAAACTAAACTAAAGGTGCAAGAGCCACACACACACACAGACAACACCCGAGGTTAGAATCGAACCTGGGTCTCTGGCGCTGTGAGGCAGCAGCTCTACAGCTGTACCACCGTACCGCCACTTACATACACTGAAGTTATCTCTGGAATTGTGATTCGTGAGAACAATAAATGTATTTATATTTTTATCCTCCTGGTTAATTAAATTGATTTATTCCAGACGCTCTTTCAGAAAATAATTCACATTCCATCAACACGCGCCACATAAACTTTTTGCTGAGTGTTTCAGCATCCTTCCATAATCTTCTCATCACAGCGATCTCCACAGGAGATATTCTTCACAGATTATAATGCTTCAATTGTTATTGACTGTTGGTTGCAGTGAACAGGATTACTTTCACATGATAACCAGATGACTTCTATCTTTTCTCTTTGAGGTTCATGCAGTGCTGGAACGGCACGGTGGCGCAGCGGTAGAGTTGCTGCCTTCCAGCGCCGGCGACCCCGGTTCGATCCCGACTACGGGCGCTGCCTGTACGGAGTTTGCACGTTCTTCCCATGACCTGCGTGGGTTTCCTCCGGGTGCGCCAGTGTCCTGCCACATTACAAAGATGTGCAGGTTTGTAGGTTAATTGGCTTCTGTAAATTGTCCCATGTGTGTAGAATCGTGTGCGGACGTGGCGTCGAAGGACAAGAAGCCGGAAGGGAAGAAGTACTGAGGGATGCGCTCCTTCAGCTGCTTACACCTTGGTGCTCATGTTCAGAGCGGCCAGTCACCCTCCAGCCCCGGGCGGGCTTGTGTGGGAAAATTACCCTCACCCTCCCGTCTACCCCGGCCAGTGATGTGATGGACACGGGGGTCTGGAGCAATCGCTGACAAGTCCCGCCTCCCCCGGCGACAACATGTCCGTTATTTGGCTTTTCAGCGATGCGTCCGTTCGGTGAGTTGGCTTCTAGGCGTTGTGGCCTTTCGGTGAGTTGGCTATTAGGCGTCCCAGCCTTTTGGTTATTTGGCTTTTCGGCGTTGCGCTCTTTCGGTTATTTGGCTTTTCGACGTCGTTTCAGTTTGGTTATTTGGCTTCCACTGTTTCGCTTCAGCTTCTTGTCCTTCGACACCATGTCCGGGTACCGTGCAGAATTGAACTAGTGCACAGGGGATCGCTGGTCGGCGGGGATTCGATGGGCCAAAGGGCCTGTTTCCATGTTCCAGCTCTAAACTAAACTAGATAATTACTTAGAAGTTACTCTGGTAATTGACAAGCAGAAAAAATGCTGTCTTGCACCCAGAGAGTTGTGAATCTGTGGAATTCTCTGCCTCAGAAGGCAGTGGAGACCGGTTCTCTGGATGCTTTCAAGAGAGAATTAGATAGGGCTCTTAAAGATAGCAGAGTCAGGGGATATGGGGAGAAGGCAGGAACGGGGTACTGATTGTGGATGATCAGCCATGATCACATTGAATGGCGGTGCTGGCTCGAAGGGCCGAAAGGCCTACTCCTACACCTATTTTCTATTGTCTATTAAATAGTAATGGGGGGAAAAATACTTGTGCAATGATACTCAATTGCAGCGTTTAGTATTTTTAGATTGCCGTAACAAAACTAAACATATAGCTATTGAAAAAAGCCTTAAGTTTTGAAAATCCCATTTGATAAAGTCTCCCATAATAGTTTGATCCAGAAGTTTAACAAGCACAGGATTAAAAGTGACTTGGTCACATGGATTCATAAGTGGCTTATTGATAGAAGACAGTGGGTTGTGGTGAAAAGACTATAAGCAGGCTGGAGGCCTGTGACCAGTGGAGTTCCGCGGAGATCTGAGTTGGGAACTTTCAAGAGAGAGTTAGATTTAGCTAAAGGAATCAAGGGATATGGGGAAAAAGCAGGAACGGGTTACTGATTTTCGATGATCAGCCATGATCATATTGAATGGCGGTGCAGGCTCCAAGGGCCGAATAGCCTACTCCTGCACCTATTTGTCTATATTTCTATGACCTCTTCTGTTTATGATGTATATATATATATAAACATCTTAGTCACAGAGTCACGCAGCGCGGAAACAGGCCCTTCGGCCCATCTTGTTCGATGCTGACTACAATACTCCATCTACACTGTCTGAAGCAGAGTCTCGACCCGAAACATCACCTGCTCCTTTCGTCCAGCGATGCTGCCCGTCCTGCTGAGTTACACCAGCATTTTGTGTCTATCCCCACCTACGCTAGTCCCACCTGCCCACTTTTGGCCCATACCCCTCGAAACCTTTCCTGCCCTGTCCAAATGTCTTTTTAAAAGTTGTCATAATATCTGCCTCCTCTGGCAGCTCGTTCCATATGAAAATGCCCACTTTTCTCTGTAATCTCTGGAGAGCATGGACGTTTCAGAACAGGACTTTGCTTCAGACACAAAGTCTGCAAAGTTGGAAAAGTCTGAAGAAAGATCCTGACCTGAAATGTCACCTGTCCATGTCCTCCAGAGATGCTGCCTGACCCGCTGAGTTACTCCAGCACTTAGTCTTCCTTGGGGATTAAGAATGAAGGGGAACAGAGGTGGATTTGTTGCCTGGGACAGATCAGCCATGATCATACTAAATGGCCGGCCTCCAGGGCTTTGTTTGTGATTAACTTGGCAATTTTTAAAATTACATGTAAACTTTATTCACAAAAATATATACAGGAAGTGCAATGCAATCAGTACATGTCATTTTAAATCCATAACTTCATTAAATCAATACATTCACTCTGCTGCCAAACCAACGCATTTGATTTATAATGGATCAGCTTTAGTCTAGTTTATTATCGCCAAGTGTACCGAGGTACAGTGAAAAGCTTTTTTTTTTAGCGCTATCCTGTCATTGGGAATGATTACAATCAAGTCGGCCATAATGTGGCAGATACATGATAAATGGAATAAAGTTTAGTGCAAGATAAAGTCCAGTAAAGTCTGATTAAAGATAGTTCATAGGTCTCCAATGAGGTAGATAGTGGCTTAGGACCACTCTCAAGTTGGTGAGAGGGTGGTTCAGTTGCCTGATAACAGCTGGGAAGAAACTGTCCCTGAATCTGGAGATGATCACAAATCAGAAGTGCAAAGGACTTGGGAGTGCTGGTGCAGGATTCCCAAAAAGTTAAACAGTAGTAGGTTAATGCAATGTTGGCATTAATTTCGACCGGAGTAGAATATAAAAAAAGGGATGTAATGCTGAGGCTCTATAAGGTGCTGGTCAGACTGCATTTGGAGTATAGTGAGCAGTTTTGGGCCCCATATCTGAGGAAGGATGTGCTGGCATTGGAGAGGGTCCATAGGAGGTTTTTGAGAATGATCCCAGGAATGAGTGGGTTAACATATGATGAGCATTTGACGGCACTGGGCCTGTACTCGCTGGAGTTTAGAAGGATGAGGGGTAACCTCATTGAAACTTACCAAACAGTGAAAGGCCTGGATAGAGTGGATGTGGAAAGGATGTTTCCATTAGTGGGAGAGTCTAGGACCAGAGGATACAGCCTCAGAATAGAAGGGCGTTCCTTTAGAAAGGAGATGAGAAATTTATTTTGTCAGAGGGTGGTGAATCTGTGGAATCCATTGCCACAGAAGGCTGTGGAGGCCCAGTCATTAGGTATTTTTAAAGCAGAGATTGACAGATTCTTGATTAGTACAGGTATCAGGGGTTATGGGGAGAAGACAGGGGAATGGGGTTGGGAGGGAAAGATAGATCAGCCATGATTGAATGGCGGAGTAGACTTGATGGGCCGAATGGCCTAATTCTGACATGAATTGATATCCTAGTAGCTGATGGGCCAACTGGCCTTCCTTACTTCATGCCAGAGGCTGAGGACAAGATGTCCAAATACATGAGAGATAAAACTTCTGCTGACTCTAACCTGAGGACCAGTTTATCTGCACGACTTTTAATGTCCGATGACACAACAGGATCAGGCAAGCAGGCATGTTTAGCTCTTTAGGCCCCGAACCAAAGTGACTTTGAACTTTGACCCAGTTTAAAGAAGCTTAAAAAACATTAGTCTTATTCCACTTAGGCGACTTTTAAGGCGACTGCAGGAGACTATCCAGTCGCCACACGGTTGCCACATGTTAAGATTGAAAAGACAAGGCTTGTATTCACTGGAGTTTAGAAGGATGAAGGGGCCTCTCATGGAAACATATAAAATTATAAAAGGACTGGACAAGCTAGATGCAGGAAAATTGTTCCCAATGTTGGGCGAGTCCAGAACCAGGGGCCACAGTCTTAGAATAAAGGGGAGACCATTGAAGACAGGTGAGAAAAAACGTTTTCACCCAGAGAGTTGTGAATTTGTGGAATTCCCTGCCACAGAGGGCAGTGGAGGCCAAATCACTGGATGGATTTAAGAGAGAGTTAGATAGAGCTCTAGGGGCTAGTGGAATCAAGGGATATGGGGAGAAGGCAGGCACGGGTTATTGATTGGGGACGATCAGCCATGATCACAATGAATGGCGGTGCTGGCTCGAAGGGCCGAATGGCCTCCTCCTGCACCTATTTTCTATGTTTCTATGTTCGCGAGTGGTTACCGGGGAGTCGCCTTCATGGTCATGAGGAGATCTCACATTCTGGGAACTGGTCGCGGCCTCATTATGGTCGCCGCGAATTTTTCAACATGTTGAAAGATTAGCGGTGACTAGAATGAAGCCACCAAGGAGAGTAGCGAGAATTCTCGTGCTGTAGGTGGGTTGCCAGGAGGTCGAAGGTTCTCGTAGGTTCTTGTAGGTTGTAGCCGGTGCTGACCGGTGAATTTCATTGGCTCAAAAAAAATGTAAGCAGTAGTTTTCAGAACCAAGGATAACCGACCGGTAACGTTAAATATCTGAAGAAGGGTCTCGACCCGAAACGTCACCTATTCCTTCGCTCCACAGATGCTGCCTCACCCGGTGAATTTCTCCAGCATTTTTGTCTACCTTCGATTTTTTCAGCATCTGCAGTTCTTTCTTAAACACAACATGTCCCATCTACATTAGTCCCAGCTGCCTGCATTTGGCTCATATCCCATCTAAACCTGTCCTATCCATGCACCTGTCCATCCTGTTAAACGTGGAAGACCCAGTGTGGAAGATTACACCAACATAATTTTCCAGACGGCAGCTTAGGCTGATGAATGACCTTCCCTGACATGAACTCTTGCTATCTCCGAACTGCCAGACTGCCTCTCTGACAGAGAGTGAGGGATAGGGCTGGTCAAGAGGTGGAATATGCTTCCACAGCTGCTTAAACCATAGGCCACTTGACTCATCGAGTCTGCTCTGCCATTCTGTCATGGCTAGTCCATTTTTCCTCCCAACCCCATTCTCCTGTCTTCTTCCCATAACCTTTGACACCCTTACTAATCAAGGTTTAGGTTTAGGTTTATTATTGTCACGTGTACCGAGGTACAGTGAAAAACTTTGTTTTGCACGCTATCCAAACAGATCAGGTATACCCTACATACATAGGTACAATCAAGTCAAACTCAAGGACAATAGGTAGAGCAAAGGGGAAGATACAGTGCAGAATATAGTTCCCAGCATTGTAGCCCAGCAGTTCCATAGACAAAGTACAATGTCCACCAGGGGCCGCCACATAACCTCCCCCCCTCCACCCTCCACCCCTCCCCCCTCCCCCCTCTACCCCCTCCACTCTCCACCACTCCCCCCCTCCCCCCTCCACCCCTCTCCCCTCTATCCCCATCTACTCTCCACCACTCCCCCCTTACCCCCTCCACCCCTCCCCCCTCCACTCTCCACCACTCCCCCCTCCCCCTCCCCCCTCCCCCCCTCCACCCTCCACCCTCCACCCTCCACCCTCCACCCTCCACCCTCCACCCTCTACCCTCTACCCTCTACCCTCTACCCTCCACCCCTCCCCCCTCCCCCTCTACCCCCTCCACTCTCCACCACTCCCCCCCTCCCCCCTCCACCCCTCCCCCCTCAACTCTCCACCACTCCCCCCCTCCACCCCTCCCCCCTCCACCCTCCCCCCTCCCCCTCCACCCCTCCCCCCTCCCCCCCTCCACCCTCTACCCTCCACCCTCTGGTTATGGATCTACATTTCATCTGCCTAGATAGTCACAAAATGTTGGAGTAACTCAGCGGGTCAGGCAGCATCTCTGGAGAAAAGGATGTTTTGGGTCGAGACCCTTCTTCAGACCCAAAACATCATCTATGTGATGCTGCCTGACCTGCTGAGTTACTCCAGCTTTTTATGTCTATCGTCAGCAGCTTCTGCAGTTCCTTCTCACACATTTCATCTGCCTAGTCTGAAAAGTTAAATTGATCATTTAATTGATATGATCCATTCACCATAACATTCCATTCCAAGGCTGTCTTTTTTTACTTAGTTATTCCCTTGGTATATACTTCAGTCTTAATCAATTTAGCTGATTAAAATTAGAATTGGCACAGTGACGAGCTGCTGCCTCACAGCTCCAGCATCCTAGGTTTGATCCCGACCTCGGGTGCTGTCTGTGTGGAGTTTGTATATTCTCCTGTGTGTTTTCTCCGGGTGCTCCAATTTCCTCCCACATCCCAAAGACGTGACCTCCGTAAAATTGGCCATTTTTTGTTGGTCAGTGATAGAATATAGGTGCGTTAATGGGATTGTGGGAGGATTAAATGTTTCATGTAGAATTAGTGTAAAAGGGTGGTTGATGGTCAGCATAGACTCAATGGGCCGAATGGCCGGTTTCCATGCTGACTAGATTTGGGACATTATAGGCTTAGATTAGTTTAGAGATACAGCACGGAAACAGGCGCCTCGGCTCACCGAGTCAGTGCCGAACAACAATCCCATGCACTAGTACAACCGCACACACGATCTATAATCGTTACCGAACCCAATTAAACTACAAGCCTGTACGTCTTTGGAGTGTGGGAGGAAACCGGAGCGCCCGGAGAAAACCCACGCGGTCACGGGGTGAACGTACAAACTCCGTACAGACAGCACCCATAGTCAGGATCGAACCGGGCGTTGTATAGCAGCAACTCTACCGCTGCGCCTCCGTGCCACCCTATTTATTTCTGTGGAGCAAAGTGTGGAGACAAAAAAACCAAGAGCTATATGAAGATAAAATGAATATACTTTCCATGCAAGTAATTCTTTTCATTTACACACACAGATTAGAATCACCACGTATCAAGGAAAGTGAATAACACTAAGGAAATATTATATTCACACACAGTTTAGAGTTGGATTCAATAAAATGATGTATTCTTAGGTGGTCGAGCTAGAAATAATACCCTTTACCTACCCTGACCTCTCAGGTCAGGTCGGGGAGAGTTCACACCGCCACGGGTCCCATGTAATCCCGTGCTACCTGCTCCATGGTCGGATAGTCGGCGACTAAACCGTCTCCCCCACCTGGTTTGCCAAGTGAGGAGGGGGCTGTGGACCCCCAGCAGGAGCAAAAACAAGACCTGTTAAAAGGTGGATGAGCTCCTAGCCAGCCAACGGCCATCCACACTTCAGTAGAGGTTGCGATCACTGTCGTACACAGCGTTGTAAGGCACCGTGCCCGTTGATGTATTCAACGATGATGAAATCTGTGTAACAGTGCCTCATCCTTGTGAATGATAAATGCCATCTAGTGTTCCTACATATTCCAGTTATTCAAATAAAGATACATAGCACAATTAAATAAAGGGCGGCACGATGGCGCAGCGGTAGAGTTGCTGCTTTTCAGCGCCAGAGACCTGGGTTCGATCCTGACTACAGGTGCCGTCTGCACAGAATTTGTACCTTCACCCCATGACCGTGTGCTTCAGTTTCCTCCCACACTCTAAAGACGTACAGGTTTATAGGTTACTTGCCTTCGGTAAAAATTATAAATTGCTTCCAATGTGTAGGATAGTGCTAGCGTGCGGGGATCACAGGTCGGTGAGGACTCGGTGGGCTGAAATGCCTGTTTCTGCGCTGAATCACAAAGTTAAACTAATCTTATAATGTCCCATATCTAGTCAAAGAGCAATCCAGCATAGAAACAGGCCATTCAGTCCACCGAGTCCACACTGGCCATCAACAACCCTATTACGCTAATTCTATGTTAAACTTGGTGAGGATAGGCCCCTGTTCACCCCGTGGATCGGGAATGGGAGAGGAGTGGGAGGGGATCGAGATGGTGGACAAAGGGCCCGGTGAGAGGTACCGGGTGGGGTGGGGGGGGGGGGGTTTACCTTCCGCGCACTCGAGATCTGCCGCGGGAGGCGACACCTCCCCGGGATCGAAGGCTGAAGAGGGCCAGGCGTGGAGAGGGACGACAGAAATGGAGGAGGAGATAGCTGCAACGGGCCTTTGTCCACCGTCTGGGAGCTGGGATTGTAAAGTGGCATCAAAATGGCGCCTCGTGCATGTAGACCCAGTGGGCTGCTCTGTGAGTACTCCACTGACCAGGGTGATTGTGTTTGTGTACCAGGATAGTCTTGTGGATCTGTATGCAAACAATGTATTTCACTGTCCCTGGTACACATGACAATAAAGAAACCATTGTAACATTTGTACGTTCTCCCTGTGACCGCGTGGGTTTTCTCCGGGTGCTCCAGGTTTCCTCCCACATTCTGAAGACGTGCGGGTTTGTAGGTTAATTGGCTTCTGTAAATTGCCCCTGGTGGGTAGGATGCGAGACTGGGATACCGGAGAACTCATCTTCATCATCGGTGGTCACTCGAAACGAGTATGACTGTCCTCTTTTGGGAAGACGCCTGTGCGTGACTTTGTTTAACGTGGGGAGACTGGTGCACAGACAGACACCACACGGTCCTTGACAGATCTGGGTCAGGACCCAGTGTCATGGAGTCCAAGACGACCGGAGAACCTTTTCTGCTGCAGCCTTCATCCGCCTTCCCAGCCGTTGTGACGCTCCACTAAGGTCAGCCATTGTCCTCCGCCAGTTCCCACCGTTGAGGTCTTGGTTGGATTGCTCTTTGTCAGAGACCTCCCCCTCGACCTTACCACCATGGGTGGCCCTACCAGGAGCATAGCTCCAGACGGCATCGCTCTCAGGATCTCAGGTCCACACAAGCTTCTCCACCTCGACAAGGTGACAATCCACGGAACTAGTGAAGGGGTGATTGTGGGTCGGCACCAGCTCGGTGGGCTGAAGCGCCTGAACTGAAGATGAGATTAGTTTATGTTGGCATCAAGTTTGGTACAGACATTGTGGGCTGAAGGGCCTGTTCCTGCGCTGTACTATGTTCCATGTTATAGGATTGATTTTATATACTATTTTATATACTTCTATCAGCTCTTTGCCCAACCGCCTACATTCCAGAGAAAACCGTCTAAGTCTGTCCAACCTCTCCTTGCAGTTAATACTCTCCAATCAGGGAAGCATTCTGTTTCTTTCAGTCTGAAGAAGGGCCCCGACCTGAACCGTCCCCATCCTGTTATGGGATGTCAGGACTGTCTTATGAAGAAAGACTGGATAGACTTGGTTTATACTCTCTAGAATTTAGGAGATTGAGAGGGGATCTTATAGAAACTTACAAAATTCTTAAGGGGTTGGACAGGCTAGATGCAGGAAGATTGCTCCCGATGTTGGGGAAGTCCAGGACAAGGGGTCACAGCTTAAGGATAAGGGGGAAATCCTTTAAAACCGAGATGAGAAGAACTTTTTTCACACAGAGAGTGGTGAATCTCTGGAACTCTCTGCCACAGAGGGTAGTCGAGGCCAGTTCATTCGCTATATTTAAGAGGGAGCTAGATGTGGCCCTTGTGGCTAAAGGGATCAGAGGGTATGGAGAGAAGGCAGGTACGGGATACTGAGTTGGATGATCAGCCATGATCATATTGAATGGCGGTGCAGGCTCGAAGGGCCGAATGGCCTACTCCTGCACCTAATTTCTATGTTTCTATGTTTCTATGTTACTCCAGAGATGCTGCCTGACCCATTGAGGTACTCCAGCACTTTGTGTCTATCTTTGGTATAAACCAGCATCTACAGTTCTTTGTTTCTATAATTCGGGTGAGCCTACGCTGTACCCACTCCAAAGTCTCCACATCCAATACTACAAATGCTGCCGAACCAAGATCGTTTTAAGCTGCATCATGAGTTCCTGAGATAGACACAAAAAGCCGGAGTAACTCAACGGGTCAGGCAGCATCTCTGTAGAAAAGGAATAGGTGACATTTCAGGTCAAGACCTTGCTTCAGACTTAGAGTCAGGGGAGAGGGCAACTAGAGAAAGAGAAGGTACATAGAACAAATGAATGAAAAGCTGGTTGTTTTAGTATAGTCCAGGAGGCTGAGAAACAATACCTGGCACACTGATTTTCATACAGTGCCTTTAATAGCCATCAGGCTATTAAACACTACAACCTCATAAGCTCTGAACTACAATATACTATTATTATTATGATTACTAATACACTGTTATTGTTTGTTCTTTTTTTTCTGAGTTTTTGTTATATTATTTATTATGTTTACATATTGTGTTGTGCTGCAGCAAGTAAGAATTTCATTGTTCTATCTGGGACACATGACAATAAAACACTCTTGACTCCTGACTCTTGAACATAGTATAACTCAATCAAGATTCAAGATTCAAGAGAGTTTATTGCCATGTGTCCCAGATAGGACAATGACATTCTTACTTTGCTTCAGCACAACAGAATATGTAAACATAATACAGAACAGATCAGTGTGTCCATATACCATTGAATATATATATACACACATAAATAAATAAACAGATAGAAACATAGAAACATAGAAAATAGGTGCAGGAGTAGGCCATTCGGCCCTTCGAGCCGATCAATATGATCATGGCTGATCATCCAACTCAGTATCCCGTACCTGCTTTCTCTCCTGATCCCTTTAGCCACAAGGGCCACATCTAACTCCCTCTTAAATGAACTGGCCTCAACTACCTTCTGTGGCAGAGAATTCCAGAGATTCACCACTCTCTGTGTGAAAAATGTTTTCCTCATCTCTGTCCTAAAAGATTTCCCCCTTATCCTTAAACTGTGACCCCTTGTTCTGGACTTCCCCAACATCGGGAACAATCTTCCTGCATCTAGTCTGTCCAACCCCTTAAGAATTTTGTACGTTTCTATAAGATCCCCCCTCAATCTTCGAAATTCTAGCGAGTACAAACCGAGTCTATCCAGTCTTTCTTCATATGAAAGTCCTGACATCCCAGGAATCAGTCTGGTGAACCTTCTCTGTACTCCCTCTATGGCAATAATGTCTTTCCTCAGATTAGGAGACCACAACTGTACGCAATACTCCAGATGTGGTCTCACCAAGACCCTGTACAACTGCAGTAGAACCTCCCTGCTCCTATACTCAAATCCTTTTGCTATGAATGCTAACATACCATTCGCCTTCTTCACTGCCTGCTGCACCTGCATGCCTACTTTCAATGACTGGTGTACCATGACACCCAGGTCTCGTTGCATCTCCCCTTTTCCTAATCGGCCACCATTCAGATAATAGTCTACTTTCCTGTTTTTGCCACCAAAGTAGATAAAGTGCATTGGGCTATTAATGTTCAGAGTTTTGTCCGAGCCAAGTTTAATAGCCTGATGGCTGTGGGGAAGTAGCTATTCCTGAACCTGGATGTTGCAGATTTCAGACTCCTGTACCTTCTACCTGAAGGTAGCGGGGCGATGAGTGAGTGGCCAGGATGGTGTGGATCCTTGATGATGCTGGCAGCCTTTTTGAGGCCGCGACTGCGATAGATCCCCTCGATGGTAGGGAGGTCAGAGCCGATGATGGACTGGGCAGTGTTTACTACTTTTTGTAGTCTTTTCCGCTCCAGGGCGCTCAAGTTGCCGAACCAAGCCACGATGCAACCAGTCAGCATGCTCTCTACTGTGCACCTGTAGAAGTTAGAGAGAGTCCTCCTTGACATCAGTTGGCAGAAACTTAAAGCAAAGAAATTGCTACGACTTCACGTGATTCTTTTATTTGCAACCAATTCTGCTTGTGTTCAGACACAGCTGGGAACTGTGGGGACATGGTAGGATTTTGCTGTTTCTTCTTCTGGGTGCCTACCAGACACTTGGTCCATCACTATAGCCAGGAACTGCTTTTGATGGGTTGTGGACCCAACCTGTTAAATGGAGTCAAGGCTGAGGAAGGGTCCCGACCAGAAGCATCACTTCTCTATGTTCTCCCGAGATGCTTCCTGATCTGCTGCGTACTCCAGCACTTATAGGCAGCATGGTGGCGCAGCAGTAGAGTGGCTGCCTTACAGCGCCAGAGACCTGGGTTCGATCCTGACCACGGGTGTTGTCTGTACGGAGTTTGTACACTCCCCCCAGTACCGCGTGGGTTTTCTCCGGGTGCTACGGTTTCCTCCCACACCCCAAAGATGTGCAGGTTGGTCGGATAATTGAATTGGTATAATTATAAATTGTCCCCAGTGTGTGTCAGGTGTGTGTGTAGAGTGCGGGGATCGCTGGGTGGCGCGCAATCTGTGGGCCAAAGGGCGTGTTTCCACGCTGTATCTCAAAACCAAACTAAACTAAACTAAACTAAACTAGATTAAACTAGGTTATACTAGGTGAAACTAAACAGTTATGACATTTGTCAGTATAATTTGCTGGCACTGTTGGACTATGTGGAATGGAGCCGTTTTGCAATTCCAGGGATCCAGGTTCAATCCTGACTTCTATTTCTCATCGAGTGCGCTTCCTCAATGGTGGTTCAGTTTCCTCCCACATCCCATAGATGTGCCGGTTGGCAGGTTAATTCGTTGCGATAATCTACCTCTAATATCGTTGGCTGGTGGGAGAATTCGGAGGGGGGAGGGGGGGGGAGTGGTTGGAAGAGGTGCGTCTTAATGGGGGCAAGTAAGGGAGCATTCCAGGAACTTGGTGGGGAATGGGACTGGTGGGATTGCTCCAAGAGCCGGCATAGTGTCGATGGGCCGAGTAGCCTTGCTCTGTGTCATTATGAAATATGACTTGAAGGTAGAAACAGGTGCAAGATGCTGAATAACCTCCCAACCTTACAATTCCAGAGTTGAGAGTCAAGAGTGTTTAATTGTCATATGTACTGAAAAACAGAAGAATAAAATTCTTACTTACAATCGCGTATCAGATCTGTAATCAATATACATTAATAACATAATAGTTTAGCTTAGTTTAGTTTAGAGATACAGCGCGGAAACAGGCCCTTTTGGCCCACCGGGTCCGCGCCGACCAGCGATCCCCGCACATTAGCACTATCCTACACCCACTAGGGACAATATTTACATTTACCAAGCCAATCGCAGTCTCGGGAGAGGCAAGTCAGGAGCTCCAACGCCGCGGAAGGCTCGACCAGCCCCGACGCGAGGTTTGATCGCCCGGCGCGGGGAGCTGACAACCCCCCGATGCAGGAGCTGAACGCCTCGATGCGGAGGGCCCGAACGCCGCCGGCTATGGGAGTCAAGATCATCCCATTAACGGGGGCTCGAGGCCCCCGACCAAGGAAGAACACAAAGAAGGACTTGAACTTTATTTCGCCTTCCATCACAGTGAGGAATGTGGAGGAGTCACTGTGGTGGATGTTCATGTTAAAATGTGTTTTTGAGTCTGTTGCTTTTAATTATATGACTGACCTGGCCAGTGAAATTCCTCGTATGTTGCAAAACATACTTGGCGAATAAAATCTGATTCTGATTCTGATTCTGAATTAACCTACATATGTCTTTGGAGTCTGGGAGGAAACCGAAGATCGCAGAGAAAACCCATGCGGTCACAGGGAGAACGTATAAACTCCAGACAGACAGCACACGTAGTCTGGATCGAACCCCTGTCTCGGGCGCTGTGAGGCAGCAATTCTACCTCAATGTTCTGTGGTGCCCCAAATAAATGAAAGAAAATTCAATAAATTAAAAAAAAACAAAAGCCCAAAGTCCCGAGTGCATCCGTCAGTTTGCGGTTCGTACTTTAGCTGGAGTTCACAGTGTTCAAGAGCCTGATGGTTGTTGGGAAGAAGCTGTTCCTGAACCTGGAGGTCATGGTTTTCCTGTACCTTCTTCCCGATGGCAGGAGTTAAATGAGAACGTGGCCACTGCTTGTTTAGTTTTAGTTTAGTTTAGTTTAGAGATACAGCGCGGAAACAGGCTCTTCGCCCCACCGAGCCCGTGCCGAACAGCGATCCCCGCACATTAACACTACCCTACACACACTAGGGACAACTTACACATACACCAAGCCAATTAACCTATAAACCTGTACGTATTTGGAGTGTGGGAGGAAACGGAAAATCTTGGAGAAAACCCACACGCGGTCACGGGGAGAACGTACAAACTCCGTTCAGACAGCACCCGGGTGTCGGGATCGAACCCGGGTCTCCGGCGGTGCAAGCGCTGTAAGGCTGCAACTCTACCGCTGCGCCACCGTGCCGTCCTGTATGTGTAGGTTTGGAATGGATGCAGGAACATTCACTGGCAGCAAGTTTACTCCAGTCTATTACTGAGCCCCTGCGTGATCTTAATTACTCCATTTGAATGATATATGTGACCAATTGTCTAGCATCTGCTCCTGTCACCCTAAAGGTCGTTTGATTTGGGTTATAATAGACTGGATATTTCACTCTCTTACAAGCGCTGAGGCTTGTGCAATTATAGCTGGGCCCAGTGTTGTTCAAAACCTCCTCCCCTACACCTTTCTACTGCTCCATCTCTAAAGAATAAAGATTTATTTGCTCAAATGATCAATTAGCAACTGACCTTTATTGTTGTCAGCTAAATAATACGACTCTAACTACAAAGTTCTGGCAGTGACCGTACCTTCCCTGTGGTTTTGGGAGAATTGTACTTCTGTCTGCCTCAAGCCATCTTTGCTCAGATAACAGCACTTATGCTGTCCAGTTGAGACAATGGGACTTGCTTTTTATTAAAGACTCTTTAGAGTTTTGGAGATACAGCGTGGAAACAGGCCCTTCGGCCCCACCGAGTCCGCGCCGACACTAATACTATCCAACACAGTGCGAGAAAATTTGGGGCCCATATCTGAGGAAGGACGTGCTGGCTCTGGAGAGGGTCCAGAGGAGGTTTACAAGAATGATCCCAGGAATGAATGGGTTAGCATATGATGAGCGTATGACAGCACTGGGCCTGTACTCACTGGAGTTTAGAAGGTTGAGTGGGGGACCTCATTGAAACTTACAGAATAATGAAAGGCATTGATAGAGTGGATGTGGAAAGGATGTTTCCACTGGTGGGAGAGTCTAGGACCAGAGGTCATAGCCTCAGAATTAAAGGGCGCTCTTTTAGAAAGGAGGTGAGGAGGAACTTCTTTAGTCAGAGGGTGGTTAATCTGTGGAACTCATTGCCACAGAGGGCTGTGGAGGCCAAGTCAGTGGGTATTTTTAAGGCAGAGACAGACACATTCTTGATTCGAACGGGTGTCAAGGCTTATGGAGAGAAGGCAGGAAAATGGGATTAGGAGGCAGAGATCAGCTATGATTGAATGGCGGTGTGGACTCGATGGGCCGAAGGGCCTAATTCTACTACTATTACTTGTGAACTTGTGAAGATTGATATAATAAATAGTTGTCATCTTTTTAAAAACATATTCTTGGCGAGTGTTTACTAATTAATTAGGAACTCCAGTCACCAACTGCATTCACTAGCCACTGTCCCATCCTTCTCTCAATGTAATTGTCCGAAACTGAACCAGACTCTTTGTGACCTTGCAGCCATATTTGACTTTGAGGTCAGTAAGAGTGCAATTCTCCACCTTCTTAATATCACAAGCTTCCACCACCCGGGAGGGGATCAAGGTAGAAGCGTTCACGTCGTGATGCCTGTCAAGTAATATCACCAAATTACTTGCAAATTCTACCAAACACTTTGAAGCCAAGCCGAAAGACAAATGATGTCCAGGAGCCCAACAAATGGCAGTAGCCCATCAGCCCGGAACAGGAAGAGAGGCCAACACCAGCCCCCAAGGCCGGCTTTGACCATCATATCTCTAAATGTTGAAGGACTGTCTGCAACTAAAGAAGAACTTGTTGCCCAACTCTGCAGAGAGCATCAGTGTGATATTCTCTGCCTTCAAGAAACTCACCGCTGACCCAAACATCCCCGCCCTCGAGTGGAAGGCATGACCACCCTCATTGAAAGACCACATGAGAAACATGGAAGCGTCATGCTTGCAAAAAACGGGACAATCATCGAAGCAACATCAAAGAGCGATGAAAACAACATTGAGGTCCTAACCGCTGAGCTCAGAGGAATTACCATCACCTCCGTCTACAAGCCACCTCCCACACCTTTCCTGATGCCAGAAATACCATCATCTGGGAAACCAAGGATAGTGATTGGAGACTTCAACAGCCACAGCTCACAATGGGGTTACGCCGGAAACAACGCTGATGGAGATGCAGTGGAAGCATGGGCCGAAACTAACCAGCTCTACCTGATCCATGATGCCAAACAACCAAAGTCCTTTAATAGCGGGCGATGGAAAGCCAGCTACAACCCTGATATCGCGTTTGTCAGCCATAGCATCTCTGGATTGGGCAAGAAGCTGGTACTGAAGCCACTGCCAAAAACCCAACACCGCCCCATTGGCCTTACAGTCAATGCTGCAGTTACCCCAGCCACAGTTCCTTTCCAGAGAAGATTCAACTTTGGGAAAGCGAACTGGCCTGGTTTCCAAGAAGATCTTGAAGGGAAGATCGCCCACCTTCCAGCGGACCCCAAAAACTATCAAATCTTCACCAAGTTAGTGCACCAGGCAGCCCGGAAGAACATCCCGAGAGGCTGCCGCACTCAATACATCCCCGGCCTTGACACTCCAAGCAGTGAACTATATGAGCAATACCAACAGCTCTACGAATCTGACCCCTTTGCTGAAAGCACCATGGAAGTAGGTGAGAGACTCATGACCTCCCTATCAGAATGCCGCCAGCGGAAATGGCAAACTCTACTGGAGACAACTGATATGGCAAAAAACAGCAAAAAGGCATGGCGCCTCATCCGAAAAATCAGCAATGACCCATCAACACCAACACATCAACAGTATACCACCACGGCCAACCAAGTTGCGTATCAGTTGCTGCTCAACGGGAAATCCACCACCAAACAGCCAAGACCAAAGGCAGACCGACTTCAGCACTCCCAAAACACCGGACTGAGCCGTTCTCCCTTGAAGAGCTCAATATCAGCATCAAAGCCCTCGAGACTGGCAAAGCCATCAGCCTGGACAATATTTTCACAGAGGAGATCAAGCAGTTTGGACCTCTGACACGGAAGTGGGTCCTTGAGCTGATGAACAACTGCATGCTGACAAGAAACATCCCAAAGATCTGGAGGAAAACCAAAATCATCGCTCTTCTAAAACCCGGTAAAGATCCAGCATATGCAAAGAGCTTCTGCCCAATCTCCCTGCTATGCCACCCGTACAAGCTGTTTGAGCGCCTGATCCTCAACAGGCTTGCCCCAGTCGTTGAACCAGCCATCATCCCTCAACAAGCTGAATTCCGACCTGACAAATCCACAACAAGTCAACTTCTGAATCTCACACAGCACATTGAAGACCGGTTCCAGAAAGGACTGGTGACAGGAGCCGTCTTTGTTGATCTGTCTGCCGCGTATGACAATGTGAACCACCGCCTCCTCCTAAAAAAGCTCTTGGAGAATACCAAAGACCTGGCACTCACGGACCTCATCGGAGCCCTCCTGAAAGATAGGCGTTTCTATGTTGTCCTTAACAACAAGCAAAGTTGCTGGCAACGAAAACGGAATGGCTTGCCTCAAGGTAGTGTGCTGGCTCCACTACTATATAACATCTACACCAATGACCAGCCAATAGACCAGAACACTGAGCGGTTCATCTACGCCGACGACTGTGTTTCAAAAGAAATTAATGGACTATGGGTTAATAACTGGAAAAAAGCTAATTCTAAAATTTTGGAAGAAGGCTCCAATACCAACTATAAATATGTGGATTTCAAATATGTTTGAAACATTACACCTAGAAGAGATAAGACTCCTCCTAGCAGGTAAACCAGATCACTTCCACCTGACGTGGTCTGCATTTATAGAATTATTACAAACATAGGGTGCAAAATTACTTTAAAAAAAATAAAAAATTGAGGTCAGGTAAGGGGGGATGATAGTTGAAGAGTTGGTATGTCCTATTTACGTAATGCTCAAAAAAACATTTGTTTTTCTTTTTTTTTTTTTTCCTCTCTCTCTTTCTCTTTTTTTTCCTAGGGCCTATTTCTTAACTCTTTTTCTTTTGTTTTTAATTTCGCTCTTATAGGGTCTTCGTCCTTTTTTGTTGTTACATTTTCTACACTTTTCTACACTTTCACTTTTTCCTTCACTTTCTTCTTTCTTTCAATCTTTTCCTTTTCTAGTGTAAAAAAATAAAATAAAGGGAGTACATTAATTGTAAGAAGATACAAATGACGAGTATTAATGTATGTGGTTGTAATGTAATGTACTTCTAATAAATAAAAATTAAAAAAAAATTAAAATTAAAAAAAAAAAAAAAAAAAAAAAAAAATCTACGCCGACGACCTCTGTGTAACATCCCAACAGAGTACGTTTGAAGCTGTAGAAGCGAATCTCACCTCAGCCCTAGATGAGCTACACCTCTACTACGAGCGCAACCACCTACACGCAAACCCTGCGAAGACCCAAGCCTGCTCGTTCCATCTCAGGAACCGGGAAGCAAACAGACCCCTTAACATCACATGGTCTGGTACACCTCTTGAGCACTGCACCAACCCTGTCTACCTCGGTGTAACACTGGATCGCACTCTCTCCTATAAGGAACACGTCAAAAACACCAAACTGAAAGTAAACTCCCGGAATAACATTCTCCGGAAGCTGACCAACTCCAAATGGGGAGCCACAGCTCACACATTAAGATCTACTGCTCTGGCCCTGTGCTACTCCTCTGCGGAGTATGCGTGTCCTGTTTGGGAGAGATCATCCCATGCCAAGAAACTAGACCCAGCGTTGAATAACACCTGCCGCTCAATCACTGGCTGCTTGAAGCCCACCAACATAAACAACCGGCACCTCCTCGCTGGCATTGCCCCTGCTGATGTGAGACGGAAAGTCGCCAGCCGAGTAGAGATGACCAAGGCCACCAATGATGAACGCCACCTCCTCTACGGACGTGTACCCCCGGCCCAGGAGGTACACGTCCGGGAGTCCAGGAGAAGCTTTCTCAGCCATATCCAGCCCCTAATAGCATCACGGGAAGAAACCAGACTCCAACTATGGACAAAAAGGCTTGAGGACGACCCCCCTCCTACTGACATGGGTATCCCTCCTTCTGAAGCCCTCCCTCCGGGCTCAGAAGCACCATGGGTCCAGTGGAAGACGCTCAACCGCCTGAGAACAGGAACAGGGCGATCAAAAGATGCCATGTCCAGATGGGGCTATGAAACTGGCCAAACCACCTGTGAATGTGGAGAAGAGGACCACACAATGCGGCACTGCCTTGTCTGCCCCCTACTACCCAACCAGTGCAGCTCAAAGGATCTTGCAATGTTCAATAAAAATGCAAAGGACTGTGTAAAGGAATGGGAAACTGTCATATAGCCAACCAGCTTCAAAGACACGAAAAGAAGAAGAAGACCACCCGGGAGACAGAGGTGGTCGGGTGAGGAGAGGGACGTCGCTCAGTGGGCAGAGCCGGTCAAGGGTGATGGAGGTGGCCCTGCAGCAGCCTGGGGCTTACCTGGGTCACGGGCGCTCCTCTACCTCCAGCACCTGGACCAGACTTTGAACTTTTTCTCTTTATTTTCCGCCCGATGTTGGCGCAGCGGTAGAGTTGCTGCCTTGCAGCGCCAGGGACCCACGTTCGATCTTGATCATGGGTACTGTCTGTGCAGAGTTCGCAAGTTCGTCCTGCATGGGTTTTCTCCGGGACTCCGGATCTCCGGTTTCCTCCCACAATCCAGAGACGTACTGTGCAGGTTTGTAAGTTAATTGGTATAATTGGAAATTACCCCTAGTGTGTGTAGGATAGTGTTAATGTGCGGGGATCGCTGGTTGGCGCGGACCCGGTGGGTTGAAGGGCCTATTTCCGCGCTGTATCTCTAAACCAAACTAAACTAAACTTTTATAAATGGCACCAAAATATGGCGGCAGGTGCAAGAATGTCACTGTACAGGGCACACGTGACAGTAAAGAACCATTAAACCATTGTACCATCTCTGTTCATCTGCTCTCAGACTCAAGGGACTTAGACTTAGACTGGGACCCTCCTATACATGCCCAGTGGTCCCTAGATGCAGCTGGGCAAAATCATGAGAGGAATAGATCGGGTAGACGCACAGAGTCTCTTGCACAGACTAGGGGAGTCAAGAAGCAGAGGACGTAGGTTTAAGGTGAGGGGAGAAAGATTTAATAGGAACCTGAGGGGTAACTTTTTTACACAAAGGGTAGTGGGTGTGTGGAACGAGCTGCCGGAGGAGGTAGTTGAGGCTTGTATTATCACAACATTTAATAAACATCGAGACAGGTACATGGATAGGGCAGGTTTAGAGGGATATGGGCCAAACACAGGCAAGTGGGACTAGTGAGGATGGCACATGTTGGTCAGGGTGGAAGTTGGGCCCAAGGGCCTGTTTCCACGCTGTATCACTCTATGAGTCTATGACTCTATGTTCGATAGAGAAGTGTGTTTAGTTTTTTATGGTATCGGCATTCCTGGTGAGGCCAGCATTATTGCCTATCCCTGATTAACCCTTGGCGGAGTGATCTGCTCATTAAGGCACAGGCATTAAAGAGTCCACCATATTGGGTGGGATCTGGTCTCACTTTTCACTTTAGTTTAGAGATACACCGAGGAAACAGGCCCTTCGGCCCACCAAGTCTGCACTGACCAACAATCCCCGCACATTAACATGATCCGACATACTAGGGACGATTTACAATGATACCAAAGCCAATTAACCTACAAACCTGTACGTCTTTGGAGTGTGGGGGGGGGGAAACCGGAGATCCCAGAGAAAACCCAGGTCATGGGGAGAATGAACCAACTCCGCACAGACAGCACCCGTAGTCAGGATGGAACCCGGGTCTCTGGCGCTGTGAGGCAGCAACTCTACCGCTGCGCCACCGTGCTGCCCTTGCAACACTTATAGACTAATCTGACAGATTTCATCCACTGAAGTACATTCGAGAAGCAAAGAGCTTTTTAAACAACAATCCAACAGTGTTATGTTCATCCACACTAAGGCTAATTATATTTCCAAATCCTTAACTGAATCTAAATTTCACAGCTGCTATGACAAGATTTGAACACTGTTCCGTGGATTCTTAAATAAAATCAGAACATGCTGGAAAAAAAAATCAGTTTCCCTCTTTCTCTGTTGTGATGAAGGGCGTCGGACATGAAAAGCTAACCTCATTTATCATTCAAAAGGACACAAAGTGCTGGAGCAACTCAGCGGGTCAGACAGCATCTCTGTAGAGCACGGATAGGTGATGTTTCGGGTCGGGATCATTCTTCAGACACGAATCACCACACGGGTTGCTGCCTTACAGCACCAGAGACCCCGGTTCAATCCTGACTACGGGTGCTGTTTGTACGGAGTTTGTATGTTCTTCCTGTGACTTCCGTGGGTTTTCTCTGGGAGCTCCGATTTCCTCCCACATTCCTGCCAAATTGGCTAGGATAGTGTGTCGGATAGAGTTAGTGTGTGGGGATCGCTGGTCGGTGCGCAGCCAGTGGGCCCAAGGGCCTGTTTCCACCCTGTATCTCTAAATTAAACTAAAGTTATCCAGAGATGCTGTCTGATCCACTGAGTTACTCCAGCACATTGTGTGCTTTTGCATAGACAAGAATCTGCAGTTCCTTGTTTCAACATGTTCTCTATTACTCTCCCCACAGATGCTGCCTGACCTGGCGAGTGATTCCAGAATTTTCTTTTTTTTAAATTTCAAATTTGATAGGAATCTGAGGGGTAACTTTTTACACAACGGATGGTGGGTGTATGGAATGAGCTGCCGGAGGAGGTAGTTGAGGCTGGGATATCGCAGGGTTTAAGAAACATTTAGACAGGTACATGGATAGGACAGGTTTGGAGGGATATGGGCCAAACGCAGGCAAGTGGGACTAGTGTAGATGGGACATGTTGGTCAGTGTGGGCAAGTTGGGCCGAAGGGTCGGTTTCCACGCTGTACGACTATGACCCTATTTCCAGCATCTGCGGTTTTTAATTTCCAATTCCTACATTATAAGCCCTTACCTCAGGATTGCCAGAAAAGACACCACTGGAGTTACTCAGTAGGTCAGGCAGCATCTCTGGAGAACATGGACTGGTGGCGTTTTGGGATGGGACCCTTCAATTCGGACTGATTGGAGTGTGGGGAGAAAGCTGGAAGAGAGGTGGGGGCTGGATAAAGACAGGTAAGTGATAGATGGATACAGGTGAGGGGGGCGGGGGATGGGTGCAGTGTTGGTTGACAGATGGCTGGACAAAGGCCGGAGATGGAGTGAAGGCAAAAGGTAGTGAGATAAGCAGATAAGATGTGCAAAATGTGAAACCAGAGAAAGGCATATAGAAAGGCCACTGGTTCAAAGAACCTCTTCATACAACATTCATTCCCTTTGGATCCAGTAGGGATATTTTAAGTATTTGCTATCTCAAATGAAACTCCATTTACTCATAAACCTGCTGTTATACATTAATGGAACTTTTGAATAGATCAGAATAGCTTTCTTTTAAAGTATAATGTTCACAGATTTAAAGTCAGATTACTGACAGATGGAAGAACAGATTCCCTGGTTACAAAAAGCATTAGGTTTATCATAAAGCAAATCCACGCATCTCAATAAATAAAGAAATAATTATGCTCTTTTTTGAGGAAGTTGAAACATTTGTCAGTCATGGTGGCACGGAGCTTAAGATAGCAAACTGGTAATCCTAAAAAAAGACACCAAGTGCTGGAGTAACTGTATCTCAAAGGGGAGGCACGGTAGAGTTGCTGTAGAGTTGCTGCCTCACAGCGCCAGAGACCTGGGTTGGATCCTGACCACGGGTGCTGTCTGTGTGGCATTTGTATGTTCTCCCCGTGACCGCGTGGGTTTTCTCCGGGTGCTCCGGTTTCCTCCTGCACTCCAAAGACGTGCAGGTTTGATGGGTAATTGGCTTCAGTAAAAATTGTAAGTTGTCCATAGTTGACGACAGATGGCGCAATGGGCTAAGTGTTCGGTTGGCAACCGGAAGGTAGCCGGTTCGAATCCCGCTTGGAGTGCATACTGTCGTTGTGTCCTTGGGCAAGACACTTCACCCACCTTTGCCTGCGTGTGAATGTGTGTGAATGTGTGTGAATGTGTGTGAATGTGTGTGAGTGATTGGTGGTGGTCGGAGGGGCCGTAGGCGCAGATTAGCAGCCACGCTTCCGTCAGTCTGCCCCAGGGCAGCTGTGGCTACAGAAGTAGCTCACCACCACCGAGTGTGACTGAGGAGTGAATGAATAATGCGATGTAAAGCGCCGAGTAAGAAAGGCGCTATATAAATCCCATCCATTATTATTATTATTATAGTGTGTAGAATAGGCCTAGGGTACGGGGATCGCTGGTCGGCACGGACTCGGTGGGCCGAAGGGCCTGTTTCCGTGCTGTATCTCTAAACTAATAACTCAACACTAAACACAGCAGGTCAGGCAGCATCTCTGGGGAAAAATAATAGGTGACGTTTCGGGTCGAGACCCTTTGCTACCTGACCCCCTGAGTTACTCCAGCATTTTATGTCTTTCTTCGGTGTAAACCAGCATCTGCTGTTCCTACCTACACACATCTGGAGAACATGGATAGGTGACACTTTGGGTCGGGACCCTTCTTCAGCTGATTTTAGAACTACTAATCATGTAAGCAATCCAAAGGAATGAATATTGAATTTTCCAGTTTCAGGTAACTAACCTTTTCACTTCCCCTATCCCCTTCCCACCTGAGTTCAGTCAGCTCAGTTTAGTTTATTGTCACGTGTACCGAGATGCAGTGAAAAGCTTTTGTTGCGTGCTAACCAGTCAGCTGAAAGACAATACATGATTACAATCGAGCCATCCGCAGTGTACAGATACATGATAAGGGAATAACGTTTAGTGCAAGGTAAAGCCAGCAAATTCCAATCAAAGATAGTTGGAGGGTCACCAATGAGGTAGATAGTAGTTCAGGACTGCTCTCTAGTTGTGGTAGGATGATTCAGTCGCCTGAAAACAGTTGGGAAGAAACTGACCCTGAATCTGGAGGTGTGCGTTTTCACACTTCTGTACATTTTGCCTGATAGGAGAGGGGGGAAGAGGGAGTGGCCGGGGTGCGACTCGTCCTTGATTATGCTGCTGGCCTTGCCGAGGCAGCGTGAGGTGTAGATGGAGTGAATGAAAGGGAGGTTGGTTTGTGTGACGGTCTGGGCTGCGTCCACAATTCGCTGCAATTACTTGCGGTCTTGGATGGAGCTGTTCCTAAACCAAGCTGTGATGCATCCCGATAAAATGCTTTCTACGGCGCATCCGTAGAAGTTGGTGAGAGTTGTTATATCTATATCACCTATATCCCTACCTCTGGTTTCACATTTTGTACATCTCCTCTCCTTATCCCGTCGGGGGGGGGGGGGGGGGGAGGGGGGGGAGGGGATAAAGCTGGAAAAGATGTGGGGCGGGACAAAGCACGGCAAGTGATAGGTGGATATAGGTGAGGTAGGAGGTTTGATTAGCAAATGGGTGGACAATTGTTAGAGAATTAAATAAGACAAAAGGGGTGTCAGATAAGGAGAGAAGAGGACAGAAAGTGCTGGAGTAACTCAGTGGGTCAGGCAGCATCTCTGGGAGAACACAAATAGATGACATTTTGCGTCAAGAGCCTTCTCACAATCACAATCACAATAATACTTTATTAGCCAAGTATGTTTTGCAACATACGAGGAATTTCATTTGCCAAGTCCGTCACATAAATAAAAAGCAACAGAACACACAAAATACATTTTAACATAAACATCCACCATAGTGACTCCTCCACATTCCTCACTGTGATGGAAGGCGAAAAAAAGTTCAATCTCTTCCCTTTGCTCTCCCGCGGTCGGGGGCCTCGAGCCCTCCGTTTAAGGGACGAACATGACTCCCGCAGTCGGTGGCGTTTTGGGCCCTCCGCGTCGGGGTGATCCGGCTCCTGCATCGGGGGATGTCAGCTCTCCCGCGCCGGGCAATCAAACCCCGTGTCAGGGCTGGTTGGGCCTCTGCGTTAGTCGGAGCTCCCGACTGCGAGCTCTTCAGACTTCTTCAGAAAATGGGTATGAATTGTAAAGCCAGAGAGGTATATAGGTGGAAGAGGATGGGGGGGGGGGGGGGGTGAGGACGATTCTTTACTGTGGTTAAGCTGATACTGCACGGATTTCAACAGAGAAATGAAAATAGAAACTCAACTGCGAAGGAAAATCAAAATAACTGCGGGTGCTGGAAATTTAAAACAGGAAAAGAAAATGTTGGAAGCACTCAGGAGGTTTAGTTTAGTTTAGTTTAGTTTAGGGAAACACAATAGCACATGTCCTTTGTCCCATCAGGCCCACAGCGACCATCGATCACACTAGTTATAGAGTCATACAGAATTGAACATACCTGTAATACTCCAAATGCGGCCTCACCAGCATCTTATACAACTACAACACTCTGACTGATGAAGGCCAATGTGCCAAAAGCCTTTTTGACCACCCAATCTACCAGTGGGGTGCCTCTTTCAACGAACTATGTACCTGCACTCCTAGAACACTCCCCAGAGCCCTACCATTCAGTGTGTAAGTCCTGCCCATGTTTCCAAACTGCAACACCTCACGTTTCTCAGTGTTAAATTCCACCAGCCATTCCTCAGCCGACCTACCCAACCGATCAAGTTTCCTGCTGCAATTTTTGACAACGGTTCTCTATGTTATCCCACTTTCTCGTCCACTCCCTACACACTGCGGGCAATTTACAGAAGGCCAATTAAACTACAAACCTGTACGTCTTTGGGATGTGGGGAGGAAACCGGAGCACCTGGAGGAAACCCACGCGGTCACAAGGAGAACGTGTAGACTCCACACAGGCAGCATCCGAGGTTAGGATCGAACAAGCCTGGCGCTGTGGAGCAATATGATTTGACACTTAAGTATCTTGAGGCAAAATCCTTCTTTAGTTTTTGTTTAGAGATACAGAGTGGAAACAGGCCCTTCTGCCCACCAAGTCCACACCGACGGTACACAAAAATGCTGGAGAAACTCAGCGGGTGCAGCAGCATCTATGGAGCGAAGGAAATAGGCAACGTTTCGGGCCGAAACCCTTCTTCAGACTGATAGGGGGTGGGGAGAAGAAAGGAAAAAAGGAAAAAAGGCGGAGGAGGAGCCCGAGGGCTAGGGGATGGGAGGAGACAACCAGAGGGCTGATGAAGGGGAGGGGACAGCAAGGGCTAGCAGAATTGGGAGAATTCAATGTTCATGCCCCCAGGATGTAGACTGCCCAAGCGGAATATGAGGTGCATTTCCTCCAATTTACGGTGTTGCGCGCTGTGGCCATGGAGGAGACCCAGGACAGAGAGGTCAGATACGGAATGGGAGGGGGAGTTGAAGTGCTGAGCCACCGGGAGGTCGGGTTGGTTATTGCGGACCGACCGGAGGTGTTCGGCGAAATGATCGCCAAGCCTCCGCTTGGTCTCACCGATGTAGATCAGCTGACATCTAGAGCAGCGGATGCAATAGATGAGGTTGGAGGAGATGCAGGTGAACCTCTGTCGCACCTGGAACGACTGCTTGGGTCCTTGAATGGAGTTGAGGGGGGGAGGTGAAGGGACAAGTGTTGCATCTCAGGGAAAGTGCCCGGGGAGGGGGTGGTACGGGAGGGAAGGGAAGAATTGACAAGGGAGTTACGGAGGGAGCGGTCTTTGCGGAAGGCAAACATGGGGGGAGATGGGAAGATGTGGCGAGTGGTGGGGTCACGTTGGAGGTGGCGAAACTGACGGAGGATCACTTGTTGTATGTGACGGCTGGTGGGGTGAAAGGTGAGGACTAGGGGGACTCACAACAAGGGCTCCGGTTTCCTCCCACATCCCAAAGCCAATCAACCTACAAACCTGTACGTCTTTAGAATATGGGAGGAAACCCAAGATCTCGGAGAAAACCCACACAGGGAGAACGTGCAAACTCCGTACAGACAAGCACCCATAGTAAGGATAGAACCTGGGTCTCTGGTGCTGTAAGGCAGCAACTCTACCGCTGCGCCACGTGCCGCCCTACAAAACAATTAGCACAGTATTGGTGAGCGATTAATATTTTCTCATTTATGTATAATCGTTACAAGGTAAGGTCATGAATGGCCATTTAACATGTCCTTCTTTGCCATGTCGGTTACATTTTCTTTCAAACCACTCTAGGTACTGATACCATCTGTACTTTTTAATGAGATTTTCTGTCAACTGTTTGAGCATAGTGTCTCTGTTTAGTAGACTATTTCTCAAAGGGTAAAGCAATTTCAAAGAACTTTTTTGATAAAAGCACCCACATTTTTTTTTTGATGTTCCATCTAATAGCGACATGCCGTTTTTGTCTTTGCCGCAACAGATGTGGCAGACTGAGAGAGGTAGGAACTCATCCATAATGCAGAGATGCTTACAAGTCGAGTCCGTGTACCAGCTTCCATTTTAATGACTGCTTGACAATTTCTACAACATCTGCAGGCAAAGTCAATCAAAGGGACCAGTCTGATATGTTTCTCAACTCATCCCTTTTATCAGCGGATTCAGTGGCAATATTGTTTGGACTGACTTCAACAACCAACTGTGACTGCTCACATCTGCACATGATTATTGTAATTAAACCTGTTGAGTAGCTTAATCTGTTACAAAAATAATAACTGCTATGACTGGCGGTTGTCGTCTGTGGATTATGGGCGGCACGGTGGTGCAGCGGTAGAGTTGCTGCCTTACAGCGCTTACAGCACCAGAGACCCAGGTTCGATCCTGGCCACGGGTGCGTGTCTTGTAGGTTCTCCCCATGACTGCGTGGGTTCACTGCGAGATCTTTGGTTTCCGCCCACACTCCAAAGTGAAGGTTAATAGTAGGATAATTGGCTTGGTGCAAGTGTAAATTGTCCCTAGTATTTCTGGGATAGTGTTAATATGCGGGGATCGCTGGTTGGTGCGGACTCGGTGGGCCAAAGGGCCTGTTTCCATGCTGTATCTCTAAACTAAACTCAGCTAAATTGATCAGGCCAACACTGAGAATTGAAGGCACAACCCAAGAGTATTGAAAGGGCTTGGCAAGATTTTATAAAAACATAGAAACATAGAAAATAGGTGCAGGCGTAGGCCAGTCGGCCCTTTGAGCCGAATATCATCATGGCTGATCATCCAGAATCAGCAGTCTGAAGAAGGGTCTCGACCTGAAAAGTCAGCCATTCCTTCTCTCCAGAGATGCTGCCTGTCCTGCTGAGTTGCTCCAGCTTTTTGTGTCTATCTTCGGTTTAAACCAGCATCTGCAGTTCCTTTTTACACATCAGCACCCCGCTTTCTCCCCATATCCCTTGATTCCATTTTCCCCTAAGAGCTAAATCTAACTGTCTCTTGAAACCATCCAGTGAATTGGCCTCCACTGCCTTGTGTGGCAGAGAATTCCACAGATTCACAACTCTCTGGGTGAAGACGTTTTTTCCTCGTCTCTGTCCTAAATGGCTGACCCTGTATGGTGCGTCAGATCTTAATTTAGTTTAAGGCTTGCATGGCACGGTATTTATTTTCTCCTCGGGCATAGGAAAGCACTCCAGTTGAACAACATGACACTGGCGTTCTCAAAGATGTGTCCGACAAACTCCATTTGTTGAGCACACTCTCAATCCAATCATCAAAATAATCATCTTACCTTTCCTTGTATGGGCTGTCTCTTACATTCATAATTTGGGTGTGACTGCAGGTGACATACAGCGTGGAAACAGGTCCTTCGGCCCAACTTGCCTACACCAACCTCATCTACATTAGTCTCGCCTGCCTGTGTGTGGTCCATATCCCTCTAAACCTGTCCGATCCATATACCCTGTCTAACTGTTTCGTAAACATTGCGATAGTCCCTGCCTCAACTACCTCCTCCGGCAGCTCGCTCCATACACCCACCACCCTTTGTGCGATTAAAAAGTTGCCCCTCAAGGTTCCTGTTATATCTTTCCCGTTTCACCATTGATCTATGCTCTCTGGTTCATGACTCCCCTTCTCTGACCCAAAGTCTATCTGTCTAGTCCCTCCACAGATGCTGCCAGACCTGGCATGAACATTGAATTCTCAAATTTCAAATAATACTATACCTCACCCCCACCACCCCACCCCCCCTTTCTTTACCCTGCCCCGACTCCAATACACAACTATTTCCCCCACCATGTCCCACCCCACAGTCAGCCTGCTCTTTGTATCTCTGTTCACTCACCTCCCACCCCAAGTCCTCCATTTCCCCTTTAAATCCTTCACCTCTCCCCCAACCCCCTTCCACCCATGTTCAATGTCTTCACTCCTCCCCTTCTCTCCTTCTCTGACACCCTTTTGTCCTCTTTTCACCTCCAGCCCTTGTCACTTACTCCACCCATCTGCCAATCAAACTCCCCCTCACCTGTATCCACCTATCACTCGCCAGGCGTTGACCCGCCCCGATCTCTCTTTTCCAGTCTTCTCATCTCTACTCCATGAGCTTGAAGAAGGGTCCACACCTGAAGGCGGTGGCCCTGGTCTGGAATAGTAACTATGCTAAATAGAAGAACATCTGTTAGATGCTGCCTCCACCATTCATTCAGCAAAGCACAAAATGCTGGAAGAACTTGGGGCGGCACGGTGGCGCAGCGGTAGAGTTGCTGCCTTACAGCCCCAGAGACCCGGGTTCGATCCAGTCGATGGGTGCTGTCTGTACGGAGTTTGTACGTTCTCCCCGTGACCTGCATGGGGTTTTCTCCAGGGTCTTCCCACACTCCAAAGACAAACAGCTTTGCAGGTTAATTGGTTTGGTGTAAATGTAAATTGTCCCCAGTGTATAGGATAGTGTTAGTGTGCGGGGATCGCTGGTCGGTGTGGACTCCATAGGCCGAAGGACCTGTTTCAGCCCTGAGGGGGGTGAGGGTGAGGGGGTGGGGGGTGAGGGGGGGATGAGGGGGATGAGGCGGATAAGGGGGTGAGGGGGGTGAGGTGTGACAGGGTGGGGTTGAGTGATGGGGTGGGGGGTGAAAGGGTGAGGGGGGCGAGGGGGCGAGGGGGCGAGGGGGCGAGGGGGCGAGGGGGCGAGGGGGCGAGGTGGTGAGGGTGAGGGATTAGGGGGTGAAGGGGGTGGGGGAGCGAGGGAGTGAATGAGAGGGTGAGGGAGTGAGGGGGTGGGAGAATGAGGGAACCTGACAGCATCACATCACAATGAGTTCCTACATTATTTTAAACCAGTCAATCTTAAGAAGGATGACACAAAAAGCTGGAGTAACTCAGCGGGACAGGCAGCATCTCTGGAGAGAAGGAATGGGTGACATTTGGGGTCGGGACCCTTCTTCAGACTGAGAGTCAGGGAGCTGGAGTCGAGAGCTATGGAGGGGTAAGGTGTGAAAACAGAGATCAAAGGGGACGAACATCAAGGAAATATAGAACGGTTCATTGTCAGCTGAGGGGAAGGTGACAACGAGGTATACAATCAGTAATATTTAATCAGGAGCGCAGTGAAACTAGTCGGAGAACTAGGATGGGGAGGGACGGAGAAAGAGGGAAAGCAAGGGTTACTTGAAGTAGAGAAATCGATATTCATACCGCTGGGTTGTAAGAAGGCTTCCAACTCTAAAACTTGTCTGTCCATTCCCGCCACAGATGCTGCCTGATGTGCCGAGTTCCTCCAGCAGATGAAATGTGTAGGAAGGAACTGCAGATGCTGGTTTAAACCGGATAGACACAAAAATAGGAAGGAATATGAATACTTTATTAGAAACATACATAGAAAATAGGTGCAGGAGGAGGCCATTCGGCCCCTTCGAGCCAGCACCGCCATTCATTGTGATCATGGTTGATCGTCCCCAATCAATAACCCGTGCCTGCCTTCTCCTCATATCCCTTGATTCCACTAGCCCCCTAGAGCTCTATCTAACTCTCTCTTAAATCCATCCAGTGATTTGGCCTCCACTGCCCTCTGTGGCAGGGAATTCCACAAATTCACAACTCTCTGGGTGAAAACGTTTTTTTCTCACCTCAGTCTTAAATGGCCTCCTCTTTATTCTAAGACTGTGGCCCCTGGTTCTCGACTCGCCTAACATTGGGAACATTTTTCCTGCATCTAGCTTGTCCAGTCCTTTTATCTATATTACTAAAAGTCTCATCTTGATCACTTCCTGTTGTTCTGTATATTGATTTTAGAAAAAACACTGCCACTTATGGCTGTGATTTTTGGCCATCTTACTTAGAGTCCCCCTCCGCTGCGCAGGACAAGAGGATTTTTCCCATCGATGAAAAACAAAAGAGTTATTAGTGTTTAAAAAATGTTGAGATTCTCTCTCCTGAAGGCCACGCCCCTTCCGGAGAGACTACAAAACTCGGAAGTGTGGAGGTGCCTCAGTTCTCTGCAAGATGGGGGAGCAAGAGGGTCATGTCTCTCAGTCTAAGCTGTGAATAACACTGAACACATGTCTACTAAACTGTGAGTGGTTTTACTGACCTGTCAGTGCCCTTAATGTGGTTTGAAAATGTAGTTTGAAAGTGCTAAAGCTGTGTTGCCTTTGGTTTGAAAGTGCTAAAGCTGTGTTGCCTTTGGTTTGAAAGTGCTAAAGCTGTGTTTCCTTTGGTTTGAAGGTGCTAAAGCTGTGTTGCCTTTGGTTTGAAAGTGCTAAAGCTGTGTTGGCTTTGGTTTGAAAGTGCTAAAGCTGTGTTGCTTTGGTTTGGAAATGCTAAAGCTGTGTTGCCTTTGGTTTGAAAGTGCTGAAGCTGTGTACCCTTTGGTTTGAAAGTGCTAAAGCTGCCTTGCCTAATTAAAGCTGCCTTGCCTAATTAAAGCTGCCTTGCCTATTTAAAGCTGCCTTGCAAATTAAAGCTGCCTTGCCTAATTAAAGCTGCCTTGCCTAATTAAAGTTGCCTTGCCTAATTAAAGTTGCCTTGCCTCTATACATAATTAAAAGTTTAATCTTGACCACTTCCTGTTTGCGCTTTATATTGATTTTAGAAAAAACGCTACCACGTACGGCAGTGATTTTTGGCCATCTTACTCAGAGTCCCCCTCCGCTCATCAGGTGCCGACGATTTTTCCCATCCATGAAAATAAAAGAGCTATTAGTGTTTTAAAAATGTTGAGATTCTCTCTCCCATCAATCACGCCATGAAGGCCACGCCCCTTCTGGTGGGAGAATGGAGGGACTATAAAACCCGGAAATGTGGGCGTCTCTGCAAGATGGGGGAGGGAGAGATCATGACTCGCTGTCTTTAGTGGCCCTGCACCCTGCTTGAAATGGTATGAAACTGCACTTGAATTTGGTTGCCTTGCACCCTGCTTGAAATTGAATTTCAAGGAATAGCCAACTGCCAGCCTACCAACTGTGAGTGAGTGAGCTGCCAGCACAACAGGCTTGAGTGACTGAGCCGCCAGCCCAAGAATCCATTCAGCCCACAATGTCCATACTAGCCCTCTGGAAACCAGTCACTTCAGCGCACTACACCCATACTAGCATCCCAGAAACCCCCCCCCCCCTCACTGGCCACCAATATTGGAATTGGTGGAGAGGTGGAATATTGCATTGGGGGACCAGCCCTCCCGTTTGATGCTGGGACCCTACGGGTCCCACTTAGTCTGGTAATTCTATATAAGACCTCCCCCTCATCCTTCTGAACTCCAGTGAATACAAGCCTAGTCTTTTCAATCTTTCCTCATAGGACAGTCCCGCCATCCCAGGGATCAATCTCGTGAACCTACACTGCATTGCCTCAATCACAAGGATGTCCTTCCTCAAATTATTGTCACATGTGACTACAAAAGCAGCCACCTACGGCACTGACAGTTACAAAGCACGCCCTTTGTACACAACACAGTGCACATAGTACACCGTGAATCACGTTCCTTTTGTTCTCCCCCCCCCCCACACCCCCAACAGTCCCCCCATGCCGGGACCTCCATTGTTCTTCCCCCTCCCTTACGGCGGTCCCTCCACGCTCTCATCGACCGTCGACCGCGGGTCGACCTGCAAGTCATCGGCGTCGCCGTGAGGCTTCACCGCCGCCGGGTCCCCATCATCGTGAGGCTTCACCGCCGCCGCCGCCGAGGTTTCACCACTGTCGACGCCCCACTTCACGCCTCGGTGACGCCAACCTGGGCCCCAGCCACGGGCTCCTTCGGCCGCTTCGCCCGACTCGGGTCTCTACCCGCAAGGCCCCAGCCGGGACCCAACCCAGGGCTTCCACGCAGCGATCCGGGAGGGATCGAGACCGCGGCGCCTCGATAAAGGCCTCCGGCCGCATTCCCAGTCCACAGCCGCGGTCCGTCGGGAAGCCTTCTGGCCGCGCAGCCCATTGGGAAGCCACAGTACAGTAGACGGCTGCAGTACTGCTAAAGCTACAGTGGACCCTTCTGAAGGGTCTCGACCCGAAACGTCACCCATTCCTTTTCTCCAGAGATGCTGCCTGTCCCGTTGAGTTACTCTGGCATTTTGTGTCTATCCTGAGTTCCTTTGTTTTACGTAAATTTAGGCAAATCTTTGGGCTAACGGAATCAGGGGATATGGGGAAAAAGCAGGAACAGGGTACTGATTTTAGATGATCAGCCATGATCACATTGAATGGCGGCACTGGCTCGAAGGGCCGAATGGCCTACTCCTGTACCTATTTTCTATATTTCTATCCTTTCCCGCTTTGATACCAGGCAGCTGTGCCTCTCCAACAGGAGAGAATCTGCCACAGCTCAACAGATTACGTTTCACTTGAATTCCCTTAACTACGGTTAAAATCAGATGATATCTTTCTTGAACTCATCTAGGAATTTAATGAGACATTGTTAATTGAGATGCGTGACAAATGCCGGTTATTAACTAATTACAATGCGCAGTTCGCATCAATCTAATCGCACAATGGAAATTCCAAACAAACAATTTAACTGATAGGCAAAACAACTCAGATATTAAAAATTCCCCAAGGCACCAACAGAGTGGCCCCAGGTACCCTGCACAACTGTCAGAAGTTCTTTGTGGGGATCATTAACATTGATCCTCTGTGAATCCCCCCTCCTCTGGGGCTAGCAGCGATCCAGCCTTAAAGCCCACAAAACATCAGCTGGCTGCTTCTGAGAGGGCTATTAATGGGCGGAAAAGCTAATCAACAGTCAAGTGTTTTATTGTCACATGTCCCAGACAGAACAATGACATTCTTACTTGCAACAGCACAACAGAATGTGTAAACATAGTACACTGTAAACAATACAATAAACAAGAAAAAAAGTTACTTCACATAGTCACACGTATATGTGTGTATAGAAAATATATGTGTGTGTGTGTATATACATGTAGTCTCGACCCGAAACGTCACCCATTCCTTCTCTCCAGAGATGCTGCCTGTCCCGCTGAGTTACTCCAGCATTTTGTGTCTACCTTCAATTTAAACCAGCATCTGCAGTCCCTTCCTATATATGTGTGTGTGTGTGTGTGTGTGTGTGTGTGTGTGTATTTCTATGCACACGCCACACACACACACACACACACACACAAATATATATATATATATATATATTATATATATATATATATAAATACATATACATATATATACATATACATCTATATTACTAAAAGTCTGATCTTGACCGCTTTTGGCTCACTGTGCTGTGATTTCCGAGAGAACGCCACCAGCTACGGCCGTCATTTTTGGCCACCTCGCTCAGAGCCCCCC
Organism: Malacoraja senta; assembly: GCA_038087875.1. Classification (NCBI taxonomy): domain Eukaryota; kingdom Metazoa; phylum Chordata; class Chondrichthyes; order Rajiformes; family Rajidae; genus Malacoraja; species Malacoraja senta. The sequence goes on from CM075985.1 coordinate 33,181,986, forward strand.
TCCGCCTTCCTGGACCAGAGGATATTCCCCATCGATGAAAAATCAGAGAGATATTAATGTTTTTTAAATAATTGCCATTCTCTCTGCTGCCTCTGCTGGTGGGAGGGGGGAGGGACTATATAACCCGGAAGTGGTGTGCCTCGCTCAGTCTCTGCAAGATGGAGGAAGAGAGAGGGTCTCTCTGAGCTCTGAATAACACTGAACACATGTCTACTCAACTGTGAGTGCCCTTAATGTAGTTTGAAATTGAAAATATGGTTGGTTTGAAGTAAAAAGGCACTGCAAATGGTTGTTTGGGGGTGTTTTGGGTTGAAGTAAAAAGGCACTGCAAATGGTTGTTTAGGGGTGTTTTGGGTTGAAGTAAAAAGGCACTGCAAATGGTTGTTTAGGGGTGTTTTGGGTTGAAGTAGAAAGGCACTGCAAATGGTTGTTTGGGGGTGTTTTGGGTTGAAGTAAAAAGGCACTGCAAATGGTTGTTTGGGGGTGTTTTGGGTTGAAGTAAAAAGGCACTGCAAATGGTTGTTTGGGGTGTTTTTAGGTTGAAGTGAAAAGGCACTGCAAATGGTAGTTTTGGGGTGTTTGGGGGTTGAAGTGAAAAGGCACTGCAAATGGTTGTTTGGGGTGTTTTTGGGTTGAAGTAAAATGGCACCGCAAATTGTTGTTTGGGGGTTTTTGGGTTGAAGTGAAAAGGCACCGCAGATGGTTGTTTGGGGGTTTTGGGTTGAAGTGAAAGGCACTGCAAATGGTTGTTTGTCTAAACTTGACAACTTCCTGTTTGCACTATATTGATTTTAGATAAAACGCTACCACTTACGGCTGTGATTTTTGGCCATCTTACTCAGTCCCCCTACGCTCATCAGGTGCAGAGGATTCTTCCCATCAATGAAAAATAAAAGTGTCATTAGTGTTTAAAAAATGTTGAGAATCTCTCTCCTGTCAATCACGCCATGAAGGCCACACCTTTTCTGGTGGGAGGGGGAGGGATTATAAAACCCAGAAGTGTGGGTGTGGCTCAGTCTCTGCATGATGGGGGAGGGAGAGGTCACGACTCTGAGCTGTGAATCAGCAGAACACACTGAATGTCTACTGAACTGTGAGTGTGGTGTGTTATGGTGGTTTTATGGTGGTTTTATGGTGGTTTCACCCTGCTTGAAATGGTATGAAACTGCATTTGAATGTGGTGGCCTTGCACCTTGCATGAAATGGTATGAAACTGCATTTGAATGTGGTGTCGTTGCACCCTGCATGAAATGGTATGAAACTGCATTTGAATTTGGTGGCCTTGCACCCTCCTTGAAATGGTATGAAACTGCACTTGAATTTGGTGGCCTTGCACCCTGCTTGAAGTGGTTGGAAACTGCACTTGAATTCGGTGGCCTTGCACCCTGCTTGAAGTGGTATGAAACTGCACTTGAATGTTGTGGCCTTGCACCCTGCTCGAAGAGGTAAGAAACTGCACTTGAATTTGGTGGCCTTGCACCCTGCTTAAAATGGTAGGAAAATGGATTAGAATTTGGTGGCCTTGCACTCTGCTTGAAATGGAATTTCTAGGAATAGCCGTGAGTCAACTGCTAGCCCACCAGCCGTGAGTGAGCTGCCAGCACATCAGGCGTGAGGGACTGAGCTGCCACCCCAAGAATCCATTTGGCCCACAATGTCCATACTAGCCCTCTGGAGACCAGTAGTCCCTGCAGCCAACAATACCCATACCAGCGCTCCAGAAACCCCCCCCCCCCCACTGGCCACCAATATTGGAATTGGTGGAGAGGTGGAATATTGCGTCGGGGGACCAGCCCTCCCATGTGAACATGGGACCCAACGGGTCCCACTTAGTCTAGTATATATATAAATATATATATACACACACACATACTTTTACTCAAGCATTTTTTGTCTATCTTCAGTGTAAATTAGCATCTGCAGTTCCTTCCTAGACACAAACATACGTACATATAGCAAACAAATAACTGCAAGAAGCCCTATGTTACAATATTACAGCTTGTAATGAGAAAGGCAGACCAAACTATTATATCTAGGAAGGAAGTACAGATGCTGGTTTATACTCAAGATCGGATGTCATCTCGAAACTTACTAATCATGCCACAAGTTGCCCAAACCAGGCTGTGGTGCAGCCAGTCTATGTATATGCTCTCCACCGTACAATTGTAGATGTTCACGGGAATATTTGGCGACATACTGAATCTCCTCAATCTTCTAAGGGAGTAGAGGTTTTGATGGGCTTTCTTGATTACTGCATCATAGTGTTAGGGCCAGGACAGATCGTCGGAGATATGCACGCCCATGAACTTGAAGTTGTTGACTCTCTCCACCGCTGTCCCATCCCCACAGGTTCATGGATCCTTGGCCTTCCTCTTCTAAAGTCAACAATCAGCTCCTCTCTCCGTCCCTTCCCCACCCTGGTCATTGCACTAGATTCAAAGTCGTCTTTTTTAATCTCATTGTCTGTAACTCGTTTTCACCTAGCCCACAGCTAACAGTGGCCTCTTTCCTTCATCATCGTTACTTTTTTGCATTCACTTAGTTTGGTTTAGTTTAGGGATACAGCGTGGAAACAGGCCCCTTTGACCCACTGAGTCCGCGCCGACCAGCGATCCCCGCACACTAACACTACCCTACACACACTAGGGAAAATTTACACTTATACCAAGCCAATTAACCTACAAACCTGTGCGTCTTTGGAGTATGGGAAGAAACGGAAGATTTCAGAGAAAACCCGCAGGGAAAACGTACAAACAAAATGTACAGACAGCACCCGTAGTCTGGATCGAACCCGGGTCTCTGGCGCGGCGGGGCAGCAACTCTACCGCTGCGCCACCATGTATCTCTCTATATCACCGTCTAGATCTCTCGTTTCTCTTTCCCCTGACTCTCACTCTGAAGAAGGGTCTCGACCCGAAAGGTCACCTATTCCTTTTCTCCAGAGATGCTGCCTGACTTGCTGAGTTACTCCAGCATTTTGTGTCTATCTTCAGTTTAAACCAGCATCTGCAGTTCCTTCCAACACATCAGCTCCTTGGTCTTGTTAATGTTGAGAGCAAGATTTTTGTTCAGATCTTCAATCTCTCTTCTGTACATAATTACCCGTTAACTGAAAATGCACAGATAAGGCTCTGTCTTACGTGTTTGCGGTCATCGGCGGTGATGCGTGGCTTCGCCTGTAGAGGGGACCGCACGGCAACGGCGAGAGCGCCGAGCCTATGCCACGGGAGCGCCGCACGGAAGCTGCGCGGGGGCCCAGTCATTTAAATACGGCTGGTCCCACGAGCTTGCGGTAAGTGGCGGGCCGACTGCGATGACGTCATTTTTGATCTGCGGGGCTGTGGCGGCGGCCGTCCTGATCGCGGCGCTGTGGCGGCGGCCGTGCCGCACACGTGCCTCACTGGCGGAGGCTGTGGCGGCGGCTGTGGCGGCGGTCGTGCCTCACTGGCGGAGGCTGTGGCGATGCATGGCGCTCGTGCCACACTGGCGGCGGCTGTGGCGGCGGCCGTGCCGCACTCGTGCCTCGCTGGCGGAGGCTGTGCGGTAGGAACAGTTTTTTGGACAGTGTATGTTTTATTTTATCACCGTGCGGTGTTGGGAACAACGGCGCACGGCCCCGGAATTGTGCGTTTGACCGAGTGCGCGGTCTATGGTGGCCCAGGAGCGGTAGATTCTTCCTGTTTCGCCGCCAATGATCGCAGACTCGTGAGACAGGCCTTATACTGTTACAAGCTTTCTCTGACTGACTTAAAGGCAATATTCATAAGATGTTATTATGTTACAATCTTATCTGGTGACAAAACGAAAATATGAAAGAGCTTTATGGGCCTGTCCCACTTATGTGACTTTTTCGGTGACATGTTGAAAATCCAGTGGCGACCAGAACAAGGTACGACTCTTTGGGCGACTATCACGACCATACAGGCTTCACCCCGCGACATGTCGCCATGGTGTCGCCTGTATGGTTGTGAGTCATCTCCTCAGTCGCCCAAAGAGTCGTAGCGTCTTTCTGGTCGCTGCTGGATTTTCTACATGTTGAAAATTTTCGCCGACCTGCAACGACCTATGACGGGTGCCGGCAGTCGCCGAAAAAGTTACATAAGTGGGACAGGCCCATTAGCCTTGATGCCATAGTAGTGTTAAAAGATAGACACAAAATGCTGGAGTAACTCAGCAGGACAAGCAGCATCTCTGGAGAGAGGGAATGGGTGATGTTTCAGGTCGAGACCCTTCTTCAGACCCTTAGGTTGCCAAAAAAGGTTGTGCTTTTGAACTGATTGCAGGGCTTATAATCCATACTGATGCTTATGTTCGAACTACAGGATGTGTTCTGCTGTTTCTTCAATGAAGTGTTAAAATGAGGTTCCGTACATCATTCAATGCACGGTCTGGCTAATATTTATCAACTCCGATCAATAGAAATAATACCCCAGTTATTTATCTTAATGCTGTTCATGAATCTTACTGTCTGCAAATTGGCCGTTGTGTTTTTGATATCGTAAAAGTGACGACACTCCAAAATGCGGTGTGTGCCGATGTGTGTCTGTGTATCCGTGTGTGCATGTGTATGCATGTATACGTGTGTGTGTGTGCATAGAATAAAATGCGACCAAGGACACTGGTGGCGACCTGAATCCGGAGGCTCGGCCGCGGGCCCGGTGGACGACATCGTCGGGAGCTCGCAGGTCACAGGTGGGTGATCTGTTTTTCTGGAGCTCCCGCAACTACAGCTGCGTCCGCTGGACTGGAGGGCGGCAGCTTCGGCAGCTTCGGCCACCCCGGGCCGCGGAGTTTGAACCGGCCCGTCGCGGACGGAGCACGGATTCAGCCGCGGGACTGATTTACCATCACCCGGCGGGGTCACAACATCAGAAGCCTGGATCGCCTCAGAGCAGAGGAAGAACAAAGCGGGAAGAGACAGAGACTTTAAGACTTTTGCCTCCATCACAGTGAGGAGGTGCCAGGTGAACTCACTGTGGTGGATGTTAATTTGTGTTTATTGTGTGTTTTGTTATTTATTATTATATGTATGACTGCAGGCAACAAAATTTCGTTCAGACCGAAAGGTCTGAATGACAAATAAAGGAATCTCTATCTCTTTTATTGTCATTCAAACAGACAAGGTTTGAACGAAATTTCATTCCTATAGTCATGACATTACAAAAAAAAACAATACCCACACTTAACACAATTTACACAAACATCCATCTCCAACACCTCCTCACTGTGATGGAAGGCAAAAGTCTTATCTCTTCCCCTTGTTCTTCTCCCGTGGTCCAGCAGTCCAACTGCAGCGTCGAGGCGACTGGGGCTCACGTTGTTAAAGCCTCCGCCGGGCGATGGTAAGTCCCGCGGCCGTTTAAGCCGCGCCGGGCGATGTTAGGCCCCGCTCTGAGTCATTTAAACCCCGCGATTCCGGCTGGAGAAGTTGCCGTTGCGGGAGCTCTGAAAAGCGGTCTCCCACCAGGGACCTGCGAGATATCGATGTTCCTGTCCACTGGGCCTGCGGCATGTATGCATGTCCGTGTGCGTGCATCTTTGTGTATGTGTGTATGTGCATGCACCTGTGTGTGTATTTATGTTGTCTGGGTGTTTGTGTATGTTACTCTGTGTGTGTGTGTGTGTGTGTGTGTGTGTGCGTGTGTGCGTGTGTGCATGTGTTATACTATTGAAAATACTATTAAATATTTAAAATTGATAGGGCAGCACAAATAATAATAAATACGTGAAATACCTTTCATAGATAGACACAAGGTGCTGGAGTGACTCAGCTGGGTCAGGAAGCATCTCTGGAGAAAAAGAATGGGCGATGTTTCGTGTCGGGGCCCTTCTTCAGACTGAAAGTAGAGGGAAGGGAATGAGAGGGAAGTAAAGGCCAGAACAAAGCAGGGCCGTCATCAGAAGACCAAGGAAGAGTGGAGCCCACAATGATCCATTGTTGGCTGGGGAAGTGGATAACAAAGGGATACAGGGATACAAATTGTGGAACTGGTAGAACAACTGGGGTGGGAGGGGGGGGGGGGTTAGAGAGGTAATGCAGGGGTTACTTGAAATTAGAGACATCATTGTTCACACCGCTGGTAGGCACAAAATTCTGGAGTAACTCAGCCGGACAGGCCGCATCTCTGGAGAGAAAGAATGGGAGACGTTTTGGATCATTTCTTTTTGTGTTTTTGGAAGGAATTCTGTCCCTGATTTGTGTATTGGTCTTTATAACTTATTTTTTTAAATTCTGATTATATGTTTCCTATAAATCCGGTATAAGGCGCCCGTAAATAAAATTCATTATTATTATTCATTATTAGTTTAGTTCAGAGATACAGTGCAGAAACAGGCCCTTCGTCCCATCAAGTCGGTGCCGACCAGCAATCCCCGCATTCTAACACTGTCCTACACACACAATGGGGACAATTTACATTTATACCAAGCCAATTAACCTGCAAACCTGTGGGAGGAAACAAAAGATCTCGGAGAAAACCCACGCGGTCACAGGAACAACATACAGACACAGTACAGACATCACCCGTAGTCGGGGTCGAACCTGGTTCTCTGGTGCTGTAAGTTCTGTAAGGCAGCACTGTAAGGCACAGTGGAGTGGCTGCCTTACAGCGCTTACAGCGGCAGAGATCCGGGTTCGATCCTGACTACGGGTGATGTCTTGTATGGTATTTGTGCGTTATTCCCGTTTTCTCCAAGATCTTTGGTTTCCTCCCACGCTCCAAAGACGTACAGGTTTGTAGGATAATTGGGTTTGTGTAAATTGTCCCTAGTGTGTGTAGGATAGTGTTAATGTGCGGGTTTCGCTGGTCGGTGCAGTCTCAGTGGGCCGAAGGGCCTGTTTCTGCACTGTATCTCTAAACTAAACTAAACTAAAGCAGCAACTCTACTGTTGTGCCACCGTGCCGCCCTTCTCTTGAATAAAGTACAACATGCTGGAGTATCTCAATGGTCAGGCAGCATCTGTGGAGGGAATGGCTAGACGATGATTCGACTCATCTTTTTTGATCCATTTGCCAATCTATGACCTTCCCCTCATGTGTATCCACTGTGACAGCGCCCCCTACCTTGGATGTCTCTCTGATTCCCATCAATGGATGACTGACCAGGACAGGCCATCCCTCGGCATCATCAGTCACAGCCAGGTCCAATTAGCTGATATTTGGTTGGCCACTTGAACCTTGTAACCCCGGCGTTCCCTCTCTCTCTGCCGCTCCCCTATCCAGGTCGTCTTGCCAGTTCCACTGTTCGCATCCATACATCCCTTCATTATCATCTCTTCCACAGCCTACAATGGACCATTGTGGGCTCCTCCTTACATTGGTCATCGGTGCCGGCTTTGATTTGTTCTGAACCATTTCATACCTCTAGTCTCCCTCTCCCCTGACTCTCAGTCTGAAGAAGGGTCTCGACCCGAAACGTCACCTATTCCTTTTCTCCAGAGATGCTGCCTGACCCACTGAGTTACTCCAGCACTTTGTGTCTATCTTAGGTTACCTCCAAGTCATTTCTTGGCCCTTGCCACCTATCAGCCTAGATGTGACTGTTGTCTAGATCTTGTTGAGGAGAGAAACTTGGGGGAGAAACTTGGTTGGGGGAGAAACTTAGGTGCAGGTGGGCTGCTTCTTTTGCTGAGGAGTGTGTAGGAAGGCACTGCAGATGCTGGTTTGAACCAAAGATAGGCACAAATAGCTGGAGTAACTCAGCGGGACAGGCAGCATCTCTGGAGAGAAGGAATAGGTGACGTTTCGGGTCAGCTGAGGAGTTGGTTAAAGGAAATGAATTTTGTTTTATCATCAGTAACCATCCCAAACTCTGACACGATGGGACTGGTTTGGGGGAGCATAAGTTCCTATAATCTTTTGGATTGAGCAGTCTGTTTCTGTGATAGGACGTGCTCTGTAATTCTAAAGAGAGCAATGAGACGAAATAACGATCCAATTCAGAGAGTCCATTGGAAGGCTGTCAACATCTGCTCTGCAGTGAGAGGTTGTGTTCTTTCTCCCCTTCCATACCTTCATCCCCCAAAAAAAGGTTTTAACCTGGATGGGTTTAAACTTGGGTTTAGGTTTATTATTGTCACATGTACCGAGGTACAGGGGAAAGGTTTGTTTTGTTCGCCATTCGATGAGATCAGATATTACTACACAGAAATACAATCAAGTCAAACTCAATTACAATAGATGGAGCAAAGTGCTGGAGTAACTCAACAGGTCAGGCAGCATCTCCGGAGAACATGGATAGGCGTTGTTTTGGGTCGAGACCCTTCTTAAAGAGATACAATGTGCAGAATATAGCTCTCAGAATTATGGTGTATCAGTTCCATAGACAAAGTCCAATAAGTCCAAACCTAAATGTGTCATTTTCTTGAAAATACCGTCACCATGTAGAAAGTGTTTATACATAGTCCCCCCATTTCAGGGCACCATAATGTTTGGGACACAGCAATGTCATGTAAATGAAAGTAGTCATGTTTAGTATTTTGTTGCATATCCTTTGCATGCAATGACTGCTTGAAGTCTGCGATTCATGGACATCACCAGTTGCTGGGTGTCTTCTCTGGTGATGCTCTGCCAGGCCTGTATTGCAGCCATCTTTAGCTTATGCCTGTTTTGGGGGCTAGTCCCCTTCCATTTTCTCTTCAGCATACTGTATAAACGGCATGCTCAATTAGGTTCAGATCAGGTGATTGACTTGGCCACTCAAGAATTGACCATTTTTTAGCTTTGAAAAACTCCTTTGTTGCTTTAGCAGTATGTTTGGGATCATTGTCTTGCTGCAGAATGAACCTCCTGCCAATGAGTTTTGAGGCATTTGTTTGAACTTGAGCAGATAGAATGTGTCTATACACTTCAATTCATTATGCTACTACTATCAGCAGTTGTATCATCAATGAAGATAAGTGAGCCTGTACCTTCAGCAGCCATACATGCCCAGGCCATAACACCCCCACCACTGTGTTTCACAGATGAGGTGGTATGCTTTGGATCTTGGGCAGTTCCTTCTCGCCTCCATACTTTGCTCTTGCCATCACTCTGATATAAGTTAATCTTCATCTCATCTGTCCACCAGACCTTTCTCCAGAACTGTGGTTGCTCTTTTAAGTACTTCTTGGCAAACTGTAACGTGGCCATCCTATTTTTGCAGCTAACCAGTGGTTTGCATCTTGCAGTGTAGCATCTGTATTTCTGTTCATGAAGTCTTCTGTGGACAGTGGTCATTGATAAATCCACACCCGACTCCTGAAGTGTGTTTCTGATCTGTCGGACAGGTGTTTGGAGGTTTTCTTTATTACAGAGAGAATTCTTCTGTCATCAGCTGTGGAGGTCTTCCTTGGCCTGCCAGTCATTTTGTGACGAGTAAGCTCACCAGTGCTCTCTTTCTTCTTAATGATGTTCCAAACAGTTGATTTTGGTAAGCCTAAGGTTTGGCGGATGTCTCTAACATTTTTATTCTTGTTTCTCAGTCTCATAGTGGCTTCTTTGACTTTCATTGGCACAACTTTGGTCCTCATGTTGATAAACAGCAATAAAAGTTTCCAAAGGTGATGGAAAGACTGGAGGAAAGACTAGATGCTGAAAGCTCTCTTATACCTGCATTAAGGAGGCAATTAAACACACCTGAGCAATTACAAACACCTGTGAAGCCATGTGTCCCAAACATTATGGTGCCCTGAAACGGGGGGGACTATGTATAAACACAGCTGTAATTTCTACATGGTGAAACCAAAATGTATAAAAATTGCCTTTAATAAAATCTGACAATGTGCACTTTAACCACATATGATTTTTTTCTATGACAAATCTCAAATGGTGGAGTACAGAGGCAAATAAATAAATGAGGGGTCTTTGTCCCAAACAATACGGAGGGCACTATAGCTTCATAAACTATATATGCAAATGGACAGTGGTTACATGCGATGTATTGAGTCAAGTGTCAAGAGTGTTTTATTGCCATATGTCTCAGATAGAACAATGACATTTTTATTTGTGGCAGCATACGTAAACATAGCACACTGTAAACAATATAATAAACAAGAGAGAAAAAAAGTTCAGTGTGTGTATATATACACATATTCACAAATACACATATATACAGATCATATCTATATTTCATATTTGCATATATCACACTGGTGTATCATATATATACATATATATATATGCACACATATATATGCACACATATGTACACACAAAAAGGAACAATAATAGTGCATAATATTGGTGAATGTGCACTCAAATCTACAATGGCCCCTTAGTTTAGGAATGTAAATATACATTAGTTAGACTGATGTGAAAATAGATGAGATAACTGTCCCACCTACTTTAGTTCACTATCTGTTGAATACCATCTGTCAAATGACCCCAAAACAGCACAGGCAAACAACTTGACAGCATGACTGAGGATGAGATAATGATATTGCCTTTAAGAACCTAAATGGGTGTTGTCAGCGACTTAATTAATTTGAGTCCGTATGCTTGACAAATGGCCTTTAGGCTTTTTAGTGTCATCTCCCACTGTTAAAGTCCACTTGAGAGCGAGCTGCATCACATCAGTTCATTAAGTTTTAAACGTAGCCCTCTTCCCATTTCTGCGCCAGCACAATGAGAAAACACTATGTGGCGCATTTATATAGGCAGCCCGCCCGCACGGTGATAAACAAAATCTGCAAGTGAAGCCTGGCTCCACATGGAGGTAGTCAATTCCCTAGAAGTTGGATAAAATATGCAAATATGCAAAGACGGCGGCGGTCTTCTGAGAAAGATCTCGCTTTCGGAGGACAATTGAAGGGAAAATAATAGATCAGCCGCCCATGGCCAGACACAGAGAGAATGAGGCAGAGTAAAGCTGTCACGAACAAGCGTTTACATGAATATGCCTTCAACAACATTTTAATACCTACTTCATCGCTGCCCTGCCACCAGGGCTGTGACCTATCAAACAGCAAGAGGACTCAGGCGCTTATCGAGGTCCCTTGCTCTCACTAATGGAAGCTGGTCATTGTTATTTATCAGTCCTTTCTAAAGGCTTAGGTTTCCCGAGATTACGTGGCAAGCATTTCGTCTCTTTAGTTTAGTTTAGTTTAGTTTAGTTTAGTGATACAGCATGGAAGCACTAGTTAGTTTAGTTTACTGGAAAGTGTACCGAGGTACAGTGAAAAGCTTTGCCGAGTCCGTGGCGACCAGCGACCCCCGTACACTAGCACTATCCTACACACACCAGGGGCAATTTACAATTTTTACCAAAGCCAATTAACCCACAAACCTGAACATCTTTGGAGTGTGGGGGGAAACCGGAGCACCCGGAGAAAACCCAGGCGGTCACGGGGAGATCGTACAATCGCCGTACAGACAGCACCCGTGGTCAGGATTGAACTCGGGCCTCTGGCGCTGTGAGGCAGAAACTCTACTGCTGCGCCACCTTGCTGCCCCTTTGGACCCTTCTTCAGATGAATGTTCCCGACCTATCCATGTTCTCCAGAGATGCTGCCTGACCCGCTGAGTTACTCCAGCACTTTGCGTCATCTTTATAGTGTAGGATTAGTTAATAGTTACTTGATGATCAGTGGGCTGGAGGGCATGTTTTCATTCTGTAAGGCTCCATAATTCCATACTCCCGAATGTCCACCCATTTGACCAAACGTGTAAACCTTTCTTTTGCGACTCAGTGTCAATATTTTATTGTCAACGTTAACACAAAGCGTCTTGTGATGTCATATGTTCCCCGGAAGTTTTGTTTAGTTTGTTTCACGATACAACGCGGAAACAGGCCCTTCGGCCCACCGAGGCTGCACTGACCAGTGATCGCCACACACTTACACCATCCTACTCACACTAGGGACAATTTACATTATACCAAGCCAATGAACCTACAAACCTGGAGTGCGCCTCATCAGTGTTGTTTCGTTGCAAATAAATGTCACTTCAGGCTTTGCCTAGATCTTCATATCTCTAACGCAGGTAGAATTGAAACGACTGCCTCAATCTACCTGATGTGAAATACTCCATTTGGGGACGATAAAGATAAAACACAGAGTTATATATATTGCTTTCCATCAGCGGTGACCCTAAATAGCCTTCCTATAAACAGTCTCCTCGGAGTAATTGAAATAATGAACCTTCCACTGTGTTCCCATGTAATGTACAGAAAGACCTCAGCTTTAATCAAAAGGAATGGTGCCTCTTAAAGCAGAACTGGTCCCAAGTGGCATTGTCTGTGCTTCCATTAAATGCTTACTGCTTGTTCTCCGCATGTGTCGCCTTGTTCGCTGTTGTTCTTCTTAGCGTTTTGGTCTTTTTCAATTATTCTTGTGGCCAAATTGCTCATGTCTGACGGCTTTCTCCATCTTCGACCAGGAAGACAGCTTGCAAAGTAATGCACCGTCCCCTTCACGAGTCCAGCTCAATAGCAATAACAAGGTGGTGGAGTAACTCGACGGGTCAGGCAGCATCTCTGGAGGTCATTGTCTTTGTCTCCCGAACCTACGCGGTATAAATTTAGTTTAGTTTATCTTAGAGATTCGGCACGGAAACAGGCCATTCGGCCCACCGAGTCCGCGCCGACCAGCGAACCCCGCACACTAGCACTATCCCACACACACACTAGGGACAATTAAAGTTTTTTACCAAGCCTATTAACCAACAAACCAGTACGTCTTTGGAGTGTGGGAGGAAACTGGAGCACCCGGGGGAAACCCACGCAGGTCACAGGGAGAACGTACAAATTCCGTAGTCGGGATCAAACCGTAGTCGGGATCAAACAGCAACCGTAGTCAGGATCAAACCCGGGTCTCTGGCTCTGCAAGGCAGCGACTCTACCACTGCACCACCATACCACCCTGAAGCTGAGAACTATATTCTGCGTTCCTTTCACTCTTAATGTAAATTCAGAACTCTTAAGGTAAAGTCCCTTCACAACTGACATGTTCTTGTGTATAGTATTATCTGACAGAGACACAAAGTGCGGAGTAGCACAGTGGGTCAGGCAGCATCCCCGGAGGACATAGATAGGTGACATTTTGGGTCAGGACCCTTCTTCCCGAGCGGGAACATCAACTATCCAAGTTCTGTGGAGCCACTGTCTTACTCCAGCACTTTGTGTCTTTTTCTGCAAACCAGCATCTGCAGTTCCTTGTGTCTATAGTATTACCTGATTTGACTGGAGGGGTGGGAGATTGCAACCTTCACGTGGTCCGCCCTGTTTCGACGAATGCAATCAACCTGGCGTGCACGATCAAATAAGATCAAATAGAACAAGTTGTCCTACAACTTTAGGCTGTGCACGCCATCCGCAAGAAGAAGAAGATTTGACTGGATAGCATACAAAACACTGTGTTTCACTGTACCTCGGTACATGTGAGAATAATAAACCTTAAACTAAACTTAAACAAGGATATGGAACATTTTGGGTCGTGATCCTTCTTCAGACTCTGGCACTTTGTGTTTTACTCATGAGTCCAGTATCTGCACTTCCTCAAGTCTCAAAAGCAGTCACCTCAACTGCGTGACATATTTAGAGCTGGATTTACAGAGAGTGCAGTTTTAATTGAGCTTCTTTTCCTTTTGCACGTCACAGTGGCGCAGCGGTAGAGTTGCTGTTCCACAGCACCAGAGACTCAGGTTCCATCCTGACTACTGGTGTTGCCTGTATGGAGTTTATACATTCTCCCTGTGACCACATGGGTTTTCTCCAGGTGCTCCGGTTTCCTCCCACATTCCAAAGATGGTTAATTGGCGTTGGTAAAAAACCTGTAAATTATCCCTAATGCGTAGGATAGTGCTAGTGTACGGGGAGATCACTGGTCGGCACGGACTCGGTGGGCCGAAGGGCCTGTTTCCGCGCTGAATCTCGAAAGTCTGAAGTCTAAAGCTAAGAAGAACATGCTAATCAAATTGGCTAAAACAGACAATTAACCTAATCATAGCTGCAAAAGGTCATCGGGAACATTGGGAGGGAAAGAGAGTTTGCTATAATTAAGTGACTGACTTTGCAATTTGAGCTTAATTTATCTGTAAATGGGTAACTTTCGCATAAACATGACGAGATGATTATGTCGCAGCGATGTTGCTTCTGATTTCCCCCGAGCCTCCAGTAAGCCATGTATCTTTGCTGTGCTGACAATTTGTGTTCTTAAAAATATTTGATTCTCCTGGCGTCTGTTTAATGCTCTGCATCTGAGCTGACAGCTGTTATATAACAAGAGGCATCGTAACATCATTCCAAAATCTTCTTAGTACAAGATGCCTGCAGCTGCTGGTGATAGACACAAAGTGCTGGAGTAACTCAGCGGGTCAGGCAGCATCTCTGGAGAAAAGGAATAGGTGGCGTTTCGGGTCGAGACCCTTCCTCAGACTGAGAGTCAGGGGACAGGGAAACTGGAGGTATGAAAAGGTTCAGCACCGATGGCCAAAGAAAGGTGGAGCCCACAATGGTCCATTGTTTAGCAAGGAACTGCAGATGCTGGTTTAAACCGAAGATAGATAGATACAAAAAGCTGGAGTAACTCAGCAGGACAGGCAGCGTCTCTGGGGAAAAGGAATGGGTGACGCTTCGGGTCGAGACCCTTCTTCAGACTGAAAGTCACGAGAAAGGCAAACGAGAGATATAGGCGGTGATGTGGAGAGATAAAGAACAATGAATGAAAGATATGCAAAAAAGTGACGATGATAAAGGAAACAGGCCGTTGTTGGCTGTTTGTTGGGTGAAAACGAGAAGCTGGTGCGACTTGGGTGGGGGAGGGATGGAGAGAGAGGGAATGCCGGGGCTACTTCAAGTTAGAGAAATCAATATTCATACTGCCACGTTATAAGCTGCCCAAGTAAATTATAAAACTAGGAGTTGATTATGATTCCTATATTCATCGAAGAGGCCGTAGGGCCAGTTTCCACACTGTGTCCCTAAATAAATAAAATGCCACAGGTTCTGCAGTGATATCGGGTCAGGAGAAGGTGACGTTTTATCTGTCTGTGTTTTTACAAGTCATCCAATTTTGTCAGATGTGAGTGAGCCAGTGGGGGCCCCTTGTGACAAAAGCAGGAACCATTGAAAGTACTCAGTTGTCAGGACTCAATATCCTGTTCGCCAATTTTAGGTAACTCTGCCATAGTTTCGTTTAGAGATACAGCGAGGCAACAGGCCCTTCGGCCCACCGAGTCCGCACCGACCAGTGATCCCCGCACATTAACACTACCCTACACGCACTGGGAACAGTGTTACATTTACAACAAGCCAATTAACCTACAAACCTGTACGTCTTTGGAGTGTGGGAGGAAACTGAAGATCTCGGAGAAAACTCACCAAGGTCACGGGGAGAACGTACAAACAGACAAGGGCAGAGATGGATAGATTCTTGATTAGTACAGGTGTTAGAGGTTATGGGGAGAAGGCAGGAGAATGGGGTTAGGAGGGGAGGATTGATCAGCCATGATTGAATGGCGGAGTAGACTTGATGGGCCGAATGGCCTAATTCTACTCCGATTCCTTATGACCTTATGGTCTTATGACAGCGCCCGTAGTCAAGATGGAACCTGGATCTCTGGTGCTGTAAGGCAGCAAGTCTACCAGGAATCACCATGCCAGCCTTCTATTAGAAATGGGTGGAAAGGAACCTCAGATGCTGGTTTATACCGAAGGCAGACACAACATGCTGATGTAACTCAGCGGGTCAGGCTTCATCTGTGGAGAGAAAGGACGGGTGACGTTTCAGATCGGGTCTTTTCTTACCTCCAGTTCCATCCCCTCTACTTTCAGTCTGAAGAAGAGTCCCGACCCGAATCGTCACCCATCCTTTCTCTCCACAGATGCTGCCTGACTCACTGAGTTACTCCAGCGCTTTGTGTCTTTCTTTTTTTATTGGAACTGGCTTTTTCTACCTGGTATTATTTTAGCTCAATGTTTCTATTTTTTTGTCGCGTAGTCTCACCATTGGCAACAATTACACAAAGATGCTCTAGCTGAAGTTAAATGTCATGTAAGTAATCTGCTCTCATCCTAGCAGAGGTATTCCCCTTGTTCTACCCATCCTTCCTCCCATTATCTCTGCTACATGTTTTCTCTTTTATGTAGAAGATAGACACAAAATGCTGGAGTAACTCAGCGGGACAGGCAGCATCTCTGGAGGGAAGGAATGGGTGACGTTTCGGGTCGAGACCCATCTTCAGACTAAAACCTTCTCTTTATGTGTAGGAAGGAACTGCAGATGCTAGTTTGCACCAGAGATAGACGCTAAATGCCGGAGTAACTCAGCGGGTCAGGCAGCACCTTTGGAAAGAAGGAATGGGTGACGTTTCGGGTCAAGACCCTTCTTCAGACAAAAACCTTCTTCAGACCCTTCTTAGACGTGTGAAGAAGGGTTGTGATCTGAAACGCCACCCTTTCCTTTTTCTCCAGAGATGCCGCCTGACCCGCTGAGTTAATCCAGCATTTTGTGTCTGTTTTCACTTTTTCCCAGTTCCTAAAGGGTCTCGAACCTGAAACGTTAACTCAGTTTCTCTCTCCACAGATGCTGCCTGACCTGCATCTTAAATCAAACAAAGACCAGTGCAGCTCATGAACAATCCCTTCGGCTCTCAATGTTTGTGTCGAACTGGATGCTAAATCATACTTGTGTGTGATTGCGCTTATGTATAGTATGAATACAGTATACTGGATTGTATGCAAAACTATGATTTTCACCATATCACGGTACTTGAGACAATAATTGTACTATTATGTCTAGGAAGGAACTGCAGATGTTGGTTTACACTGAAGATAGACACAAAATGCTGGAATAACTCAGCGGGACAGGCAGCATCTCTGGAGAGAAGGAACGGGTGACATTTCGGGCCAAGGCCCTTCTTCAGACTCAACAGATTGTACTAATATGTTGCACCATTATAGAAAAGACATCACCTCTGCCTGCACGTGATCCATACCCCTCCGTTCCCTGCATATCCATGTGCCTGTCCAAAAGCCTCTTGAACCCTGCTATAGTATCTGCCTCCATCACCACCTCTGACAACACGTTCCAGACACCCACCAATCTGTGTGTAAAACACTAGCTCTTTAAACTTTGCCCCATGTAATCCCGTGCCACCTGCTCCATGGTCGGATAGTCGGCAACTAAACCGTCTCCCCCACCTGGTTTGCCAGGTGAGGAGGGAACTGTGGACCCCCAGCAGGACCAAAAACAAGACCTGTCAAAGGGCGGATGAGCTTCCAGCGAGCCAACGGCCCATCCACACTTCAGTAGAAGTTGCGATCACTGTCGTACCTAGCATTGTAAGGAATGATGATAAAGCACACACACACCAAAATCCTATACTTCCAGCGGCGGAAGTCCGCAAGAACTGGAGGACAGAGATGTGTGGTGCGTCCGTCACCGTTCCCGTCGGAAACCGGCACCACTGCGTCGCTAATGTTTTCAACGATGATGAATCCTGGGAAAAAGATTCTGACTGTCTACCTTATCTATGCCTTTCATAATTTTATAAACTTCTATCAAATCAACTCCTCAACCTCCGACACACCAAATAAAACAATTCAAGTTTGTCCAATCTTTCCTTATAGCTGATATCCTCTATTCCAGGCTTCCTTCTGATAGACGCAGGAAGGAACTGCAGATGCTGGTTTACCGAAGACAGACACAAAATGCTGGAGTAACTCAGTGGGTCAGGCAGCATCACTGGAGAAAACAGATAGGTGGCATTTTGGGTCGGAACCCTTCTGCAGACCCTTGTGTCTATCTATCATCATTCTGGTAAACCTCCTCTGCACCCTCTCCAAAGCCTCCACATCCTTCTTGTAATAGGGTGACCAGACTGCACGCAATACTCCAAATACGGCCTAACCAAAGTCCTATAAAGCTGCATCATGAGCAAGCATACCACACACCTCTTTACCATCCTTTCTCCTTATGTTGCCACTTTCAGGGAGTTGTTTTGGATTTCCAGCAACCTCACGCCCAGCCAACAAGAGATCATTGTGGGCTCCACCTTTCCTGAGTCATCTGCGCCGGCTCTGATTTGTTCTGTAACGTCCCATACCGCTAGTTTCCCCAGCCTGAAGAAAGGTCTCGACCCAAAACGTCACCCATTCCTTCTCCCCAGAGATGCTGCCAGTCCCGCTGAGTTACTCCAGCATTTTGTGTCTATCTTCGGTGTAAACCAGCACCTGCAGTTCCTTCCCACACACTCCTATGCATTTCTTTTAATCGTTTAATCTTCATAGCCCTTTCTAGTCTGCCTCTCATGGTTGATGAATTTCATGGATTCCTGACTTGTAATAGCTGTCAGGTGTACATTTCCACACTCTATTAAACAGTTTATTCCTTGCTAACAGATTGCCTGGGCAAGCAGTCAGTATTACTTCACTGCCTGTCCATCAGTTCAGACTGAGCATCAAGAACAGACAGCTGAGCCTTCCAGCAGCATCACACCCACTCTCCTACCCATTGCAATTTAGTACGAGGAGTGATCTTTCCTTAAAGATACAGCATGGAAACAGGCCCTTCAGCCCACCGAGTCCACGCTGACCGGTGATCACCCGTTCACGCTAGTTCTGCATTATCCCACTTTCTCATCCACTCCCCGCATACGCGTGGCAATTTACAGAGGGACAATTAACCTGCAAACCCGCACGTCTTTGGGATGTGGGAGGCGAACCGGAGCACCCGGAGGAAACCCACATGGTCACGGGGAGAACGTGCAAACTCCGTACAGACAGCACCCGTAGTCCGGATCGAACCCGGGTCTCTGAGCGCTGTAAGGCAGCAACTCTACCGCTGCGCCACCGTGCCGCCCCTGTTCCCATTGTAACATCCAATGGTGACACGAGGAACTGCAGATGCTGGAATCTTGAGCAAAAGACAAAGTGCTGGAGGAACACAGCGAGTCAGGCAGCATCTGTGGAGGGAATGGACAGATGACGTTTCGGGTCGGGACCCTTCTTCAGAGTCCACTGCGTGGATTAGTACTGGAACCTGACAAGGTAAACTGCCCCCTCTGCAACTCACAAAACAAGGCACTGCGGATGCTGGTTTACAACAGAAAGGCACAGAGTGGTGGAGTAGCTCAGCAGGTCAGGCAGTACCTCTGGAGAACATACAGGCAGTGCCCATAGTCTTGATTGAACCCCTGTCTCTGGGTTCTGCAGGGCAGCAACTCTACTGCAGCAACCACCGTGCCACCTTGACCATGAAGTAAACTTCAAGTGATCCATTGTCCTGCTAACACTCAAATCCTGTTGCCTGCTCCTTTTGAGCACCGTAATTCACACAGTCATCTTCTTCCTGTTAATTCTATTGTATTTACAGGCTCCTGCGGGTAAGAATATTAGTTTAGTTTAGAGATACAGCGTGGAAACAGGCCCTTCGACCCACCGAGGCTGTGCTGACCAACGATCACGCATACACTAGCATTATCCTACACACTAGGGACAATTTACAGAAGCCAATTAACCTACAAACCAGCAAGTCTTTGGAGTGTGGGAGGGAACTGAGGCTCCCGGAGAAAACCCACATGGTCGGTGGGGGGAGGGGGGAACGTACAAACTCCATTCAGACAGCACCAGTTTCATATGGACTCCCCCACCTGCAAGTTCGCATCTGAATTCGCTTTTCTACTCGACAACTTCTCTCTCACTCAGCACGTCACCTTTCCCTCTCATGACAAAGGTCACATCCTTGACCTGGTCTGCTCCACAAATCAACCGGTACTCGACCTCCATCCATGCCTCTTCCCCCTCTCGGATCATAAGCTCATACGGTTCACCATCCCTTCTCCGACACCTCGCCCCCTCTTCCTCCGAGAAATCACCTTCCGTAATCTAAAATCTATCGATCCTCACCATCTCTCTGACCTGCTCTCCACCACTCTCCCCCTGGACTCAACCCACATCTCACCTGATGATCTCACAAACCATCTCAATTCCACCTTGTCTACCTCCCTTAACACTCTGGCTCCCTCCAAAACAAGAACCGTAACTTTTAATAAATCTTCACCCTGGTACACACCTGCACTTCGTAAGCTGAAACAGATTGGTCGCCGACTTGAACGACTCATAAAGAAATCACCTCTCACAGTCCACCATGAAGCTTACAAACTCCACCTCACTGCCTACAAAGATGCCCTCATTGCTGCTAAATCTGCATACCTCTCCTCCATACTCACTGACCCCTGCCTAAACCACAGAACCCTCTTCTCCACAGTCTGCAACCTCCTCAAGCCTCGAGCCATCACTCTCCCTACCTCCACTCCGGATCTCTGCAACTCATTCCTCCACTTTTTTGCTGATAAAATTAGCACCATCTATCAATCCCTATCCCCTGTACCCGACTCCCCAGCATCTACTCCACCACCTACCAAGGCCCCTCCTTTCAACATCTCCGCTGATCTCCATACCCCTCCCCCTCACTGTTTCCTCTCCCAGTTTGACCCGGTCACCCCTACTGAAATCTCCAAACTCATCAGCTCTTCCAAACCCACTACCTGCTCCCTTGACCCTCTCCCCACTCCCCTGCTGAAGTCCTGCCTCCCTGCTCTCTGCCCCTACCTCACTAATCTTTTCAACTCCTCATTGTCCCAAGGAATTGTCCCCTCTGCTTTCAAAACTGCTGCTGTCACACCAATCTTAAAGAAACCTGGTCTTGATCCCTCCTCTCTCATTAACTACCGCCCTATCTCAAACCTCCCCTTTCTTTCAAAAACCCTGGAGCGCATCGTCGCGTCACAACTTCATTCCCACCTCCTCGCGTATAACCTATTCGAACCCCTCCAATCTGGCTTTCGCCCCCTCCATAGCACAGAAACTGCTCTCCTCAAAGTCCTCAATGACCTCCTTACCTCTGCTGACTCTGGCTCCCTCAATATCCTCATCCTCCTCGACCTGAGTGCAGCCTTCGATACCGTCAACCACAACATCCTGCTCAACAGACTTAGGGACCTTGGCATTGAAGGTTCTGCACTCAGCTGGTTCCGTTCTTACCTTTCCAACCGATCCCACTTCATCTCTCTCCACAACCACACCTCTGCCACAGCCACTGTCACTCAAGGCGTTCCCCAAGACTCCGTTCTTGGTCCCCTCCTCTTCATCATCTACATCCTCCCCCTTGGTCATATACTCCGTCACTTCAACCTGGACTTCCACTGCTATGCTGATGACACCCAGATCTATCTCAGCACCAAGTCCCCCCACCACCCCCCTCTCTCCCATATCCTGCCTATCAGCCATCAAATCTTGGATGCAACTCAACTTCCTTAAATTAAACAGTAGCAAAACAGAATTTCTCCTCATTGGCTCCAAATCAACACTCACTAAAATTAACAACCCCACTCTCACTATCGACGGCACCACTGTCTCCCCATCTCCTCAGGCACGCAACCTTGGCGTGATCCTTGACTCAACCCTCTCCCTTGAGCCTCACATCCGCCATGTTGTCAAAACATCATTTCTTCACCTCCGCAACATTGCAAAAATCAGATCGTCTCTCACACCCCCCGCTGCTGAAAGACTCATCCATGCCTTCATCTCCTCCCGACTGGACTACTGTAACTCTCTTCTTTTCGGAATCAATTCCAGCAGCATCAAACGACTCCAACTGGTCCAAAATGCAGCCGCTCGACTCATTACCCACACCAAATCCTGGCACCACATCACCCCAGTTCTCAAAGAACATCACTGGCTTCCCATTTCCCACCGGATCACCTACAAAATCCTGGTCCTCACCTACAAAGCCCTCAACAACCTGGCCCCCCCTTATCTCATTGACCTCCTCTCCCCCTACCAACCCTCACGGTCCCTCAGATCCACATCAGCTGGTCTCCTCTCCACTCCGAAATCAAACCTCTGCACTTTTGGAGGCAGAGCCTTCTCCAGGGCAGCTCCCAGGCTCTGGAATTCCCTCCCACAACCGGTCCGAAATTCTGAGTCCCTCACCATCTTCCAGTCCCGCCTCAAGACCCATCTCTTCACCTCTGCATACCCTTAGTCCCATGTTCCCCCCCCCTCTGTCTTACTGCTCTATTTTGTTTTGTTTATTCCTGACTCTCAATTGTAAAGCGACTTTGAGTCCTGAAAAGCGCTATATAAATAAAATCTATTATTATTATTATTATTATCTCTGGCGCTGTAAGGCAGCAACTCTACCGCTGCGCCACCGTGCCGCCATTTCATTGTTCCGTTGTCGACATGAGAAATTACCTTCTCCCCACTCTCCTTAATATTCCACAGCAGCACAGTGGTTGGGGCCACTGCCTCACAGCGCCAGAGACCCGGGTTCGATCCCGACCTCGGGTGCTGTCTGTCTGTGTGGAGTTTGCGCGCACTCCCTCTGGCCGCACGGGATTTTCCCACATCCCAAAGACAGGCGGGTTAATTGGCCTCTGTAAATTGCCACCAGCGTGCAGTTTGAGTTTAGTTTAGTTCATCATCATCACACGTACCTGGAGTGGATGAGAAAGTGGGATACCATCCAACGAGTGTGAAGGGGTGATCGATCGACGGTTGGCGAGGGCTCAGTGGGCCAAAGGGCCTGGTTCCAAGCGGTATCTTTCAATCAATCAATTCTGCAGGCCATGTAGTGAAGGTGTTGCCAATAACGACACCACTGAATGGTCTCTAGATCCCCACAGAAGTCAGTTAGCCACATCACATAAGGAGCAGATAGCTTACCTTAAAATCCCTGTCCCACTGTACGCGTTCATTCAAGAGTTCTCCCGAGTTTGCCCTGATTCGAACTCGGAGATTTACGGTAATGGCCGCTCGTAGGTACACGGGGCTCTCGTGGACATTTTTCAACATGTTGAAAAATCTTCACGAGTCTTCCCGAGCTTACCGCGTTTCCCGAGTACCTGCCGTTAACGTTACGAGCCGCTAAGAGACGTCCCCGAGCTCCGACGTACCCGCTACGTACGTTCTACGTGCTTACCACGAGTTTGATTTTTTTTAAACTCGGGAGAGCCCTGTCCCACTCGTACAGTAGGACAGGGTCATTAGACCAAGCCCTGTGGAACTCCGCCTGTCACTGGCAGCCAGCCAGGAAAAGCCCCCTTTATTGCCACTCTTTGGTATCTTGATGCCAGTGCAAGGGCAAGCAAAAGGGGAGGAATAGTCTGCATAGTCTGCCCTAGAGCCTCAAGGATGGACGGTGATGCCTGATGATGCCTTCCCACACTTGTTTCAAAAAGATGCCAACCGTAGCAAGCAATTCCAAAGAAAATAAATACAAAAAGGACACTTGTGTGTGGGAGTCTGTGAGTGGGACGATCATCATCTCATCAGTTCATCGTCAGCTGGGGCACGAAGGAGCATGTTGGACAAAGCACTGGCCTTTCACTAATTCATTTTAGTTCAGTTTGTTGTTACCTGTACCCAGGTACAGTGAAAAGCTTTTCTGCTGCGTGGTATCCAGTCGGCGGAAAGACAATAAATGATTACAATCGAGCCGTCCACAGTGTACAGATACAGGATAAAGGGAATAATGTTTCGTTTAATAAGGATAAAGTCCAATGAAGTCCAATTAAAGATAGTCCAAGGGTCTCTCCAGTGAGGTAGATGGTGGGCCAGGCCCGGTCATAGAATGGTTCAGTTGCCCGATAAAGGGCCTGTCCCACTGTACGAGGTAATTCAAGAGCTCTCCCGAGTTTAAAAAAAAATCAAACTCGTGGTAAGCACGTAGAATGTACGTAGCGGATACGTCGGAGCTCGGGGACGTCTCTTAGCGGCTCGTAACGCTAACGGCAGGTACTCGGGAAACGCGGTAAGCTCGTGAAGACTCGTGAAGATTTTTCAACATGTTGATCAGCCATGATCACATTGAATGGCGGTGCTGGCTCGAAGGGCCGAATGGCCTACTCCTCAACCTCTTGTCCATTATCTATTGTCTATAACGCTAAATCCAGGCAGCTTTGTGGTAAAATCTTTATTCACCTTTCTGGCCTCCCTTCCCCTCCTGGTTTCATCTGTCCCCCATCCACTCCCCACCCGATTCACCTTCACCTTCACCCACCAACCTCTGTCCCACCCCTCCCTCCTACTGCCCTCTGCCAGCAATCTTTCCTCTCAAAGCTCTCTACCTTTTGCCTCCACAGATGCTGCCCGTCCCGCTGAGTTCTTCCAGCATTCTGTTTCTCTGTTTAGTTCAGCGGCACAGCGTGGAGACCGGCCCACCAAGTCCGCACCGACCAACGATGACCCGTACACTAGATCAATCCTACACACCAGAGACCATTTACAGAAGCCAATGAACCCACAAGCCTTTCGTGCGTGGGAGGGAACCAGAGCACCCGGAGAAAACCCACGTGGTCACAGGGAGTACATACACACTCCGTACAGGCATAGTCAGGATCGAACCCGGGTCTCTGGCGCTGTGAGGCAGCAACTCTACTGCTGCACCCATGCACATTCCTTAATGTGAAAGGATTGCCAGAGTTTTACATCTAATGACTGACTCACACATTTAAAAGTATCACGTCTTTTATTTATTGAAAATCACAACTGATTCTTAATACAATGCATTTTTAGGACAAAGTCTGAGTATTGAAGACAGTACAAATATGTAAAAGGATTCCAACACAAGTATTTTATTGAGCTAATCTGAGGGTTGTAGATAGAAACAACAATATCATTCGCACAACAGCCCTGCACTGTTCCATATTACGCAACAATATTTGTTATACAAGTATGGTACAGGATCTCCAAGAATTCACCAGGGGCACAAGGACCTGTTCCTTGTAAACACTGGTCTTTGAATGGTCTGCATCACTCATTATCACCTAGCCCACAGCCAACAATGGACCATTGTGGGCTCCACCTTTCCTCGATCACCGTTGCCTTTTTGCATATCTTTCATTCGTTTGTTCTATATCTCTCTACATCACCGTCTAAACCTCTCGTTTCCCTTTCCCCTGACTCCCAGTCTGAAGAAGGGTCTCGACCTGAAACGTCACCTGTTCCTATTCTCCAGAGACGCTGTCTGACCTGCTGAGTTACTCCAGCTTTTTGCGTCTATCTTCGGTTTAAGCCAGCATCTGCAGCTCCTTCCCACACATCTTAGACAGAACGTGCAGGGTAAAAACGGAGCAGGTCCTTCAGCCCACGATGTCTAATATGATGTCAAGACTAACTCTATCTAAAGGGACTGTCCCACTTTCACGACCTAATTCACGCCCTCTGCCGAGTTTGTCCTTGACTCATACTCGCAGCATGGTTGTCACGAGGTCGTAGGAGGTCGTAGGTAGGTCGTAGGAGGTCGTAGGTAGGTCGTAGCAGGTCATGATGCTAGTCGTAGGTACCCGTGGCATCAAGTAGGTCGGGGCGATGAAAAATGTCCACGAGTAAAAAAGGTCGTGAATTAGGTCGTGAACGTGGGACAGGTCCTTTAGAGTCATAGAGTGATATGGCGTGGAAACAGGCCCTTCGCTCCAACTTGCCCACACCGACCAACATGGCCCATCTACACTGGTCCCACCTGCCCGCGTTTGGCCTATATCCCTCTAAACCTGTCCTATCCATGTATCTGTCCAAATGTCTCTTAAACGTTGCCATAGTTTCTGCTAATCTGCCTGCACATAACCCATGTCCCTCCATTCCCTGTGCAATCATATGCTTATCTAAAAGTCGCTTAAATGCCACTGTCGTATCTGCCTCAACCACCACGCCCTGCAGGGTGTTCCAGGCCCCCACCACCCTCTGTTTGGAAACCATACCCCGCGGTCTCTGGCGCTGTGAGCTGCGTCAATGTTCATGTTGTAGAAAGTCCTTGGAGTCTGAAGCAACACTACAACTTGCCCTGCAACTGAGCTCTAATTGCCTGCCTGCTTTAAAATGCCCACCTTAAAAACAAGCTGTTGTCATGTATGCAATCCAATCCAGGCTATGAGTGGCTCCAATCACTGCCATGCCTTTACACTTCAATCCCACTGTGGCAACAACTAAGTGTGTGTGAGGAGTGGTAAATGAGCTACACGGTCGGGTCAGTGTGCCCAACTTGACCTCCGAAGCTCATCCTACTGAAGACTGCAGATGCTGGAATCTCGGTTCAAAACACACACAGAGGTGCTGGAGGAACTCAGAGGGTCAGGCGGCATCTGTGGAGGGAAATGGCCAGGCGATGTTTCGGGATCGAGTCCCTTTAACCCCCTGTCTGAAGAAGGGATCTGACCCAAAACATTGCCTCCCCAGATGCTGCTCGACCCGCTGTGTTCTTCCAGCACTTCAGTGTGTTTTAGAACATAGGCCCGCACGATGCAGGAACAGGACCTTCAGCCCACAATGTCTGAGCTGAATGTCGATGCCAAGAAGTAAATCTTATCTACCTGCACATGTACCTCCATATTCAAAAATCCATGTACCTCCATATCCAAAAGTCTGTTAAACGCACTATCGTATCTGCATCCACCACCCCTGGTAGTGTGTTCCATGTTCCCGCCACCCTCTGTGCAAAAAAGTTACCCTGCATATTCCCTTTAAACTTTGCCCCTCTCACCTTAAAGCTATTTAATGAAAGAATTGTGGAGTAAGAATGTAATATACGTTCTATTCATACACGTTCTATAACCCGTTCACTCTTCCAATTCAAGCATGTCTTTCTAAGTCATCATCTTCGCAATGTAGGAAAACAATAGAGAAGTAATACGTCACAGGAACAGGTATTATTTATATTTTCTCTTTTAGATCTCAACACCATGATATATCTTGCATCTATTTAACAATACAGGTCCACCACTGATTTTCCAACACCCTTGGTTCCAGAGCTTTGCCCCTTTTATCCGATTTGCCGGACCAACAGAGGACAGAGATACCGGCCCACAAAGTTGGCCTTGGAAGTCGACTATGAGAACGGATGGCCGCAGACGACAAATTCGACCAGCCGATAGATCCACGGAAGTCTCGATGAGGTTGAGATCGGCCGCCTCACCCGGCCTAGGTGCCACATTTGCGGGGGGACTTCCGGGGGGGGGGGGGGCGGATTTCTAGTGCGCTCTCATAATTTTGTCCGGATTAAAGGAGGTGCCGGACCGCCAGTTGCCGGAAAATCGGTGTTGGACCTGTACCAGAAATTTATCAAATGCTGTATATAAATTCTCAAATGGTCACATAATGTCACATGAGACTTAGTTTGGCACGCAGCGTGTAGAAATCTATTATTTGGCATGTTCAACTGGTATAGGTTTACTTTGGAAACACATTGTAGGCGCCATTATTTACTAATACAGTACTTCTTCCCCACTGTTTACACACT
Source organism: Malacoraja senta (assembly GCA_038087875.1). NCBI lineage: Eukaryota > Metazoa > Chordata > Chondrichthyes > Rajiformes > Rajidae > Malacoraja > Malacoraja senta. Next base: position 33,209,203 of record CM075985.1, read on the forward strand.
ACTAAACAGTCCACTAATAAGCTTAAGGATGCAGTCCCAATCCTCCAACCTACCTCTTTGTGGCCCTTGCACTTAAAAAAAAATTGCACTTTCTCTGCAGCTGTAACAATATACTTCGCCCGCTGGTATTTTTTTCTCTGCATTACCTGTTGTACTTGCATATGGCTTGATTGTACTCGAGGATGGTATGATTTGACTGGGTAGCACACAAAACTACATCGCGGTACACATGACCATTGCAAAGTAACACCAATACTTCCTGAGCAAGGTAGGATTTTACAAGTGTAAACTATACAACGTTGACCTCAATTCTAGACCTTCACCAATATTACGTTGGTTGAGGAAACTATCAAACTTTGAAGGGTTCACTAACCCCATTTAATAAAGGCTTGTACACAAATGTATACTTTGTACTATTGCTGTCTACATAGAGTCACTAACCCAATTAATAAAGACTTGCACACAAATGTATGCTTAGTAGTATTGCTGTCTATACAGGAGTCCCTGGATATGGGGAACGCCACTAGGTGACAACATGTCTGTACGTCAGGAGATAGCACCACACACACAGTTACTATACAAGAGACGTGTAAATAGGGACCTGAGGAGAGGTAGCTCTTGCTCGCTCTGCTGCCGGACACAAAACTACTGCCATTCAACACAATTGGAAATCAGGTTTATATTACAAGATGATTTGTGCTTTATTCTACTGCTGGCAGAAGACCAGAGACCCTTCGTTCTGCGCCTAATGACGTTGAAGAGGAGTCGGTGTTACTTTGAGGCATTGCACCCGCTCGACCGCCCGGGCCTTCAGTCGGACTGCTCGCGATGAGGCATCCAGCTTCATACCACCTGGCAGGTCCAGTCACTCGCTTTACGCCCGTACTGTCAAGGATATGAACATCCGATTAACACGACGAATAAGTTAAAGCAGTGCACAAGCATCAAGTCTCACCTCTTACCAATGGGGGAGGCACAATCATCAACATATCACCTCTGTGTAATTCCTCTACACTAAACCCTCGTTATTACAGACCTCTTTATAATTGGTTTTGGTTATAGCAGACTGTTTGTTTAAGAACACAGGCTGCTAGTTAGTCACACTGCAGAGGCTATTGGAATTGACAAGCCGTAGGAATTGACAAGCCATTGGAATTGACAAGGCATTGGCATTGACTAGCAATCGCCCCAATTGACACTTAACTCAATTAAACAATGTAGCAAACAGCCTTTAGTATGTTTAGCTTGCAGAAATAAATATAAATTTTTAGTTGTCAAAAGAACTTTGTATTTGAAAGCAACCCGTTGTTTCACGGAGTGACCACTAGGTGGTTGGAGCAGATCCCGCACTCTGTTTTAGCAGGCAATCGGCAATAACAGACACCATTCCCCCCCCATGGTCCGTTATAACGAGGGTTTACTGTATTGTGCAACATGTCGACGTTTTCCTATCTTGTGAATTTCCGTCCCCACATCAATTTGCTTCCACTTCAATGGTTCCTTATCTTAACCTTATCTTCAATGGATCCAGGGTTCTTTATTGTCGCGTATATACAGCACGGTGACATTCTTTTACATAACCACATATGCACAGTCGCCACAGTTTTGGCGCCATTTAAAATGGATCAAAAAAGAAAACATAAATAGTCCAAAGTCATGAGGGGAATAGACAGGGTGAATGCACTGATCTTTTACCCAGGGTACGAGAATCAAAAGCCAGTGGACATAGATTTCATAGTGAGAGGATTTGAGTATAGGAGGAAGTAGGTCCTACTGCAGTTGTATAGGGCCCTGGTGAGGCCACACCTGGAGTATTGTGTGCAGTTTTGGTCTCCCAATTTGAGGAAGGACATTCTTGCTATTGAGGGAGTGCAGCGTAGGTTCACGAGGTTAATTCCCGGGATGGCGGGGCTGACATATGATGAAAAAATTGAATCGACTGGGCTTATATGCACTGGAATTTAGGATGAGAGGGGATCTTATAGAAACATATAAAATTCTTAAGGGATTGGACAGGCAAAATGTTCCCGATGTTGGGAGAGTCCAGAATCAGGGTCACATTTTAAGAATAAGGGGTAGGCCATTTTGGACTGAGATGAGGAAAAAACTGTTTCACCCAGAGAGTTGTGAATCTATGGAATTCTCTGCCACAGAAGGCAGTGGAGGCCAATTCACTGGATGTATTCAAGAGAGAGTTAGATATAGATCTTAGGGCTAACGGAACAAGGGATATGGGGAGAAAGCAAGAATGGGATACTAATTTTGCGTGATCAACCATGATCATATTGAATGGCGGTGCTGGCTCGAAGGGCTGAATGGCCTACTCATGCACCTATTTTATATGTTTCTAAGGAGAGAAGGGAAAGATTTACTAGGAACCTGAGGGACAACTTGGTCACGACACACAGAGAGTGGTGGGTATATGGAATGAGCTGCCAGAGGAAATAGTTGAGACGAGTACTATAACAGCTTTTAAATGACATTTGGACAGGAACAGTTCTCTAACTACAAGTAACCCTTGCTTTCCCTCTCTCTTTATACATCCCCCACCCTAGTTCTCCGACTCGTTTCACCGTCCTCCTGATTACATTTTACTGTTTGCATGCCTCGTTGTCACCTTCCCCTCAGCCAACAATGAACCATTCTACATTTCCTTGGTCATCGTCTGCTTTAATCTGTTCTTTTCATGCCTTACATGTTCTTTATAGCCTTCCATATCTCGGTTCCCTCTCCCCTGACTCTCAGTCTGAAGAAGGGTCTCGACCCAAAACGTCACCCATTCCTTCTCTCCAAAGATGCAGCCTGTACCGCTGAGTTACTCCTGCATTTTTTGTGTATCAACAGTTTAGAAATAGCGGGCAAACGGGACTAGTGTAGATGGGGCATCCTGGCCGGCGTGGACGAGTTGGGCTGAAGGGCCTGTTTCCGTGCTGGATGACTCTACGATCAGCATGGATAAGGTGGGCCATAGGGCCCGTTTATGGGATGGATGACTGAGGAGTATCAAGGGGTATGGAGAGAAGGCAGGAACGGGGTACTGATTGGGGATGATCAGCCATGAACACATTGAATGGCGGTGCTGGCTCGAAGGGCCGAATGGCCTACTCCTGCACCTATTGTCCATGTATCTATGAGAAGCAGCTTAACTGAGAAATCGTCATTAGACACTGTGATGTTGAGAGAAAGAAGATTATTTTCAGAGATTAATTTTACATTGGGTTTAATGTTCTGAATTATATTTAAGTGCCTTAATTAACTTTTTTTATTTCAATTTTTATGAGTTTTTAAGCATCTCTGAATGTCGGAGATCTAAATGCTTGTAAGATGCTGTACAGCGGTCACATCTGGCAGAGCTCTGCCCTGGGTTTTGCCAGATGTTGGGGGGTGTGATGGGGTGCACTTCAGTGTTGCTCCAGACTTTCTCTGGTTGAAGGGTTACTTCAAGAAATCCTGGCATCCCCTCTCCCTCCATCGCTCCCCCACCCAAGTCAATGTACCAGCTTCAAAGTCATCTTGTTGAGTTTCATTGCCTGTAACTCGTTTTCACCTAGCCCACAATGGCCTGTTTCCTTTATCATCGTTACTTTTCTGCATATCTTTCGTTCATTTGCTCTATATCTCTCTATTTACCCCCGTCTATATCCCTCGTTTCTCGTTCCGCTGACTCTCAGTCTGAAGAAGGGTCTCGACCCTAAACGTCACCTATTCCTTTTCTCCAGAGATGCTGCCTGACCCTTAGATCTGGCGGGTTATAGGTCCACATCCCTACATGGATGAGTGAATGTCTGTTACGTGGTGGCACAGTGGCGCAGCAGTAGAGTTGCTGCCTCACAGCGCCAGAGACGTGGGTTCGATCCTGACTACAGGTGCTGTCTGTACAGAGTTTGTATGTTCTCCCCGTGACTGCGTGGGTTTTCTCCGGTAAGCTCCGGTTTCCTCCCATACTCCAAAGATGTGCAGGTTTGTAGGTTAATTGGCGTCAGTGAAACATTGGAAAACAGAAAATAGGTGGAGGAGTGGGCCATTCGGCCCTTCGAGTCAGCACCGCCATTCAATGTGATCATGGCTGATCATCCAAAATTCAGTATCCCGCTCCTGCTTTCTCCCCATACCCCTTGATTCCCTAAGAGCTAAATCTAACTCTCTCTTCAATACATCAGATGTTTAATGGCCATTTAAATAGACAAGGCATAGATGGATACAATCCTATTGTGGGCAAATTGCATGAGTGTAAATAAGCAAAATGTTTGCCATGGGCTTGGTGTTTCTGTCTCGTACGATTCAATGACTCTTTCCCTTTTCTGAAACAGTCTCAAGTCCTTAGCTTCCATACTTCCCACTGGAGGCAAGAGCCTCCGAACGTAGTCATTAACTCATTTAAAACACATTCATGGGCAGCAGGGTGGCGCAGGGGTAGAATTGCTGCCTTACAGCGCCAGAGACCCGAGTTCGATCCCGACTACGGGTGCTATCTGTGCAGAGTTTGTACGTTCTCCCCGTGACCGCGTGGGTTTTCCTCGAATGCTCCGGTGTCCTCCCACACACCAATGACATACATGTTTGTAGGTTAATTGGGTTCGGTAAAAATTGTTAATTGTCCCTAGTGTGTGTAGGATAGTGTTAGTGTGCGGGGTTCGCTGGTCAACGCAGACTCGGTGGGCCGAAGGGCCTGTTTCCGCGCTGTATCTCTAAACCAAACTTTATACTCAAGATAGACACAAAATGCTGGAGTAACTCAGCAGGACAGGCAGCATCTCTGGAGAGAAGGAATGGGTGACGTTTTGGGTCAGAATCAGAATGCCGTTTATTGTCATTCAAACATAGGTTCAAACAAAATTACGTTCGTCGAGACCCTTCTTCAGAAGACCTTTCCTCTGAAGAAGGGGCTCGACCCGAAATGTCACCCATTCCTTCTCTCCAGAGATGCTGCCTGTCCCGCTGAGTTACTCCAGCATTTTGTGTCTAAACCAGCACCTGCAGTTTCTTCCTAAACTTCACACTCACCTGAATATCAGTAAGGCTATCCATGAGCTTTTTTGCCAACTTATGTCCGTTTTCCAAAACTGGAATTTGCAAGTTCTGGAATAAGAGAATAAAAAGTCTGTGAAACCGTAGCACAGATCCCGACATGTGCAACGTTAGTTAGGAGTTAAGAATCATACAGCACACAAACAGTTTCGGCCCACCTAGTTTATACTGATCATCAACTACTCATCTACATTAATCCTAGTGTAGGAAGGAACTGCAGATGCTGGTTTAAACCAAAGATAGACACCAAAAGCTGGAGTAACTCAACGGGACAGGCAGCATCTCTGGAGAGAAGGAATAGGTGACGTTTCAAGTAACCCCGGCTAACTTCAAGTAACCCCGGCATTCCCTCTCTCTCTATCCCTGCCCCTCACAAGAAGCACCAGCTTCTCGTTTTCTCCCAACAAACAGCAAACAATGGCCTGTTTCCTTTATCATCGTCACTTTTTTACATATCTTTCATTAATTTGTTCTTTATCTCTCTACATCACCGTCTATATCTCTCATTTCCCTTTCCCCGTGACTTTCAGTCTGAAGAAGGGTCTCAACCCGAAACGTCACCCATTCTTGCTCTCCAGAGATGCTGCCTGTCTCGCTGAATTACTCCAGCATTTAGTGTCTATCTTCGGTTTGAACCAGCATCTGCAGTTCCTTCCTACACAACTCGAATCCTACCTTGACAATGGAACACCACAGACTTCCTCTTGCACTACCAGCCACTGACATTGTCCCCGAACCTCAGCCCCTCATTCATTCTGCTCTATTCCAGCATTCGTCTGCCGTGGGCATAGAGAACCAAAACACTATCACTTCTACCTGTATCCATTGTAGAAATACGCAGCGGCCATTTTGAATCCACTGGTGATTTTCCATTTACTGCTGACTTCAAGGGCAAGGATGATCTTCCAAGGACATTGGCATCTCAAACACAGGAGGTGGCCGGACGCTGGAGTCATAGAATTATACACTCATACACCATGGAAACAGGCCCTTCGACCCAACTTGCCTGTGCTGACCAACATGCTCCATCTGTACTAGTCCCACCTTTGGCCCATAACTCTCTAAACCTTGTGTAGGAAGGATCGGCAGATGCCGGTGAAACAGCAAAGATCGACACAAAACGATGAAGAGCGGGTCAGGCAGCATCTCTGGAGAGAGGGAATGGGTGACGTTTTGGGTCGAGACCCTTCCTCAGACTGAGACTCAGGGGAGAGGGAGTCTAGAGATATGAACGGTGAGGTGTGAAAATGACAGATCAAAGCAGACGATGATATGGTAATGTAAAGGTTCATTGTTAGCTGAAGGGAAGGTGACAAGGTGACCCTTGCTTTCCCTCTGTCTCTCTGTCCCGCCCCCACCCTAGATCTCCGACTAGTTTCACTGTCCTGATTCATTTGACTGATTGTATGCCTCCTTGCCATCTTTCCCCTCTCAACTCACACCTATGTTCTCTGGTTCTTAACTCTTCTACTCTGGGTGAAAAACGTTATGCATCTACTCTATCTATTCCTCTCATGATCTTATCTACCTGTATAAGATCGCCCCTCATCCCCTTGCGCTCTAAGGAATAAAATTCTAGCCTGCCCAACTTCTCTCTACAGCTCAGGGCCTCAAGTCCTGGCAACGTAAATCTTCTCTGCACTCTTTCCCAGCTTAATAACATCCTTCTTGTAGCAAGGTGACCAAAACAGAACACAATACTCCAAATGTGGCCTCACTAACGTCTTATATAACTGCAACATGACATCCCAACATCTGTACTCAATACTCTGACTGAATACCAATGTGCTGAAAGCCTTCTTGACCACCCTGTCTACCTTCAAGGAATTATATACTTACACTCCTAGATCAGTAGGAAGGAACTGCAGATGCTGGTATAAACCGTAGACACAAAAAGCTGGAGTAACTCAGTGGGACAGGCAGCATCTCTGGAGAGAAGGAATGGGTGACATTTCGGGTCGAGACCCTCTTCAGCCCAAGAGAGGTCTCACCCATTCCTTCGCTTCAGAGATGCTGCCTGACCGGCTGAGTTACTCCAGCTTTTTGTGTCTATACTCCTAGATCCCTCTACTCTACAACACTCCCCAGAGCCCTACCATTCATGTGTAGGTCCAACCTGGCCAGACTTCACAAAATGTAACACTTATCTATATTACTCCATTAACTATTCCGCAGCCCACATGCCCAACTGATCAAGACTCTGCTGAAATTTTTGATAACCATCTTCGCTCTCTATGATACGACCCACTGGTGGTGTTATCTGAAAACTTGCTGATCATGCCTTATACATTCTCATCCAAATCCTTGATATTAAACCACATACAGCAACTGGTCCAGCACCGAACCCTGAGGCACTCCAGTCCAAGAAGCAACCTTCCACCACCATCCTCTGCTTGCTTCCATGAAGCCAATTCTCCATTCAGTCAGCTAGTTCTCCTTGGATCCCATGTAATCTAACCTTCTAGAGAAGCTTGCCATGCAGAACCTTCTCAAGTGCCTTGTTGAAGTCCATGTAGACCAAGGGTTCCCAACCTGGGGTAAATTTACCCCCAGGTGGTAAATTTCGCCTACCCAGGGGGTAAATTTGTTGATTCTGAATTTGTACATGTTTTTTCTCATTGACTGACTGTGTTTGGTTCTGGTATACCGGTATCTGTTCATCATTAGTTGTTCATAAATAAGTGAAATAACATTGTTATGCATTATTAAAGTTGCCAGGGGAAAACGGGACGAAAAAGGTTGGTTCAGTTTGAAGATGGATCTCGACCCAAAACGTAACCCATTCCTTCTCTCCAGAGATGCTGCCTGTGTCCCGCTGAGTTACTCCAGCATTTTGTGTCTATCTTCGATTTAAACCAGCATCTGCAGTTCTTTCCTACACATGTTCACAGAGATGTTAGACACAAAAAGCGGGAGCAACTCAGCAGTTTTTTCATACACCTCTTCGAGATGTTGCCTGACCGACTTAGTTACTCCAGCACTTTATGCCTTTTTTGGTAAGCCAGCATCTGCAGTTCCTTGCGTCTAGATGAGGTAGCTTCTCATTACATAATCCAATATTCGGTGTCCTCACCTCTCCCTTGTACAAGATCCGACCCACCGGACACACGACGCAGGCCGTTCCCGATCCGAACAGTTCCTTGACCCGGTTTTCCTTCAGACCTTTGACCAGCTGCGCCATTGTCACTGGGCGCTCTTCAACTTTGAACTTCTTCTTCTCATTCCCAAAAGGAAAGACCCCACAAAAAATATAATCAGATCCAGTTCATATCAGCAATATTTATCAACGATAAGACGCATCAGCACCGCTGTAGGTCTAAAACGGCCTTGCCCACATTTCAATCATTTATAACTATGATTAGTAAAGGGCCTGTCCCACTTGGGCGTCATTTGCGCGTAATTTACGCGACATCATTTACGCGTCACGACGCGCGCATTGTGCGCATTACACATGCATGGTGCGTATTACGCGCGCAAGGTGCATGGTGACGTAGGCAGTGACGCGCGGCGCCCCAGGATTATGGGATGTACAAATGACGCCCAATTGGGACAGGCCCTTAAGATTGCAAATGACACTAAAGTAGGTGGTATCCTAGGCAGTTATCAGACATTGCAGCATGATCTTGCTCAGCCACATTGGATGGGCTGAGGAATGGCAAATGGAGTTTAATTCAGATAAGTGTGAGGTGTTGTATTTTGGACGTCACACCAGGGCAGGAGCTCTACGGTGAATAGAAGGGCCCTGAAGACTGTTGTAGAGCAGAGGGATCTAGGATTTCCAGGTACATCGTTCCCTGAAAGTGCCGTCACAGGTAGATGGCTTTTGGTACATTGGCCTTCAGTCAGGGTATTGAGTACAGAACTTGGAACAAGATCAAACATTTATCCCCAAAGACTTTAATAAATACTTCAGATAAAGTTGATGGTGCGGTTAAAAGTAATAGCTATTGATTCTAATTCCTGAGGAAATATAACAATATTGAGACTGAGAGACAAACATGAAACACACAACTAGTTAATGTTCAAATCAAAATTAAAACAGATAAGTGGCGCTGCAAAGTTGCATTGAGAGCTGCAAATTGGCTGTTAGCCCGAGACCCGTCAAGTCAGGGGTATACCGTGAGGTTAAAGTTGTTACGTGGTGTAACATGTACTGACCCACTCCCGTGCCAAGTCGACAATGCTTTGCCGCGTAACGCCGGTAAAACGATGCCGTCCAGTGGTGCTGTCACGAGCTCTTCCTCTGGGAGAAGAAAAAATAATCTACTTGGAAAACGTATTGTGGGAAGACTGATTCACACGTTACAATCCATGGAAAACCAGCAGCTCGTGAACAGTTTGGGTGGCTCACAACCCAACGGGATGAACATTGATTTCTCTGACTTTAGGTAACCTCTGTTCTGCCTCTCCTCTCTTCCCCCATTCTTCTCTTCCCCCTACAATCAGTCTGGAGAGGGTCCCGACCCAAAACCTCACCAATCCATGTTCCCCAGAGATGCTGCCTGACCTGCTGAGTTATTCCAGCGCTTTGTGTCCTTTTAGTTTGGGAAGGAACCGCAGATGCTGGTTTAAACTAAAGATGGACACAAAATGCTGGAGTAAGTCAGCGGGCCAGGCAGCAGCAGCCTTCCTTTAACTGTTGTTTAGCTTAGAAATACAGCGCGGAAAAGGCCCTTCGGCCCACCGAGTCCGCGCTGACCAGCGATCCCCGTACACTAACACTATCCTACACACTAGGAACAATTTTACAATTTTTACCGACGCCAATTAACCTACAAACTATACGCCTTTGGAGAGCGGGAGGAAACCGGAGAAAACCCACGCGGTCACGGGGAGAACGTGCAAACTCCACACAGACAGCACCCGTGGTCAAGATGGAACCCGGGTCTCTGGCGCTGTAAGGCAGCAACTCTACCGCTGCGCCACCGTGCCGCACTTTTGTGTATTAACTTCCAATTGCAGTTCCATGTTTCTATGTACAATGTGGCTTCCTGCTCTCACCAACTGAAAAACCCATCTTTCACCATCACGGATTCCCTGCTGTTTGTGGAGCAAGGGAACACGTAAAGAATATGGCAGCACAGTGGCACAGCTGGCAGAGCCGCTGCCTCACAGCACCACCAGAGACCTGGGCTCCATCCTGACCTTGGGTGCTGTCTGTGTGTGGAGTTTGCACGTTCTCCCTGTGACCGCGTGGGTTTCGCATCGACGTGCCGGTTTGTAGGATTGGCCCTCTGTAAAATTGCCACTCGTGTGTAGGGAGTGGATGGCGTAGGACTAGTGTGAACGGGTGATCAATGGTCGGTTCGGACTCGATGGGCCCAAGTTTATCTTGGCATTATATTCATCACAATGTTGATCTCCAGATCTCTGTGTATCACTAAACTAAACTAAACTAAACTAAACTAACCTGGCCGACCTGAATAGCACACACTGAAGAAGGGTCCCGACCCCAAATGTCACCTGTCATTAATCTCCAGGGACGCTGCCTGATCCGCTGAGTTACTCCAGCATTTTGTGCCTTTCTTTGGTTAGCAGGCATTTGCAGTTCCTTTTTTTGACACCACACCACATGTGGCCTCACCAAAGTCTTGTACAGCTATAACATGATGTCCTAACTCCCGTTGCTCAATATACCGGCCGATGATACACACAAAATGCAGGAGTGACTGGCAGTCATACCTAATGCCTTGCTCACCACCCTGTCCACTTGAATCACCACTTGCAGGAAGCCATGTTCCTGTGTGCCCAGATCTCTCTGTTCTTCCCCAGGGCTCTTCCATTCAGCATGGAAGTCCTGCCTCGATTTGACGGAACCAAGGAAAGGAACAAAGGAGGGCCCAGCGTGGGGGGACGGCTTTGAGGGGGGGGGGGCAGGGGGAACAAAGAGGGACCTGGCGTGGATACGGTGTATACTTTGTACCTTTGTCGGTGCTCTTTATGTGGCGACTACTCGCATACCTCGGGTCTACAAGCAAAGAATCTCACTGTGACTTGTCACATTTGACAATAAAGTCTTCACTTATTCATTCATTCAACACCTCACACTTGCTCGAGTATCTCCTCCATCTGCGAGCAACAAGCCTATCCAGCAGTTCCGCCAGTTCCACCGATTGTACCATTCAGTCTCCACCGGTCTCCACTCTATCACAGACACTCCCTCTCCTCCCCGCAACCCCCCCCCCCCCATCTATCTGCAACTTAAGACAATGCTTCTTCCCGCCCCTCCCCCCCAATGCTACATCAGTCTGAAGAAGGGTTTCGAACCGAAACTTTGCCTATTTCCTTCGCTCCATAGATGCTGCCTCACCCGCTGAGTTTCTCCAGCATTTTTGTCTACCCTCTCTCCAGAGATGCTGCTACCTGACCTGCTGAGCACTTCTCCAGCCTTTGCAGAAAAGGACACAAAGTTCTGGAGTAACTCAGTGGGTCAGGCACCATCTCTGGAGAACATGGATAGGTTTAGTTTCAGGTCGAGACTCCTGTAAGGATCCCAACCCAAAACGTCTCCTCTCCACGATCTCGCCTGACTTGTTGAGTTACTCCGGCACTTTGTGTCCTTTTGTGCATTAACCAGCATCTGCAGTTCCTTCTTTTCAGCACTATTAGTTTTTATTTCAAATGGGTCTGGAGATTCTCACGGTGAGGCGTGTGATCAGAGTAGGATTACGTTAATTCAGTGATGGGGTAAGATACTCCAGTCTCCTGTGTGGCAAATCAACACTTCTGGTCCATTTGAGCTTCATTTAAAATGCATTCAACCTCAGCTAGAGAATGGAAGGGTAACCTTGCTCTCTATTCTGCAGTGTGTGTGTGTGTGTGTCTGTGTGTGTCTGTGTGCGTTTGTGTATCTGTGTGTGAGTGTGTGTGTGTGTGTCTGTCTGCATGTGTGTCTGTGTGAATGTGTCTGTCTGTGTATGTGTGTGTGTGTGTCTGTGAACCTGTGTGTGTCTGTGAATCTGTGTGTGTGTGTGCGCATGTGCATGTGTGTCTGCATGTGTGTCTGTGTGAGTGTGTCTGTCTGTATATGTGTCTGCGTGCGTGTGTCTGTGTGTGACTGTGAGTGTGTGACTGTGTCTCACTGTGTGTGTGTGACTGTGTGCGTGTGTGACTGTGTGTGTGTGTCTCACTATGTGTGTGTGTCTCACTATGTGTGTGTGTGTGTGAGTGTGTCTGTGTGAGTGCGTCTGTGTGCATGTGTCTGTATGTGAGTGTGTCTGTGTGCATCTGTCTGTGTCTGTGTCTGCAAACTGACTGCCTTTATAATGGAGAATACAACTGCTGAGTAGATCAAATGTAAAATGTCACTGATGTCCCCTGCTGTGTTCAGTCGTACAGAGTTTTAATAAAACTGTCACACACCGGCAACAACTTGTCTTTATGTGGTGCTCAATGTAACGAAATAGCCTACAATCTCTCACAGAAGCTTGTTCAGACAAAGATTGCCATAGACGTGAGCAAAGGCTTGGTGAGAAAAGTGTATTTGATCATCTTAAATGTGGCAACTGGAAAGATGTAAGGAGGGATATGATCTTATAAATGTGTACAAATTCATGAGAGGAATAGATCGGGTAGATGCAGAGTCTCTTGCTCAGAATAGGGGAACCGAGAAACAGAGGACATACAGTAGGTCTAAGGTGAGGGGGGAAAGATTTAATAGGAATCTGAGGGGTAACATTTTCACGCAAAGGAACGAGCTGCCAGAGGAGGTAGTTGAGGAATTTAGACAGGTACAAGGATAGGACAGGTTTAGAGGGATATGGGCCAAATGCAGGCAGGTGGGACTAGTCTGGATGGGCCATGTTGGCCGGCATTGGAAAGTTGGGCCGAAGGGCCTCTTTCCACGCTATAAAACTCCATGACTATATTATTCCACATTTCAGTTGAGAATGGAGTGGCAAAGGAAATTAGTAATTAGTAATCAACTGTCATCTCCAGCTGTTTGTAATTTTCAACCGGTTGCTGGATTCAGCACACACTTTGTTTCTGAAGTGTGTCGGGTTTTGTAGTTGAGGCTGGGACTATCCCAATGTTTAATAAACAGTTAGACAGGTACATGGATAGGACAGGTTTGGAGGGATGTGGGCCAAACGCAGGCAGATGGGACTAGTGTAGCTGGGACATGTTGGCCGGTGTGGGCAAGTCGGGCCGAAGGGCCTGTTTCCACGTCGTATGACCTCAATGCAAAAGAGCGGTGGGTAGCGGGTAAGAAGGGCACTCGCTCACTTTAATGTCTGCCGCTGATTGCAGGAGGGTCACTGCAGGTAGTTCACCTGCCTCTCTTATCACATTACCACGGCAGCCGCACTTCAGAATAAGTACCTCAATGGCTGCAAAGTGCTGCGGGACTTCATAAAAAACACTCCAAAAAAAACTGCATGCTGCTATCGTAATAAGTGTAACAAGTGTGACTTCAGGCACCTTCCTGCGTGCTGCAGGGGTGAATGGAGAGCAAACCAAGGCATGATGCCCTTGAATGGGTCCTACCAACTAATTGTCCGGGCCTCTGTCTTCCTCGCATTGATGAAACAATCCCTGCCACTTTGTTAATTAAGCCTTAGAAAGCAGCCTGCTCAGGAGCAGGGTGAGACATTAATCTCTGTGTTACTGCGGCAAGGTACAGCTTTCCACTGTGTGTGGTAATTACACACTCTTGTCTCACACCCCTCATCAGCTCCGACTTTCAGTAAAAAACCTTTGCCGTCAGTTCAGGGAATATGTTTCTGTGTTACCTGTGAGGATCAAGCGGGTTTTGTTAAAGGCACGGCCATGGGGGAGGGGGGGGGGGATTTTAAGAGACCGCAAGTGACAACATGACATACAGTGACAAAGAAGATTTATGAGGCTGTTGCCAGGACTCTTAGGCTTGAGCTTTACGGGAAGCTTGGACATTATTTCTTGGAGTGCAGGAGGCTGAGGGGTGATCGTATAGAGGTGTACAAAAACATGTGAGAATTGATGGGATGAATACACAGAATCTTCTGTGTAAGAAAGAACTGGTTAAAAACGCAGGTAGACACAAAATGCTGGAGTAACTCAGCGGGTTGAGGCAGCATCTCTGGTCACCCGAAACGTCACCCATTCCTTCTCTCCAGAGATGCTGCCTCAACTGTCTGAGTTACTCCAGCGCTTTGTGTCTGCATAGAATCTTTTGCCCATAGTAGGGGAATGAAGGACATAGGTTTGTGATAGGGAAACGATCTAATAGGGACCATGGAGTGAGCTGCCAGAGGAGACAGGTACAATAGCAATATTTAATTGAGAACCATCAACGGTCACTTTCATAATGAAATGGAGAGAAACCATACCGACATCTCCCTTCGCACTTTGTGCGATTAAATTGCCTTTTATTTACCTTTTACGATATTTTCGCTTTGGGAGCGAAATTCCTGGAAGTAATTTAAAAAAAAAAGAAAAAATAGACCAGCCACAACCAGGAAATGGTAAAGCAATCTAATCACCGAGTGAATGACCTCTGCATAAAGTAATCTGGCCAGCCTCATCTCAGCTATAAAGAGATCTGAAGGCCTGATCTTATAGAGCTGATCTTATAGAGGTGTATAAAATCATGAGAGGAATAGATAGGGGAGTCTCTTGCCCAGAGTAGGTGAATCGAGGACCAGAGGACATTGGTTTAAGGTGAAGGGGGAAATAATTCCATTGGAATCTGAGGGGTAACTTTTTCACACATAGGGTGGTGGGTGTATGGAACAACTACCATAGGTGGTGATTGAGGCAGGGACTATCCAAACGTTTAAGAAACAGTTAGACAGGTACGTGGATGGGACAGGTTTGGAGGGATATGGACCAAACGCAGGCAGGTGGAACTAGTGTAGCTGGGACATGTTAGCCGGAGTGGGCAAGTTGGGCCGAAGGGCCTGTTTCCACACTGTAGCACTCTATGACTCTAATATGTTTATGATTTATTTATTAGGCAAGGAAAACTGATATTTTCCCTGTTTTTTGTGAAGGCAGAAGGCCATTCAGCCCATTGAGCCTCTGCCATTTCTCCGAACTACGCACTGTATCAATCTTGCTGCAACCTATTCCCTCTCACTGATCCATGAACTCACCCTGATTCTCCCTGCAACACACCTACATTATTAACCTACTGCAAGAATTAACCTACGGACACTTTTAACCTGCCCACTCTTCCAACAAGTCCAGGCACCAAAGAGGTTAAAATCCAGAAATAGCTTCCTACATGAGGTTCAACCCCTGGATGAGAACCCCCGCGCCTGTAGGATAGCTGCTTCGGTGACACACACCAACAAGCAAAACCCCACGCACTGACACTATACCCTGACGAGTCCCTTCCATCGGGAGCGGAAGAGACATGGCCAGTCTGGCTCTGCCTCAATCGCCTCAGAACATGGGTCGGACGGTGCAAAGCCCTCATGCAGAAGTGGGGGTACACCAACGGTGGACCAACTGAATGTGACTGCGGGGAGACCACCCAAACTATGGAGCATCTACTTACCTGCCCCTTCCTCCCAGAGCCCTGCAAACCAGAAGATCTTAAGGTCTTCAACCCACGTGCCAGAGCCTGCGTTATGCAGTGGCTTGGAAAAGGGCAGCGACACGACACGAAGAAGAACCTACTGACGGAGTCTGGGGATGTGGGAGGACACAGGAGCACCAGGGGGGTGACTGTACATCGGGTCACAGGGAGAACCTGCCAACTCCACACAGAGGTTAATCTGAAGTGTCGCTCTGCTGTGAACCTGAGACAGCGTGCACACAATCGGACTGACGGGCAAGGTATGCAGTAGCTCCCCAGAGACTCACAACCCGGAAAGAAAGCAGTGGTCTTCAACAATTGCTGTTGTAAGTGCAAGTTTACGCAAGTCGCCTACCATATTTAGTTTGGAGACAGCGCGGAAACTGGCCCTTCAGCCCGTAGAGTCGGCGCCGACCAGCGACCAGCGATCCCTGCACACCAGCACTACCCTACACGCACGAGGGACAATTTACAGTTTTTACCCGAAGCCAATTAACCTCCAAACCTGCACGTCTTTGGAGTGTGGGAGGAAGCGGACAGCACCGGGACAAAATCCACGCGGGTCACGGGGAGAACGTACAAACTCCGTACAGACAGCACCCGAGGTCAGGATCGAACCTGGGTTTCTGACGCTGTGAGGCAGCAACTCTACCGCTGCGCCACCGTGCCGCCCAATATTAAAGGGTGACTGTATAAACATATGTAACACCACGAGAATGAAGCTTAATTTAGGCATTACTGCACCTCCTTGCTCATTTATCCAGTAAAGGAACAGATTCATTGTTCCTGCCTCTGTTATCTTCTCATCATCTTCGTAGAGCCACAGGACCTGCTGACAGCCAACATTCTGAGCTTGAGACTGTGCATATAGTGAGGCTCCATAATTTCTAAAACAAGAGAGAATAAGGTGTTACAACCTGGTTTTCAATGTTTAAAGTCGTTGCCCATAAATTACAGGGCAGCACAGTGGCACGAGCCGGCTGATCCACTGCCTCACAGCGGCAGAGACCCGGGTTCCATCCGGACTACAGCTGCTGCCTGTGTGGAGTTTGCACGTTCTCCACGTGACCGCGTGGGTTTCCTCCGGGTGCTCCGGTTTCCTCCCACATCCCAAACACGTACAAGTTTGGTCGGGTTAATCGGCCGTGTAAAATTACCCCAAGTGTGTAGGTGAGTGGTAGAATCTCTGAGGAGTTGACAAATACGTGGGGGACTCAGTTAAGTAGTTTTGTCTTTACTTTAGTCTTTCCAGGTGCGACAGAGGTTCACCTGCACTTCCTCCAACCTCACCTATCGCATCCGCTGCTCTAGATGTCAGCTGCTCTACATCGGTGAGACCAAGCGTAGGCTTGGCGGTCGCTTCGCCCAACACCTCCGCTCGGTCCGCAATAACCAACCTGATCTCAGCACTTCAACTCCCCCTCCCATTCCGAATCTAATCAAGAATTTGTCTATCTCTGCCTTACAAAATATCCACTGACTTGGCCTCCACAGCCCTCTGTGGCAATGAGTTCCACAGATTAACCATCCTATACATATATATATTCCACAGATCAACTACCCTCTGACTAAAGAAGTTCTTTAAGTATTTCTCATCCTTTCTAAAAGAGCGCCCCTTAATTCTGAGGCTAGGACCTCTGGTCCTAGACTCTCCCACCAGTGGAAACATCCTCTCCACATCCAAGCCTTTCATTATTCTGTAATTTCCAATGAGGTTCCCCCTCAACCTTCTAAACTCCAGCGAGTACAGGCCCAGTGCTGTCAAACGCTCAACGTATGCTAACCCACTCATTCCTGGCATCATTCTTGTAAACCTCCTCTGAACCTTCTCCAGAGCCTGCACAACCTTCCTCAGATATGGGGCCCAAATTTGCTCACAGTACTCCAAATGTGGCCTGACCAGCGCCTTATAGAGCCTCAGCATTACATAGTCTAGCCCTCTTTATAAAAATGCTTGCATTGAATTTGCCTTCCTCGCTACCTTTAGTTTAGTTTACAGATATAGCAGGAAAGGCCCTTCGGCCCACCGAGTCCACACCAATCTATAAAGGCTTTCTTCCTCTTCAATGTAGAAGGCTGGGCAGTAATTTAATTGGACACAAAGTAACTCAGTGGGTCAACCAACATCCCTGGAGAACATGGATCGGTGATGTTTTGCGTCCAGTCCCTTCTTCAGATTGTTTGGGGAGCGGGGGGGGAAGAAAACGAGAAGAGAGAGGGTGCAGGGCAAAGCATCACAGGTTATAGGTGAACACAGGCAAGAGGGGAGGGGTCATTAGTCATCGGCGCAGAATTAGGCCATTCGCCCCATCGAATCTACTCCGACATTCAATCATGGCTGATCCATCTTTCCCTCCCAACCCCATTCTCTTGCCTTCTCCTTATAATCTTTGACACCCGTAGTAATCAAGAATCTGTCAATCTCTGCTTTAAAAATACCCAATGGCCTCCACAGCCGTCTTTGGCAATGAATCCCACAGATTCACCACCCTCTGACTAAAGAAATTCCTCCTCGTCTCCTTCCTGTTGGAATGTCCTTTTATACTGTGGCTGTGGCCTCTGGTCCTAGACTCTCCCACTAGTCCTCTCCACATCCACTCTATCCAGGCCTTTCACTACTCGATAGGCAGATGGTTGGACGAAAGCCAGAGATGCAAAGAAAGCCGTGAGACAAAAGGTTTTAATTGGGATTTATACGACGTCACATTGCCATTGGTGGCAGCTTGCTGTGCATGCAGGTTGCCCGCCAAACTCTCCCTGGCCCCAGCTAAGGGAAAGGCTCGGGGCCGAAGCAAGCCCTGTGTTCGTGCTTGCCTTGAGTTGACCTGAGTGACCTTGAGTTGACCTACGAGTTAGATAGAGCTCTTCGGGCTAGGGGTATGGGGAGAAGGCAGGAACGGGGGGTACTGATTGTGGACGATCAGCCACGATCACATTGAATGGCGCTGCTGGCTCGAAGGGCCGAATGGCCTCCTCCTGCACCTATTGTATCTATGTGTCTGTGTACGTACCCTCCGAGTTTGCAGTCTCCGGTTCCTCCCCTCCAGGCTCGAACGTACTCTGGGTTGGCCCAGAGGGACACGGCATTGAACATGCCCGTGCTGAAGTACGGTCCAACCGGGCTCAGGATGACGAAGAGCATGGCTTTGGTCGACTTCTTCAGGCCCAGGGAAGGCTGAAGGGAATGAGAGTCAAATGGTCAGTGGGCGGCACGGTGGCGCAGCGGTAGAGTTGCTGCCCTTACAGCGCCAGAGACCCGCGTTCGATCCTGACTGCGGGTGCTGTCTGTACGGAGTTTGCACGTTCTCCCCGTGACCTGCTTGGGTTTTCTCCGGGATCTCCGGTTTCCCCCCGCACTCCAATGACGTAAAGGTTTGTCGGTTAATTGGCGTGGTAAATTAGTAAATTGTCCCTAGTGTTAGTGTGCGGGGATCGCTGGTCGGCGCGGACTCGGTGGGCCGAAGGGCCTGCTCCCGCCCTGTGTCTCTAAATTAAACTAAAGTAAGCAGGCTGAAGTGTTGGGGAGGACGTAGGAGAGGTTAACGAGAATGATAGGACTCAGAGAGCTGGAGTAACTCAGCGGGTCAGGCAGCATCCCTGGGTAATGTGTCAGAAGGACCTGCAGATGCTGGTTTATACCGAAGATAGACACAAAGTGCAGGAGTAACCTGAGGGGCAACATTTTAGCACATAGAGTAGTGGGTATATGGGGCCGTGTGGAGGTAGTTGACGTAGGTACAATAACAACATTCAAAAGACATCTCGGCAGGTAGATAGATAGGAAAGGTTTAGAGGGATATGGGCCAAACGTGGGCAGGTGGGGCTAGCATAGATGGGGCATCTTGGTCGGCATGGACGAGTTGGACCGAAGGGACTGTTTCCATGCTGTATGACACTCTGAAGTTGCTGATCCAATATTCCAGCTGGTGGTAATTGTTCACATAGACCTTTGGGTGGCGCTACTGAGCGCTAAATTCAGTCATTGCAAATCTAAACCCTTTGATAAAGGTTTGAACAATCTTCGTGTTGATAGAATTTGTGGCAGCTTTAATCAGAAGCGTTTGGGAGATCGGATGGCCATTGCCGGTCAATTAAACAGTGTTAGATCAACACAAAAAGCTGCAGTAAAGGGCCTGTCCCACTGTACGAGTTAATTCAAGAGTTCTCCCGGGTTTGCCCTGATTCGAACTTGGAGATTTACGGTAATGGCCGCTCGTAGGTACTCGGGGCTCTTGTGGACATTTTTCAACATGTTGAAAAATCTTCACGAGTCTTCCCAAGCTTACCGCGTTTCCCGAGTACCTGCCGTTAGCGTTACGAGCCGCTAAGAGACGTCCCCGAGCTCCGACGTACCGGCTACGTACATTCTACGTGCTTACCACGAGTTTGATTTTTTTTTAAACTCGGGGGAGCTCTTGAATTACCTCGTACAGTGGGACAGGCCCTTAACTCAGCGGGACAGGCAGCATCTCTGGAGGGAAGGAATGGGTGACGTTTCGGATCGAGACCCTTTTTCAAATAGCGTTACTGTCTGTATTTTTAGATTAATGAGAGCGGGATAAGGAACTGAGGGAAACGTGCCCTGCAGTTGAGAGTCATTATTATCTCCCTCAGGGATGGCCGCTGCGGAGACACGGGGAGTCCGGGGGAGAATGAGGACTACTCCAAACACACGTTCACAAGTTCACACAAGTTATAAGAGTAGAATTAGGCCATTCGGCCCATCGAGTCCACTCAGCCATTCAATCATGGCTGATCTCTGCCTAATCACGTTTTCCTGCCTTCTCTCCATAAGCCTTGACACCTGTTCTAATCAAGAATTTGTCTATCTCTGCCCTAAAAATATCCACTGACGGCCTCCACAGCCCTCTGTGGCAATGAGTTCCACAGATTCACTACCCTCTGACTAAAGAAGTTCCTCCTCACCTCTTTTCTAAAAGAGCGCCCTTTAATTCTGAGGCTGTTACTGCGTGGGGAAAAAGCCCGCAACAAAAGCTTTTCACTGTACCTCGGTACACATTGCAATAAACTAAACTACACAGGAGATCGTATAGTTCCCCCTGTACTCCAGGGGCTAATTTATTCATTGCTTGGGATGAGATGGAAACCGGAGCACCCAGACACGGGAACATGCAAACTCCACACACAGTGTCAGAGGTCAGGATTGAATCCAGGGCTACTAGCAGCAACTCTCTGCTAGACTGCTCTCCAAGAATTGACAGCCAAACCTGTAAGAGACATGCATTTATACAATGGCGGCACAGTGGCGCAGCTGGTAGAGCCGCTGCCTCACAACGCCGGAGACCCGGGTTCGATCCTGACCTCGGGTGCTGCCTGTGTGTGTGGAGTTTACACGTTCTCCCTGTGACCACGTGGGTTTTCTCCGGGTGCTCCACTTTCCTCCCACATCCCAAAGTCATGCGGGTTTGTAGGTGAATTGGCCCTCTGTAAATTCCTCCTGGTGTGCAGGGAGTGGATGAGAAAATGGGATAACATAGAACCAGTGTGAAGAGGTGATCGGTGGTCAGCGTGGACTCGGTGGGTGGAAGGGCCTGCTTTCATGCTGCATCTCTAAACTAAATAAAATAAACACATGCGTACGCATCTAAGTGTGTGCTTGCGGACAGTCCTAACCAAAGATCCTATAGCAGAGCAAGATAGACCACTCCTGCTAAATGCAATGGGCTGACGTGTAGTACGCAACGGAACGTAATGTGGGCCTTTTTTTCATCCATTTCAGTAACCCGACCCGACCCGACTCGCAGTGTAATCAACGTTGCGGGGGAACAGTTTGTGTTAATAAATTATAATTCTGAAAAGGAGGAGGAGATTTTTACCAAAGAACTTTTATTTTTACGAGGATGTTTCCGTAACCGGCTTCCGTCTCCACACTATTATCCTATGGGATCTTTGGTGCGGAGACGGAAGACGGTTCCGGAAATGGGGCCTTAGATTACCCATGAATCTGCCCATGACCGTACTACGTCTTTTTCGTATAGGATCTTTGGTCCTGACCCAGAACGTCGCCTGTCCATTCCCTCCACAGATGCTGCCTGACCTGCTGAGTTCCTCCAGCACTTTGTGTTTTGCGGTTCCGTGCATACCCAGGGGCGCGTGCACAGCAGACACACACCTGAACATGTAGAGAAACAAATATACGGGTGTGTGTGAACACACACATACAGGCACACCAAGATAAGCATGCAGATACAAGCACAAGTGCACACAGGCTTGTGAGCACACACTCACATACACACACATACAGGCACACCAAGATAAGCATGCAGATACAAGCACAAGTGCACACAAACTTGTGAGCACACACTCACATACAAGCACACGCACGTGCGCGGGCGACCATAAATTCACACCTCTGTCCCAATAAACGTCGGACGAATGTAGAGGCTTCCCTCGGTACTGTACGGCACCCACTCTTTGTCCACCTCCACCAGCTTTTTGATGCATTCCAACAGTTCGGCCCGATCAAAAGCCTAGGCAAAGAAACATTTGTTTTAGTTTAGTTAGTTTAGTAGTTTTATTGTCACGCGCAGCAGAGGTACAGGGTAAAGCATTCTGTGCTCCAAGGAATAAAGTTCTAGCCTGCTCAACCTCACCCTGTAACTGAAGCCCTCGGGTCATGGCAACATCCTTCTCTGCCCCCCCACCCGTCCAACTTCGAGTCATGGAGTGATACAGTGTGGAAACAGGCCCCTCGGCCCAACTTGCCCACACCGGCCAACATGTCCCAGCTAAACTAGTCCCACCTGCCTGCGCTTGGTCCATATCCCTCCTAACCTGTCCTATCCATGTACATGTCTAATTGTTTCTTAAACGTTGGGATAGTCTCAGCCTCAACTACATCCTCTGTTCCATACACCCACCACCCTTTGTGTGAAAAAGTTACCCCTCAGATTCCTATTAAATCTTTTCCCCTTCATCTTGAACCCGTGTCCTCTGGTCCTTGATTCCCCTACTCTGTGCAAGAGACTCTGTGCTTCTAACCAATCTATTCCTCTCATGATTTTATTGGACTTGGTATCTAATTGTGTTTCGCTCGCCAATGTCTTGTTTTTAGCTCCTGTCTTTTTTTTCTTTTTACTGTCTTGTGGAATTTAGGTGTAAGCTATGGTTTTGTGCTCTGTCTGAGTCTATGTGTCTGTGATGCTGCTGCAAGCAAGATGTCCATTGAACCTGTACCTCACTGTACTTGTGTACATGACAATAAACTCCACATGACTGCAACAAGGAATTTCACTGCACCTATTGTGAATGACAATAAACTAAACTAAATTAAATTAACTACCCAGGCTTAATCCGGACCTTGGGTCCTGTCTGTGTGGAGATCATGGCTGATCTATCTTTCCTCCACAACCCCATTTTCCAGCCTTCTCCCCTTTGACACCCTTACTAATCAACAAACCGCCTTTAAATCGTTGCCACAGCCGTCTGTGGCAACGAATTCCACAGATTCACCACCCTCTGACTAAAGAAGTTGCTCCTCATCTCCATTCTAAAGGTAGACAAAAAAGCTGGAGAAACTCAGCGGGTGCGGCAGTATCTATGGAGCGAAGGAAATAGGCAACGTTTCGGGCCGAAACCCTCTTCAGATTGATGTAGGGTGGGGGGGGCGGGAAGAAGAAAGGAAGAGGAGCCCGATGGCTGAGGGAGAGCTGAGAAGGGGAGGAGACAATAAGGGCTACCGGAAATTGGAGAAGTCAATGTTCATGCCACTGGGGTGCAGACTGCCTTAGCGGAATATGAGGTGCTGCTCCTCCAATTTCCGGTGGTGCTCACTTTGGCCATGGAGGAGGCCCAGGACAGAAAGGTCGGATTCGGAATGGGAGGGGGAGTTGAAATGCTGAGCCACCGGGAGATCAGGTTGGTTATTGCGGACGGAGCAAAGGTGTTGGGCGAAACAATCGCCAAGCCTACGCTTGGTCTCACTGATGTAGATCAGCTAAAGGTGTCTATTTATTTTGAGGCTCTGACCTCTGGTCCTAATCTCTCCCACTAGTGGAAACATCCTCTCCACATCCACTCTATCCAGGCCTTTCATTATTCGGCAAGTTTCAATTGTTAATCCTGGCTAAATTGGACCAGCTCGGACTTCAAAATGGGGTTAAGTTTCAGGGTTTGCTGGGGGATTTGGTCAAATCGGAATTACTCTCTGCAGAGCTGGGACAGGCTGCGAGAGGTGCCAGAGTGTCTGCTGCTTAGATACAATTTGCAAGCAAAGAATGGGATGCCTTGCAAACCCTGTCAATCTGGTGCAAAATGCATAGAATGGATTGGATGGCTGCAAACCAGACATACACCTTGTAAATAGCTTGTAAATAATGTTGCCGAGTCTGACTCTGCTAAGTGTTGATTGGATGGGGTGTTGAGCCTTGTCTGGGTTTTCTGTTAATCAGGGTAAATGTTTCCAAGTTGACTTCATCTCGAAGTCCGTTGTGAATACAATGTATTGAACTGTTGTATCATTGGGTTAGGGAAATGCCTGTTATGTATGGGGTTAATCGATATCTGTAATTGGGTGATCAAGAGACCACTCCTGTGTGGTTCGACCCCTCGAGTTCGCGGGGCATATAAAAGTCCATGATCACGAGGCTCAGGGTTGATCTTCTGGAAGAACGCTCGGGACCGCGTACCCTTCTGGAGTGCCTCTGTCTGAGCGAGGCCTAGAGGGCTTGAACAGGCAGACCCAGGGATCGAACCCGCGGTGGGGATAGGTACCGTGTGTGATCTGTGACGCGCTTTTGGTAAAATAAAATGTAGTTGATTCAAGTGCTTGATTCAGTGTTTTTACTGAAACTAGACTGGGGGGAAGCTTAGAAACGAGCAATTATCACAATGAGGTTCTCCCTCATCCTTCCAAACTCCAGCGAGGAGAGGCCCAGTGCTGTCAAACGCTCATCATATGTTAACGCACTCATTCCCAGGATGATTCACATGATCTGTCTACGTACTCACTGGTAAAGCCACCCTGATGGTAGATCTCAGCATCCGGTCCATGTTCAGCATGGGTCGAAACAGCCGTATCTTGCTGTCCACTCCTCGATACGCTTTCAGTCCCTCGAAGAGCTGTGGGCAATTCAAGTTCAAGTTCAAGTGAGTTTATTCTCATGTGTCCCTGATGGGACAATGAAATTCTTGCTTTTCTTCAGCACAACAGAACATAGTAGGCATTGACTACAAAACGGATCAGTGTGTCCATATACCATTATATAAATATATACACACATGAATAAATAAACTGATCACGTGCAAATAACAGATAATGGGCTATTAATGTTCAGAATTTTGTCCGAGCCAAGTTTAATAGCCTGAGGGCTGTGGGGAAGTAGCTATTCCTGAACCTGGTCGTTGCAGTCTTCAGGCTCCTGTACCTTCTACCTGAAGGTAGTAGGGAGATGAGTGTGTGGCCAGGATGGTGTGGGTCCTTGATGATACTGCCAGCCTTTTTGAGGCAGCGACTGCGATAGATCCCCTCGATGGAAGGGAGGTCAGAGCCGATGATGGACTGGGCAGTGTTTACTACTTTTTGTAGTCTTTTCCTCTCCAGGGCGCTCAAGTTGCCGAACCAAGCCACGATGCAACCGGTCAGCATGCTCTCTACTGTGCAACTGTAGAAGTTAGAGAGAGTCCTCCTTGACAAACCGACTCTCCGTAATCTTCTCAGGAAGTAGAGGCGCTGATGTGCTTTCTTTATAATTGCATCAGTGTTCTCGGACCAGGAAAGATCTTCAGAGATGTGCACGCCCAGGAATTTGAAGCTCTTGACCCTTTCAACCATCGACTCGTTGATATAAACGGGACTGTGGGTCCCCATCCTACCGCTTCCAAAGTCCACAATCAGTTCCTTGGTTTTGCTAGTGTTGAGGGCCAGGTTATTGTGCTGGCACCATATGGACAGTTGCTCGATCTCTCTTCTATACTCTGAGTCATCCCCATCAGTGATACATCCCACAACAGTGGTGTCGTCAGCGAACTTGATGATGGAGTTCGCACTATGACCGGCTACGCAGTCATGAGTATAGAGTGAGTACAGCAGGGGGCTGAGCACGCAGCCTTGAGGTGCTCCCGTGCAGATTGTTATCGAGTCTGACACATTTCCACCAATACGACCAGGTATACCATCAGGTCCAGGCGCTTTTCGAGGGTTCACCCCTCTGAAGGATTTCCTGACGTCGGCCTCTGTGACTGAGACTGAAATACCATCACAGCGAATGGGGGCTCGGCAAGGCACATCGGTGTTCTCCCTATCAAAGCGTGCGTAAAACGCATTGAGCTCATCAGGGAGTGATGTTTCGCCGACATTCGAGCTGCCTCCTGATTTCGCCTTGTAGGAGGTGATTGCATTCAGACCCCGCCACAGCTGCCGAACATCTGTCTCATCCTCCAGTTTGGAGCAGAAGTCCCTTTTGGTCTTTTTGATGGCCTTACCAAGGTCGTATCTGGACTTCTTGTAGACCACTGTATCATCAGACATGAATGCCCGTTGTCTGGTCTTCAGAAGAGTGCGGATCTCAAATTTCATCCAAGGTTTCTGATTGGGAAACGCTCGGAAGGCTTTTGTAGGGATGCAGTCCTCCACACACTTCTTAATGAAGTCTGTAACGACTGTGGCGTATTCGTTCAAGTCCGTTGCCGAGTCCTTGAACATTGCCCAGTCTACAGACTCCAAACAGTCCTGGAGTTGTTCCTCTGCCCCCCCCCCCAACCAACTCTGTACAGTCCTCACCTCTGGGGGTGCGCTCTTTAATTGCTGCCTGTAGGCAGGAAGAAGCAGCACCGTATGGTCGGATTTACCGAAGTGAGGGCGAGGGATAGAGCGATAGGCATTCTTGATGGTGGTGTAGCAGTGGTCGAGGGTGTTTGGTCCTCTGGTGCAGCAGGAGACATGTTGGTGGAAGTTAGGGAGTGATTTCTTTAGGTTTGCCTTATTGAAGTCCCCAGCAATGGTGGTAAATGCCTCGGGGTATGACGTCTGGTGTTTGTTGACCACGGCGTGCAGCTCCTCCAGTGACAGACGGACGTCTGCCTGGGGTGGGATGTAGACCGCGGTCAGGATGAAGGAGGTGAATTCCCCCGGAAGGTAGAAGGGACGACACTTCACCGCCAGATGTTCGAGGTGTGGAGAGCAGGAGTTGGACAGGACTGCCACGTCTGAGCACCACGCAGAGTTGACCATGAGGCAGACGCCCCCTCCTCTCCCTTTCCCAGATGCCAGTGTACGGTCCATACGGTGGATGGAGAACCCTTCAGGCTGGACCGCTGAGTCTGGGGAGCTGGGGGTGAGCCATGTCTCTGTGAAACAGAACACAGAGCATTCCCTCAGCTCCCTTTGATAAAGCAGTCTTGCCCTTAAGTCCTCCACTTTATTCTTAAGGGACTGTACGTTGGCCAGTAGGATAGTTGGGAGAGGGGGCCGAAGTCAGGTAAGATATGCCAGGTAAGATATGAATCCAAACCATGACGTCAAAGACACAAACCGTGATCAAGAGAAGCTGATCTCCCAAGTGTTCACTTAAATTGCAGAGTTGTACACTTGGCCCGGTGGGTCCATCACACAGTCAAGACTTCACCTCATTAACACCATCTACATTTCGTGCTGCCTCGGAAAAGCAGCCAACATAATCAAAGACTTGTCCCACCCCAGTCCCATTCCCTTCTCCTTACTCCTGACCGGCAGAAGGTACAGAATATCCACTAACTTGGTCTTCGCAGCCTTCTGTGGCAATGAAGTCCACAGTTTCACCAACCACTCGCTGAAGACATTCCTCCTCATCTCCTTTCACGTTCATAAGTGATAGAAGCAGAATTAGGCCATTCGGCCCATCAAGTCGACTACAACATTCAATCATGACTGATCTATCTCTCCCTCTCTAAAACCCATTCTCCTGCCTTCTCCCCCATATCCCCTGACACCCCTACAAATCACAAATCTATCTATCTCTGCCTTAAAAATATCCATTGGCTTGGCAATGAGAGAGAGAGTTTACAAGAGAAAGTTAGATTTAGCTCTTAGAGCTAAGGGAATCAATGGGATATGGGGGATATAGCCAGAACGTGCCATGATCATATTGGATGTCGGTGCTGGTTCAAAGGGCCAAATGGCCTACTCCTGCAGCTATTTTCTATCTTTATATGAATTCCACAGATTCATCACCCTCTGACGAAATAGACAATAGACAATAGACAATAGGTGCAGGAGTAGGCCATTCCGGCCTTCGAGCCAGCACCGCCATTCAATGTGATCACGGCTGATCGTCCCCAATCAGTACCCCGTTCCTGCCTTCTCCCCATATCCCCTGACTCTACTGTATTTAAGAGCCCTATATAGCTCTCGCCCTATCTAGAAATAAATTCCTCCTCATCTCCTCCTTAAAGGCCTTTTGTTCTGCGGCTATGACCTCTGGTCCTAGACTCTCCTACTAGTGGAAACATCCTCTCCGCATCCACTCTAACCAGGCCTTTCACTGTTCGGTAAGTTGACTGTGGGATCTTGCCCTGCACAAACTGGCCGCTTCCAATGTTACCTGTCACAGGCTGCTTCAGGGGGAGGGAAGCTGAGGTTGTGATGAGCTCTGCTTTCAGCCTGTGACTAGTGCTATGCCTCAGGGATCAGCTCTGGGTCCATTGCTGTTTGTTTTTCTTATCGACGACTTGGATGAGAATATACAGGGCACGATTAGTAAGTTTGCAGATGACACAAAAGTGGGAGGTATTGTAGATAGTGAAGATGGTTATCACAATTTGCAGCAGGATCTTGTTCAGTTGGGCAAGTGGGCTGAGGAATGATTAATGAAGTCTACAAGAGAGAGTTAGATTTAGCTCTTAGGGTTCAATGGGATAAGTGTGAGGTGTTGCATTTTGATAAGTCAAATCAGGGCAGGACCTTCACAGTGAACCGTGGGGCTCCGGGGATTGTTGTAGAACAGGGATCCTGGAGTCCTGTGCCTTAGTTCCTTCAAAGTGAAGTCACATAGATAGGGTCATCAAGAAGGCTTTTGGCACTTCATCAGTCAAGGTACTGAGTGACCTTTTTCGCACAGAGAGTGGTGAGTCTGTGGAATTCTCTGCCTCAGAGGGCGGCGGAGGCCGGTTCTCTGGATACTTTCAAGAGAGAGCTAGATAGGGCTCTTAAAGATAGCGGAGTCAGGGGATATGGGGAGAAGGCAGGAACGGGGTACTGATTGGGGATGATCAGCCATGATCACATTGAATGGCGGTGCTGGCTCAAGGGGCCGAATGGCCTACTCCTACACCTATTGTCTATTGTCTATAAATGTTGGGAAGTTATGTTACAGTTGTACAAGATCTTGGTGGGGATGCATATGGAGTATCGTGTTCAGTTTTGGTCACCCTGCTGTAGAAAAGATGTTGTTAAGCTCAAAGCTGGAACAGAGAAGTACAGAGAAGATTTAGAAGGATGTTGCCAGGACCTGAGGCCCTGAGCTATAGGGCGAGGTTCGGCAGACTAGGACTTTATTCCGTGGAGCACAGGGGGATGAGGGGTGATCTTATAGAGATCTATCTACAGAGGTGTATCTTCGGTGAACTTATAGAGGTGTATAGATCATGAGGGGAATTAATAAGATAGACGCACAGAGTCTTTCAACCAGAGTAGGGCAATCGAGAACCAGAGGACATAGGTTTACGGTGAGGAGGGAAAGATTTCATAGAAACCTGATGCGCAACTTTTGTTCACACAAAGAGTGGTGGGTAAACGGAACGAGCTGCCAGACAAGGCAGTTGAGGAAGGTGCTAACACAACGTTTAAAAACATTTGAACATGTACATAGATAGGATAGGTTTAGAGGGATAATAGACATAAGGTGCTGGAGTAACTCAGCAGGTCAGGCAGCATCTCTGGAGGAAACGGACATGTGATGTTTCGGGTCGGGACCCTTCTTCAGACTTTATATATATATATATATCTTTGGAATAAACCAGCATCTGCAGTTCTTTGTTTCTACATCTAGTTTAGCAGGACATGGGTTGGTTGGCGTGGGTAAGTTGGACCGAAGGGCCTGTTTCCATGCTGTATGACTCTATGACAAGTCTTTTCCTTCAGGAGAGCAGCACTCTTGCACTGCCTGCTAATAGCCACTAGAGGATGCAGTGAGCCACAGAATCTCAAAGTCATACAGTCACAGAGTTGTACAACGTGAGACAGGCCCTTTGGCTCAACTTGCCCACACCGACCAACAGTTGTCTCATCGACACTAGTCCCACCTGCCTGCGTTTGGCCTGTTTCCCTCTAAATCCTGTCCGATCCATGCACCTCTCTAAATGTTTCTTAAATGTTGCGATAATCCCTGCAAGTCCATGTCGGTTTAGTGGAGGTAGCAGGTAACAGGGTTCACCTGTAACATCAGCCCATCAAACCACCTGCAATCCACCAGTCACGTTCAATACCGTCACATCAACCTCCAACTGCATTGCCATCCAGCTGTGCATTTACAGGGCCCCGTCACAGCCCTTTCATACCCTGTAACTGCCCTAGTATCATTGATCACTGTGTTTAAGACTAACTTACTAGGACTCCTAAACGAGAAGACTAACAAATTCAAACCATGAGTCTAACTTCAAGTAACCCTGGCCACGGTGGCGCCGCAGCGGTAGAGTTGCTGCCTTACAACGAAAGGCAGCGCCGGAGACCCGGGTTCGATCCAAACCACGGGCGCTGTCTGTACGGAGTTTGCACGTTCTCCCCGTGACCAGCGTGGGTTTTCTCCGAGATCCTCGGTTTCCTCCCACACTCCAAAGACGTACAGGTTTGTAGGTTAATTGACTTTGGTAAATGTAAAAAAATTTCCCAGAGGGTGTAGGATAGTGTTAACGTGCGCGGATCGCTGGTCGTGCTGGCCAGTGTGGGCAAGTTGGGCTGAAGGGCCTGTTTCCACGCTGTGTCACTCTATGACTGCATGAGTCTAACTCACCTCCACTGAGTATTGGAGGGCGGAGATGGCGGGATGCAGTGAGAGGTTCTGCAGGGGCTGGATGCGTGGTCTCTCCCAGCCTCCTGCCAACGTCCAGTGAATGACGAGCATGTGGTCGGTGAACACCGTGCCAAACACCAGGTGCTTCACGTCCGGCTTCTCCCCCACACGTTGAACCAACTCGATATCCAGCTCCGAGGCCTACAAGACACAAGACACATACAATCAGAAATAGAAAAGCGTCGACTCAACAACAGGGCGAAACAGTGGCGCAGCGGTAGAGGTGCTGCCTTTCAGCGCTTACGAACGTAAGGTTGTACGTTCTCCCCGTGACCTGCGTGGGTTTTCTCCGAGATCTCCGGTTTCCTCCCACACTCCAAAGTCATACAGGTTTGTTAAATAATTGGCTTGATGAATGTAAAAATTGTCCCTGGTGTACGTAGGATAGTGTCGGTGTGCGGGGATCACTGGTCGGCGCGGACCTGGTGGGCCGAAGGGCCCTGCTTCCGCTCTGTGTCTCTGAACCAAACTAAACTGAACTGAACTGGTGTGTAATCCAATGGAGGAAGCACAGGATAGAAACAGGCACTTCAGCCCACTGGCCCATGCTTTAGTTTCAGTTTAGTTTAGAGATAAAGCACGGAAATAGGCCCTTCGGCCCACCGAGTCCATGCCGACCATGCCGCAAACTAACACTATCCTACACTCTAGGGATAATTTACAAATGATACCAAGCCAATTAACCAACAAACCTTCACGTCTTTGGAATGTGTCATTGTGGTGGTGCAAGCAACGGGATTCAGGCGCACTGCCTCAAGTGTACGATAAAAAATAACGATAAAATAACAGCAAAAATGTGAGAAAAATAAAAATTGTTCATACACTCACGGGCACATACTGTGACACATACACACAGATTCACACACGCATACATATTATGCTTACATATGCAACATTACCAGAATATAAGATATTGCACATAAATAGTATTATACGAAAAACTATCATAAATGAATATATCCATAGAGCACAAAGGTAGGTATTGTACAGTATAAACTCTTCCCCGTGGATTGTCACCTTGTCGTGGTGGAGAAGCTCGTGTGGACCTGAGATCCTGAGAGCGATGCCGTCTGGAGCTATGCTCCTGGTAGGGCCACCCATGGCGGTAAGGTCGAGGGGGAGGTCTCTGACAAAGAGCAATCCAACCAAGACCTCAACGATGGCTGACCTTAGTGGAGCGTCACAACGGCTGGGAAGGCGGATGAAGGCTGCAGCAGAAAAGGGTCTCCAGTCGTCTTGGACTCCATGCCACTGGACCCTGACCCAGATCTGTCAAGGACCGTGTGGTGGCTGTCTGTGCACCAGTCTCCCCACGTTAAACAAAGCCACGCACAGGCGTCCTCCATATAGGGAATAGCACCCTGGAGACACCCTTGGTCAGCCATGACCGAAGGGGGCCTAAGAAGAAGAGAATATTGACTATGGGGGGGGGGTGTGCTTTCAGTGTAGAGTTCAGTGTGGCGATGGCCTGAGGGTAGAAACTGTTTGTTAGTCTTGTGGTGTGCGCTGTGATGGACCAGAGGGCAGAAGGGCAAACAAGTGATGGGCGGGCTGAGATGCAACTCTACCGCTGCGCCACCGTGCCGCCCGAATTACTTCCTCTTTAATTTAGTTTAGTTTAGAGATACAGCGCGGAAACAGGCCCTTCGGCCCATCGGGTCCACACCGACCAGCGATCCCCACACATTAACACAAGCCTACACATATTAGGGACAATTTACACTTATACCAAGTATACAAACCTGAGCCAATTAACCTACAAACCTGTACGTCTTTGGAGAGTGGGAGGTAACCGAAGATCTCGGAGAAAACCCACACGGTCACGGGGAGAACGTACAAACTCCGTACAGACAGCACCCGTAGCCGGGATCGAATCCGGGTCTCTGGCACTGCAAGTGCTATAAGGCAGCAACTCTTGCCTTCCGCAGGCAATGGGAGCTATAGATGTCTTCCAGGGCAGGCGGACCAGTGGAATTAATGTTAATGCCTCAAATTTCAAGCAACTCCTGCATTTCCACCCCCTCCCTCCCCCAACCCTAGTCACCCTACTAGTTCCACTGTTGGCATCCTTGTTTCCCTGTCGTTAGCTCATCTTCCCCAGGTTACTGGTGTGCCAACAATAACCTCGTCCTCAACTCCATGAAGACGAAGGAAATTATTGTTGACTTCAGGAAGAACAGAGGGGGCAGACATATCCCCCCCCCCCCCCCCCCCCCATCCATATAAACGGGACTGAGGTGGAGCGCGTCTCCAACTACAAATTCCTCGGGGTACACATCTCGGAGGATCTGTCCTGGTCCCTCAACACCTCCAAACTGATCAAGAAGGCGCAGCAGCGCCTTTACTTCCTGAGGAGGCTCAAGAAAGCTCACCTGTCCCCCCAGATCCCGACCAACTTTTACCGCTGTACCATCGAAAGCATCCTGACCACCTGCATCACGGCATGGTACAGTAGTTGCGCGGTAGCTGACAGGAAGGCACTACAACGGGTGGTGAAGACCGCTCAATATATCATCGGTGCCCCGCTCCCTGCCATGGATGCCCTCCACCGAAAACGGTGGCTGAGACGGGCCGGGAAGATCATCAAGGACCCCTCCCACCCTAACCATGGACTGTTTGCCCTCCTCCCATCAGGGAGGCGGTACAGAAGCCTAAGGTCTCGTACAAGCAAGGTGAGGAACAGCTTCTTCAACAACACTATCACATTGCTGAACTCGGAGTCCCACCGATAGATTTCTCCAGTCTCTCCGTCCACATTGTTTGCTCATTCTGTATTTTATTCTGTATTTTATTCTGTACATTGTTCTTGTTCTGTGTTTTTATTTCTATATTGCAATATTGCTACGAGCAGACGCAAGACTGCATTTCGTTGTACCCATACTTGTATCTGTGCAATGACAAGTAAAGTGGAATTGAATTGAATTGAAACAATGGACCATTGTGGACTCCACCCTGACAGAGGTCGTCTGTTGCCAGCCCTGTTTTGTTCTGTAGTCTGAAGAAGAGATCAGACCCGAGACGTCACCAACCTCCTCTGCAACATCTGCAAAGCTTCCCCATCCGCCCTGTATGGGGGGCCGCCAGAACTGCACGCAATACTCGGTTAATTCCCGGGATGGCGGGACTGTCATATGCTGAGAGAATGGAGCAGCTGAGCTTATACACTCTGGAGTTTAGAAGGATGAGAGGGTATCTCATTGAAACATATAAGATTGTTAAGTGTTTGGACACGCTAGAGGCAAGAAACATGTTCCTGATGTTGGACGAGTCCAGAACCAGGGTCCACAGTTCAAGAGTAAGGGGTAAGCTATTTAAAACGGAGACGAGGAAACACATTTTCTCCCAGAGAGTTGTGAGACTGTGGAATTCTCTGCCTCAGGGGGCGGTGGAGGCAGATTCTCTGGATGCTTTCAAGAGAGAGCTAGATAGGGCTCTTAAAAATAGCGGAGTCAGGGGGATATGGGGAGAAGTCAGGAACGGGGTACTGATTGGGGATGATCAGCCATGATCACATTGAATGGTGGTGCTGGCTCGATGGGCCGAATGGCCTACTCCTGCACCTATTGTCTATTGTCTATTGTCTACTCCAAATGGCATCTAATCAAAGTCCTGTAAAAACTGGATCATGACTTCCTGACTCTTACACTGAATACATATGGTGTCCACACACCAACTAAGATTTAATCCATACCTTGAACGTGTCAGCAGCAGTCTGTGGGAGTTTGGTGGTCTGCAGGAAGAAAAGAAAACAGTAAATAGTTGGAAAATGCACTGTGTCAAGCTTCAATAATTCTATCTTGCTTTCAAGAGGGCAGCATAGTGGTGCAGCGGTAGAGTTGCTGCCTTACAGCACTTGCAGCGCCGTAGACCTGGGTTCGATCCCGACTACGGGTGCTGTCTGGACGTTCTCCCCGTGACCGCGTGGGTTTTCTCCGAGATCTTCGGTTTCCTCCCACCACTCTCCAAAGACGTACAGATTTGTAGGTTAATTGGCTCGGGTTTGTATACTTGGTATAAGTGTAAATTGTCCCTAGTGTGTGTAGGCTTGTGTTAATGTGTGGGGATCGCTGGTCGGTGTGGACTCGGTGGGCCGAAGGGCCTGTTTCCGCGCTGTATCTCTAACCTAAACTAAATTAAAGAGGAAGTAATTCGGATGGCACGGTGGCGCAGCGGAAGAGTTGCAGCCTCACAGTGCCGGAGACCCAGGTTAGATCCTGACGTCGGGAGCTGTCTGTGTGGAGTATGCACATCCTCCCCGTGATCACGTGGAATTTTTATCGGGAGCTCCGGTTTCCTCCCACATCCCAAATACTTGCAGGTTTGCGGGTTAATTGGTTTCTATAAATTGTCCCTAGTGTGTAGGATAGAACTAGCGTATAGTGTATTGCTTGTCGGTGTAGACTCGGTGGGCCGAAGGGCCTGCTTCAATGCTCTATCTCCAAACTAAACTAAAACGATAAGGTGAATGTACAGAGTGGATGAGTGTGGAACACACATCTCCAGATTCAGGGACAGTTTCTTCCCAGCTGTTATCAGGCAACTGAACCATCCTACCACAACTAGAGAGCAGTGCTGAACTATTATCGACCTCATTGGTGACCCTTGGACTATCCTTGATCAGACTTTGCTGGCTGTACCTTGCACTAAACGTTATCCCCTTATCATGTATCTATATACTGTACATGGCTCAATTGTAATCATATATCGTCTTGCTGCTGACTGGTTAGCACTCAACAAAAGCTTTTCCCTGTGACAATAAACTAAACTGAACATAGAAAGAGTCTGACTCAAAAAGGTCTGAAGAAGGGTCTTGACCCGAAACGTCACCCATTCCTTCTCTCCAGAGATGCTGCCTGTCCTGCTGAGTTACTCCAGCTTTTGTGTCTATCTCCGGTTTAAACCAGCATCTGCAGTTCCATCCTACATGTTCCCCGATGTTGGGGGAGACCAGAACCAGGTGCCACAGTTTAAGAATAAGGAGTAAGTCATTTAGAACGGAGACGAGGAAACACTTTTTTTCCACGGAGAGTGGTGAGTCTGTGGAATTCTCTGCCTCAGAGGGCGGTGGAGGCGGGTTCTCTGGATGCTTTCAAGAGAGAGCTAGGTAGGGCTCTTAAAAATAGCCGAGTGAGGGGATATGGGGAGAAGGCAGGAACGGGGTACTGATTGGGGATGATCAGCCATGATCACATTGAATGGCTCGAAGGGCCAAATGGCCTACTCCTGCACCCATTGTCTATTGTCTATTGTCTACAGATAGAACTGGTGTGGTTGGGTGACCAAAGGTCGGCG
Source organism: Malacoraja senta (assembly GCA_038087875.1). Classification (NCBI taxonomy): domain Eukaryota; kingdom Metazoa; phylum Chordata; class Chondrichthyes; order Rajiformes; family Rajidae; genus Malacoraja; species Malacoraja senta. The sequence goes on from CM075985.1 coordinate 33,245,029, forward strand.
TGGACTCGGTGGGCCGAGGGGGCACGTTTCTATGCTGTATCTCAAAACGAAATTCTGAGGCTATTACAACAAGCCTTGTCAAGTCCAATTAACACTTCACCGAGATCTGCTGACAATTTACTCACTCCATCACTCACAACTTTTCTTTAAACTTGTTCACCCAGGGCAACGTAAATGCTGAATCTCAGAAAAGAACTGAAAAGCATGATCCTGCCTGGCTGGAGGGCAGCATTTGTCAACACACATTGCACCTGGCATTTTGTAATGACATGCACAAACTACCACAGAGGAATATTAGAGACACAGCAAGCGTTAACACTGTATACACATATAGCAGCAAACTCAATCACTACATTTGAGGGGACCTAATGAGGGGGGAACTTTAGTTTCATTTCATTTAGCGCAGGAACGGGCCCTTCGGCCCACCGGGTCCGCACCAACCAGCGATCCCCGCACACTAACACTATCCTACACACACAATAGGGACAATTCGCCCTTATACCAAGCCAATTAACCTACAAACCTGTACGTCTTTGGAGTGTGGGAGGAAACTGAAGATCTTGGAGAAAACCCACGCGGTCACAGGGAGAACGTACAAACACGGTGCAAACAGCACCTGTGGTCGAGATCGAACCCGGGTCTCCGGCGCTGCAAGCGCTTTAAGGCGGCAACTCTACTGCTGTGCCTACGTGGCCACCCTCATTGATTTTTTTACCGAATCCCGATTATTTGGCACCCTCGGTTCCACACCATTCCAGGGCGGCACGGTGGCGCAGCGGTAGAGTTGCTGCCTTACAGTACCAGAGACCAAGGTTCAATCCTGACTACGGGTGCTGTCGGTACGGAGTTTGTACGTCCCCCCCGTGACCTGCGTGGGTTTCCTCCAGGTGCCAATAATGCTTATTATTTAACGACTGATTTCCATTTCACTTCTATTTTGCATTAGTTTTTACATTGGGTAATATTTCTTGACAGAAATTCTGTAGCTGTAATTCTGCGGTAAACTGAACTGAAACACTCACTCCCCTTCCTATTCCCACACTGACCTTTCAGTCCTGGGCCTCCTCCACTACCAAACGCAAATTGGAGGAACAGCATCTCATATTTCGCCTGGGCAGCTTACACCACAGCTGAGGTATGATATATTGATTTCTCTAACTTTAAGTTTTGCATCCCCTCTCTCTCCGTCCCTCCCCCACACAAGTCGTCGTACTAGTTTCACTGTCGTCTTGCTGAGTTTCACTCTATGTATCGCTCAACCTTCTCCACAGTCAACAATGGATCATTGTGGGCTCCACCGTTCCTTGATCATTGATCATTAATTTCCACAATGCAGCATTTCATATCTCTAGGTTCCCTCTCCCCTGACTCTGTCTGAGGAAGGGTCTCGACACAAAACGTCACCCATTATTTTTCACGAGAGATCAGAATCAGAATCAGAATCACACTTTATTCGCCAAGTATGTTTTGCAACATACGAGCAATTTCATTGGCCAGGTCAATCATACAATTAAAAATAACACATAATCACTCAAAAACAAATTTTTATGATGAACATCCACCACAGTGACTCCTACACATTCCTCACTGTGATGGAAGGCGAAATAAAGTTCAAATCTCTTCCTTTGTTCTTCCTCGGTCGTGGGCCTCGAGCCCTCGTTGATGGGACGGTCTTGACTCCCATAGCCGGTGGCGTTCGGGCCCTCCGCGTTGAGGCGTTCAGCTCCCGCATCGGAGGGATGTCAGCTCCCCCCGCGCCGGGCGATCGAACCTCGCGTCGGGGCTGGTCGAACCTTCTGCGGCGTTGGAGCATCCCGACTAGCCTCACCCGAGACTGCGAGCCCTAGATGGTAAAGTCCGCGGTGGGAGCGATCCCAGGCAAGGGATCAGCTCCGATGTTAAGTCCGTGCCCCGCGGTGGGGCTCACGACAGTCCGAGGAGGCTTCCAGCTCCAGCGATATTAGGCCGCAGAGTCCGGAGAATGTGATCCGAAAATTGATCACATCTCCGGAAAGGTAAGAAACTTGAAAAAAAGTTTCCCCCGATCCCCTCCCCCCACCTCCCATATAAAACAAACCAAAGAACATTCAAACAAACTTCTAACAAACTAAAAATAACAAAAAGAAAGAAAAAACAAACAGACTGCCGGCAGGGCTGCCATCTCCCCCGGCGCCCCTGGTGGCGCCTGACCCACTGAGCTACTCCACCACTTTGTGACTATTTAAGAACTGATTTCCCTTGCATCTCTATGCAAGTTGAAACAGTTCCACATTTACCCAGGGTGGGAGATTCAAAAACACGAGGACATAGGTTTAAGGTGAGAGGGACAAGATTTAATAGAAAGCTGAAGAGCAACTTTTCCACTCAGAGGGTGGTGGATATATTGAACAAGATGCCAGAGGGGGTAGTTGAGGCAGGTACTAGAACGACACTTAGACAGATACTAGGAAAGGCTTAGGGGGATATGGGCTAAATGGGACTAGCTTGGATGGCGTATATTGGTCAGCAGGAACAAGTTGGGCTGAAGGGCCTATTTCCATGCTGTATGAATCAATGACCTGCCCTCATCATTCATTCATTGGTGCGGCATGGTGGCGCAGCAGTAGAGTTGCTGCCTTATAGCGCCAGAGACCTGGGTTCGACCCTGACTACTGGTGCTGCCTCTATGGAGTTTGTACGTTCACTTTGTGACCTGCGTGGGGGTTTTCCAGGTGCTCCAGTTTCCTCGCACATCCCAAAGGCGTTCAGATTTGTAGGTGAATTGACTTACGTAAAATTGTAAATTGTCCCCAGATTCATTATTCACCATTATATATAGAATGGTGTTAGTGTACGGGGTGATCGCTGGTCGGCGTGGACTCGGTGAGCCAAAGGGCCTGTTTCCTTGTTGAATCTCTAAAGTCTGCAGTCTTCCTGCTAAATAGATACTGAAGTCCCTCTCCGATTAGCCACACCCACAGCTCAGTGGTTTTTGCTGGTGTGCTATCTGTTCTTTGAATTAACCACCAGGTCACGGAACATTAAGACGCCCACACTCGCGACATCTCCTTGCAGTCTACCCCAAGATTGCCTGTCCACCGTGACTACTTGATGTGACCTAAAAATATCTCCTGTGTTATCAGGCTCACGCTGATTTTGTTTTCCTTTAACATTAACTAATCTGATTGCTGATTATGGACGTTATGAAGGAGACCCAGATCTGGCCCTTACCATTTAAACAATGCCACTTTCTGTATGAAATTTAACATCAAGCGCATCTGGGGAGATTACATCTGTCAGCACAGAAACCCATTAAGGCAATTACATGTGAGATTAGTTATCTGGTCACTGTTATATGAAATCGAGTTAGGCAAATTGTGTGGAAATAAGGAACTGCAGATGATGGTTAATACACAAAAGGACACAAAGGGCTGCAATAGCTCGACATGTCTGACAGCATCTCTGGAGAACATGGATAGGTGGCGTTTCAGGGAAAAAAGGCCCTGACCCAAAACATCACCGATCTATGTTCTCCAGAGATGCTGCCTGCCCTGCTGAGTGACTCCAGCACTGTGTGTTCTTTTAGATAAAATATGTGCCTCACATTCAGGGCAATGCATAAAACAGCTGTATCCTCCACCTTGGAAACTTAGAAATGCACTGTCAGCATATTACCGAACCAGATTAGTCAATACCAACTGTCTAAGTAACCAACTTGCCCCAGTGTGCAAGTTTAGTTTAGTTTAGTTTAAAGATACAGCGCGGAAACAGAGCCTTTCAGCCCACCGGGTCCGCGCTGACCCCGCACATTAACACTATCCGACACCCACCAGGGACAATTTTTCCATTTACCAAGCCAATTAACCTACAAACCTGTACGTCTTTGGAGTGTGGGAGGAAGCCGAAGATCTCGGAGAAAACCCACGCGGGTCACGGGGAGAACGTACAAACTCCGTACAGACAGCCCCCGTAGTTGGGATCGAACCCGGGTCTCCGGCGCTGCATTCGCTGTATGGCAGCAACTCTACCGCTGCGCCACCGTGCCGCCCCGAGGAGTAGATGGAAAAAGAGGATACACAAAGTGATGCACACTGCCCGGTGTCTGGCCTTCCACAGGTACCGACCTCCCCACCATTGAAGAGATCTACAGGTGGCACTGCCTCATAAAAGGCAGCCAGCATCATCAGAGACCCACACCACCCTGGCCACGCTCTCATTTCACTCCTGCCATCGGGAAGAAGGTACAGGAGTCTGCCAACTGTAACACCCAGGTTCAGGAACAGCTTCTTCCAACAGAGGGTCTCGACCCGAAACATCACCCATTCCTTCTCTCAGGCTCTTCAATACCACTAACGCCAACTAGACTTCGAACTACGAACTCTGTTGGTGACTTTGAGCTTTTGTTTAGATCTGCATTAATATTGGATTTTTAAAATATTTTTGAGCATTTTTTTGTTTGTTTATTATGTTATCCATGAGCATTATGTTTACAGACCTGTCGTGCTGCCGCAAGTAAGAACTTCACGGTTCCGTTTTAGTCCATGTGACAGTGAAACACTCTTGACTCCCACTAGACTTGAAAATGGGATAACACAGAACTGGTGTGCAGAGGAGATCGATGGTCAGTTGGCATCGCAGATTTAAAATGGAGTTCATTAGTTCACGAGATAGGAGCAGAATTAGGCCATTCGGCCCAGCAAGTCTACTCTGCCATTCAATCATGGCTGATCTATCTCTCCCTCCTAACCCCATCATCCGGCCATCTCCCCATAACCCCGAGTACCACATGGTTCCTAGAATTCTCCCCTGCTGCAGACTTTGAAACCAGTAGGTGGGTCAGAGTGGTGAGAACAATTGGGAGGTGAATCTAGAGAGTTGTACGATTGCAGTAAATGACGGAGAGATACAAGGGCAGAGTTTTTTTGGGCGCTATCAAAGTCCAAGGAGAAGTACTTTTGACTGTGTGCCCTTTCTGACCATAAATTGATTGATTGAATTGATTTAAAGATACAGCATGGAAACAGGCCCTTCGGCCCACCGGGTCCATGCGGACCATCGATCACCCGTTCCCCAACAAAGCTTCGTACTGTACAATCTACATCCAATTCATCTCCTCTGTAATCTTCACAACAGGAGGAGGTCAGAACGGGAAAAGGCTTCTTTCAACGCCCACAGTGTTTTGAACTTGAGGACAGAAAATCCTCGCAATAATGGACCTCCCTGTAGTGGATTTTGGTTATAGTGGACTGAGGCTCCCATTCTACTGCCCCTCTCCCCACACCTCCGCCAGTTTCCCAGTGAGCTGGGGCCACATGGCGGGAGACTCTGGCTGTGGGAGGGGAGAGAGGGAGCAGCATGAAGACAGCGTGGGTACCGGGCCCGGCCCTGGTGCACCGCATGTGGGGCCGGGGTCTCTGCGGCTCCTCCCCCCCAACATCGCGTCTCCACCCTCCCGGCCTTGAGGTAACCTTTAACCCCCTCACTCGGTTACAGTGGACAATCGGCAACAACGGACATCATTCCCCCCCCCCCCCCTCCCCCCACTGTGGTCCTTTATTTCAAGGGTTTACTTAAATGTTGATAGTCCCTGCCTCAACTACCTCCTCCGGCAGCTCATTCCATACTATCACCACCCTTTGTATGAAAAAGTTACTCCTCAGGTTCCTATTAAGTCTTTGGCCCCCTTCACCTTAAACCCTGTGTCCTCTGGTTCTCGATTCCCCAACTCCGGGCAAGGGACTGGGTGCGTTTATGGAACTTTCAGAAACCCTTCAAAGGGCTGATTCAAGATTCGCTGTCATCCAAAACTGTCTGATCGGCTTCAATACATCCACCCATGCTCACACTGTTCAAATAAATACAACATTTTTAGTTTTGTTTAGAGATACAGCGCAGAAACAGGCCCTTCGGGCCCACTGAGTCCGCGCCGACCAGCGGTCACCCCGTACATTAGCGCTAACCTACACCCACTAGGGACAATTTATCATTTTACCGAAGCCAATTAACCTACAAACCTGCAAGTCTTTGGAGTGTGGGAGGAAACCCGAGCACCCGGAGAAAACCCACGCACGTCACGGGGAGAACGTACAGATTCTGTGCAGACAGCACCCGTAGTCAGGATCGAAGTGAAGCGCCGTGAAGCAGGAACTCTACCGCTGGGCCACTGTGCCGCCCCTAATTATTATATTAAATGTTCTTGTTCAATTCTGTAACGCAGAGATAACAAATGTTCTCTTTGCATCCTTCACATGAGAAAGGACTTGTTCATTATGTTCTGGCCATGAAATGCATACACCATGTACGATGCAATAACCATTCTGTTTGAGTGTTTGCCCTTCAGTGTTGAGGGCAGTTACAATCAGTAGCAATTATGCCATTATGGGTGGATACAAGAGAACATAACATACCATAGTACAGAATATAGCCACAAAGTGCTGGAGTAACTCAGCGAGTCACAGTCATGGAGTGGAAACAGGCCTTTTGGTCCAACTTGCCCGCACTGACCAACATGTCCCATCTACACTAGTCTCACCCGCCTGCATTTGGCTCATATCCCTCTAGACCTGTTCTGTCCATGTACCTGTCCAAATGTTTGTTAAACATTGCAATAGTCCCTGCCTCAACTACCTCCTCTGGAAGCTCGTTCCATACACCCACCACCCTTTGTGTGAATGTTAGCCCTCAGATTCCTATCAAATCTTTACCCCCATCACCAAAAACCTATATCCTCTGATTCTCAATTCCCCAACTCTGGGCAAGAGACAATGTGCGTTTACCCAATCTATTCCTCTCAAGATCACCCCTCATCCTCCTGCGCTCCCTATAGCTCAGACCATCCCTAGAGTCAGGCAGCATCTCCAGAGAAAAATGGATAGGTGACATTTTGGGTCGGGGCTCTGCTTCACACTGACAGTAGGGGGTGGAGCGGAGGGGGGGGGGGGAATGGGAGGAAAGTAAAGGGCTGGAGGCAAGAAAAAAACAGGACTAATCAAGGCCGGCCACAAATGACCACAGGCATAGCGTTGCCTAGTAGGACCATTGTTGGCTACGGAAAGTGTGATCTGAACTGTGGAACTGCTTAATCAACTAGGGTGGTAGGGTGGAGGAAGGGGGCAAGGAGGGAGGGGAAAGGGGAGGTGAGTGTAAGATGAAGTAATTTAGAAATTAGAGAATTCAATGTTCACACCGCTGGGTTGTAAGCTACCCAAGCCAAATATAAGCTCATTAGATCATTTGTAGCTGGCCCTAAATTGGTCCTGGTCTTTTCACAGCTCCAGGTCTTCACATCCACCACCCCCCCCCCCCCCCACCTCACCCCCGCCTCCTACTTTCATTCTGAAGAAGCCAGAGATGCTGCCTGACCCGCAGAGCTACTCCAGCACTTTGTGTTTATCTTTGGTATAAACCAGCACTTGCAGTTCTTTGTTTCTACACAACAGTACAGCACAGGGGGCAGGAGCTGCTTCAGCCCACAATGCCAATGCTAAACATTATACCAAGGTACACCAATCTCTGTTCATGATCCATATACAACCCCCCCTCACCTCCATTATCCATGTGCTTATCTAAAAGCCTCTGGCTATTCTTCCCTCTGCAAGATAAGCAGACATTGAGCTAATGTCTGGCCTCTCCCCTTGGAAGAGGCATCAAGAACTGACGGAAAGGAAGAGGTCTGGTGTTTGTTTGAATGGGTGGGTGGCTGCCTCGTATTCAGCTCAACATCAGGTCAGAAACCCCCCAGTACCCACTTCATGCCTGTCCAACAGTGGGCTCAGAGACCCGCTGTCAACCTATGCCTGTCTCTAGACCCATTCCTTTTCTCCAGAGGTGCTGCCTGACCCGCTGAGTTACTCCAGCTTTTTGTGCCTATCTTCGGTTTAAACCAGCATCTGCAGTTCCTTCCTACACATTATGCCTGTCCCACACTGGGGTCAAAGATCTAGTGCTCAGTTCATGCTCGCTCAACACAATGGTCAGGGACCCTGTGCCCACTTTATGCCAGGCTCAACTCTAGGTTCAGAGACCCAGAGCCCAACCCATGCCTGTCCCACACACTAGGGTCAGAGTTCTCGTGCCCATCCCATGCCAGCCCAACACCAGGGTCAGGGACCCTCTGACCTACCCATGCCAGTCTAGAACTAGGGTTATAGTCCTGGTGCCCAGTCTATGCCAGCCCAACACTAGGATCAGAGACCCAGTGCCCAGTCCATGCCTGTCCCAGTATCAACTCATGCCTGTGCCACACTAGGGTCGGAGACCCAGTGCCCAGTTTATGGCAGCCCCACGTCTAAATCAGTGCCCAGCACAATGCCAGCCGCTCGCCCAGTTTAAAGACCAGTCCAATTTCCAGTCCATTGTTAGCCATGACCCTTGGTCAGAGGTCCAATACACTGCCCCCTTCTCCAGACCAGCAACCCAGTGCCAATCTCACCAGCACCCGCAGCCCTGGGCCCAGAACCCCATTACACACTTGGCCAACGGCCACACACCCAGAGCAAGAACCCGACACCCTGCCCACCACCGTCATGCCCAGAGATACAGCTCAAGGAATGCCCCCTGGTTAATGCATCTGTTCCAGTGCATCCGTACTCAAGCCACTTTGGAAAATTCCTATGCACATGTAATGCAACCAAACCCAACCTCTAGAGGACACAACAGGGACTGCCCTTGGGTCCAGGAGTTCATGAAGCATGGATGCGGAAGTGACTTCTCTCTGCATCTGTGCCCGACCTTTGTCAACAGACTTCCACCAGGAAAACTCAGAGATACAAACTCAAGAAAAAAAACAAAAAACAGATGGAAATGAGTGGCGGTAATGACTGGCCTGGTTTTGCCCTACTCCCCACCTCCCTGTTCCCACTTCCCTATATTACAATCAGCCTGATGCAGGGTCCCGAACGGAAACATCGACTCTGGAGTTTAGAAGGATGAGAGGGCATCTCATTGAAACATATAAGATCGTTAAGGGTTTGGACACGCTAGAGGCAGGAAACATGTTCCCGATGTTGGGGGAGTCCAGAACCAGGGGCCACAGTTTAAGAATAAGGGAAAAGCCATTTAGAACGGAGACGAGGAAACACTTTTTCTCACAGAGAGTGGTGAGTCTGTGGAATTCTCTGCCTCAGAGGGCAGTGGAGGCAGGTTCTCTGGATGCTTTCAAGAGAGAGCTAGATAGGGCTCTTAAAAATAGCGGAGTCAGGGGATATGGGGAGAAGCAGGAACAGGGTACTGATTGGGGATGATCAGCCATGATCACATTGAATGGCGGTGCTGGCTCGAAGGGCCAAATGGCCTACTCCTGCACCTATTGTCTATTGTCTATTGTCCATTTCCTTCCAAAAATTCTCCTGAGATCTGAATTCCTCAAGAGCTTTGTGTTTTTAGCTTTGTTTAGCTTGGAGATACAGCACGAAAACAGGCCAACAGAAATGCTGGAGTAATTCAGCAGGTCAGCAGGCACCATCTCTGGAGAAAAGGAATAGGTGACGTTTAGGGTCGGAATCTTTCCTCAGAGTAAGGTATCTTGAATCATCTATTCTTTTCTTCAGAGATGCTGTCTGTCCCGCTGAGTTACTCCAGCATTTTATTTATCTTTGGTAGAAGCCACCCGGGAGGAATCCCACGCGATCCACAGGGAGAACGTGCAAACTCCACACAGGCAGCGCACCGAGGTCAGGATGGAACCCGGGCCTCTGGCACTGTGAGGCAGCGGCTCTACCCGCTGCGCCGCCGCTGTGCGCAGGGGACGGCGATTGCGGCCGGGCGTTTCTCAGCGCGAGGGTTCTCGGTCGATGGCGGCAGAGACGCGGAGACGTCACATGCTGGCACCTGATGAGCAGAACAACTGCAGAAGCTGCTCAGAGAGTCAGCTGAGCCAAACACTGAGTGCAGAGTGGGACTGAGTCCAAGTACCCATGCCAAGACCCAAATATATCAGTGACCTTGCCCAAAGACACGGCTCTGCTGAAGAACTGCATGCAGCACACTGATGCCGCTGGGCCACTGTACCGCACTTAGGCTGAATCAAATGTGTCATTCCCCCTCCACCACAAAGCCAAGCCGACATCCCTAATCTGTCCTTGCTTTTCCACCTCATACACACACGGCTGACCTTCCCCCTTGTACCCTCCTCACCCGTCCGGTTAACCCAAGAACTTGCTTTTACAATTGCAAATAAATGTTGTCAATCAGTAACTTTCCCATCGCTGACGCAAGGTTCAGCGGCCGATAGTTCCCTGGCTTATCCCTGCGGTCCTTCTTAAACAAAGGAACAGAATTAGCCACCCTCCAGTCTTCCGGTACCTCATCTGTGGCTAACGAAGATCGAGAGATGTGTAGGAAGGAACTGCAGATGCTGGTTTATACCAAAGGTAGACACAAAGTGCTGGAGTAACTCAGCGGGTCAGGTAGAGATAGACACAGAGTGCTGGAGTAACTCTGTGTGTCAGGCAGATGGAAAGATAGAAAGATCTGTCCCTAGGCTCCAGTAATTTCCTCTCTTGCGTCCCATAACATCCTCGGAAACACCTACCCAGGGGATTTATCTAACTTTATGCACTTGAAAACATCGTATACGTCCTCCTAATGTTGATATGATCCAGGATATCCCTGTCCCCTCTCCTAAATGTACCAGCTTCCATGTCCCTCTCTCCAGCAAATACCGTAGAGAGCATGCTGACCGGTTGCATCGTGGCTTGGTACGGAAACTTGTGCGCCCAGAAGCGGAAAAGACTACAAAAAGTAGTAAACACTGCCCAAAGGCTGGCAGCATCATCAAGGACCCACACCATCCTGGCCACACACTCATCTCTCCGCTGCCTTCAGGTAGAAGGTACAGGAGCCTGAAATCTGCAACATCCAGGTTCAGGAACAGCCACTTCCCCACAGCCATCAGACTATTAAACTCCTCAAACAAAAATCTGAACTTTAATAGCCTATTGCACTTTATCTGTTTATTTATGTGCGTATATATATATATATATATATATATATATATATATATATATATATATATATATATATTGATTTGTATATGGACACACTGATCTGTTCTGTATTTATTCATGCCAACTATATTCTGTTGTGCTGAAGCAAAGCAAGAATTTCATTGTCCTATCTGGGACACATGACAATAAACTCTCTTGAATCTCTTGAATCTTGAATCTTGAGATGACAATAACCCATTTTCTACCATTCCGCACACAGATCTCCACCTGATCCTCAAAGGGACAGAGTTTCGCCCCTGAGCTCGTTATGTATTTTTATTAATTGAAAAATTCAACATGGAACCAGTTTCTTCATTCACCGAGTCCACGCCGACCATCGATCACCCGTTCACACTAGTTCTACGTTATCTCACTCTCTGCATACGAGGGACAATTTGCAATTTACAGCAGTCTTTGGGAATGTTGGGGGGAAACCGGAGCAACCGGAGGAAACCCACGCGGTCCACAGGGAGAACGTGCAAATCCCGCACATGGGCAGCACCCGAAGTCAGAATCGAACCCGGGTCTCTGGCGCGGTGAGGCAGCTGCTCTACCCGCTGCGTCAGTGTGGCGCCCCCTTTATAGAATGTCCAGGGTTCTCTTTTCACTTGATCCTCCTCCCATTGCCCACTGAGGGGCTGGATCCAATGTTAAGACACCTCAGATAGACACAAAAAAACAGAGTAACTCAGCGGGTCAGCTGGAGTATTGCGTACAGTTTTGGTCTCCAAATCTGAGGAAGGACATTATAGCCATAGAGGGAGTGCAGAGAAGGTTCACCAGACTAATTCCTGGGATGTCAGGACTTTCATATGAAGAAAGACTGGATAGACTCGGCTTATACTCGCTAGAATTTAGGAGATTGAGAGGGGATCTTATAGAAACGTACAAAATTCTTATGGGGTTGGACAGGCTAGATGCAGGAAGATTGTTCCCGATGTTGGGGAAGTCCAGGACAAGGGGTCACAGCTTAAGGACAAAGGGGAAATCCTTTAAGACCGAGATGAGGAAAAACTTTTTCACACAGAGAGTGGTGAATCTCTGGAACTCTCTGCCACAGAGGGTAGTTGAGGCCAGTTCATTGGCTATATTTAAGAGGGAGTTAGATGTGGCCCTTGTGGCTAAAGGGATCAGGGGGTATGGAGAGGAGGCAGGTACGGGATACTGAGTTGGATGATCAGCCATGATCATATTGAATGGCGGTGCAGGCTCGAAGGGCTGAATGGCCTACTCCTGCACCTATTTTCTATGTATCTATGTATCTATGTCAGGCAGCATCTCTGGAGAAAAGGAATAGGTGACGTTTCAGGTGGAGACCCTACTTCAGATAACCTAAGCAGGCTGGTTCATGTAATGTACTGGGACACATGAGGTATCTTTGCAGATTTTATAAATAAACTCTTTTTTTTTTAATTTAAAACTATTTTATTATTCCAGCATCTCCACCAGCCAATGTATCCCTATGTCTAAAAGAAATGATAACCTTCTGATCAGACTGCTACCTGACTCCAATTTATGGCAAAGAACTCGGCGAGCAGAAGAAGGATCCCGACGTGAAACGTCGCCAATCCATTCAGTGTTGACTTCTCTAACTTCTCCCCCTCCCTCCATCCCTCCCCCATCCTAGTTCTCCGACTAGTTTGACTGTCCTCCTGATTAAATGTCATCTTTGTATGCCTCGTTGTCACCTTCCCCAGCTCACAATGATCCACTCTACATTTTCCTTGATCTAAGTCCCCTTTGATCTCTCGTTTTCACACCTTACCCCTCCATATCTCTCGCTTCCCTCCCCTCTCACTCGCTGACTGAAGAATGGTCTCGACCCAAAACATGACCCATTCCTACTCTCCAGAGATGCTGCCTGACCCGCTGAGTTACTCCAGCACTTTGTATTTTAGTTGGGGATTTTCACGGTATATCCATGTGTCTTTTCAAAAAGTCCTTTAAATATTACTTACATATCTGCATTAACCACCACCCCTGGCAGCGTGTTCAAGGCACTCACCACCCTCTGTGTAAGAAAACTTGCCCCGCACGTCTCCTTTAATCTTTGCCCCTCTCATCTTAAGGCTATGCCCTCTGGTCTTTGATTTTTTTCATCGTGGGAAAAAGATTTTGACTGTCCATCCTATCTATGCCTCTCATAGTTTTATATACAGACGCTCTCGACTTATGTAAGGGATACGCTCCACGGACCCTTGCGTAAGTTATACGTTACGTAGCTCAGAAACGGAAGTCCTACTGTGCACGCGTGAATTTAATGTTCGACACTGGGACAACAGATGGAGCTCCGACACAGAGACCAGGCGGATGAGCTCCTAGGCAGAGACCATGGGGAAGCTCCCACCCGGAGACCACGAGGGAGCTCCGACGTGGAGACCATGAGGCATTAGTGGGATTATAGAATTGGTTAGGCCAGTGAGAGTTTATGTAAGTCACCTATTACACATGTCGGGGAGTGCCTGTATCAGGTCTCCACATAAACTCCGACATTCCAGAGAAAACAATCCAAGTCTGTCCAACCTCGCCCAGTAGATTATACCGCATAATCAAGGCAGCATTCTGACTAAACGCCTTTCCAAAGCCTGCACATCCTTCCTGGAATGGGGTAACCAGAACAGCTTGCAATACTCCAAATGCAGTCTAACCAAAGTGCTACAAAACTGCATTGTAACTTCCTGTCTCGTACTCAATGCGCAACCTATGAAAGCAAGCATACCATATGTGTTCTTTACCACTATTTACTTGTGTTGCCACTTTCAGGGAGTTATGGACTTGGACCTCACGATCCCTCTGTACATCAATGCTGTTCAGAGTCTTAATAATAATTGGTTATTTTTTCCTTACATTTGACCTCCCGAGTGCCACGCCTCAAACTTGCTCGGATTAAACTCCATCTGCCATTGCTCCACCCATTTCTGCAGCTGATCTATATCCCGCTGTATACGTTGACAGCCTTCCTCACAGTCTGTGACCCCAGCAATCTTGGTGTCATCTGCAAAGTTACTAACCAACCTGTTTACGTTTACATCCAAGTCATTTCCATGTGCCACAAACACCAGAGGTCCCAGCTAGAGTTGCCAACTTTCTCACTCCCAAATAAGAGGCAAAAAGGTAGGTGTATGTAAGGGACTGGTGTAGACGGGGCATGTTGGTCGCTGTGGGCACGTTGGGCCGAAGGGCCTCTTTCCACGCTGTGTGACTCTGTATCCCAGGACTGATTCGATGGGACGGGGGGGAATGCAAGGGGTGGGGGAGAGGGGACGTGGAGGGGGAGAGGGTTACAGGGACGGGGGAGAGAGGGTCGGGAGGGCTGGGGAGGGGAGGAGGGGGAGTGGGAGATGGGACAGCGCCGTGAGGGGCACGGTGGGGAGGAGAATGGAGGAGAGGGGATATTCAGGGAGAGGGGGAGGGGAGGGGACGGAGTGGGAGGGGGGACGGGGAGGAGACGAGGAGGTGACGGGACAGGACAGTGAGGGAGAGAGGACGGGGACGGGAGGGGGGGTTACAGAGAAGTCGAGAGGGGGTCGGGAGGGGACATTGAGGGGGAGAGGAGGGAACATTAAAGGGGAGGGGATATTGAGGGGGATATTGAGGGGGAGGGGACAGTAAAGGGGAGGCGATATTGAGGGGGAGGGGAGGGGACATTGAGGGGGAGGGGAGGAGAGGAGAGGGGAGGAGAGGGGAGGGCGACTGGACGGGGGGTTACAGAGACGGGCAAAATATAGCATACAACTGCTGCGCGTAAGGGGGCCTGTGATTAGGTGACAGGTGAATCACTCGTGCGAGGCGTCCCAGCACATGCAACATGCACGCACGCACGCTGTTGTATCAGTTCTAGGATCTGGCTGTAAGCGTGTCCTCTGGTGATTACAGAGTAGTAGCAGTCAAATACGGGACAAGGGCGGTCCCATATGGGACAAACCCATTTAGCCCAATATATGGGACGTCCCGGCTAATACGGGACAGTTGGCAATCCTGGTCCCAGCACAGATCCCTGTGGGACTCCACTGGTCACAGACCTCCAGCCTGAATATTGTCCTTCCACCACAACCTTCCGTCTTCTATCCGCAAGCCAGTTCTGAATCCATATGACATAGGAGTAGAATTAGGCCATTCGGCCCATCGAGTCTACTCTGCCATTCAGTCATGGCTGATCTACTTATCCCTGTCATCCCCATTCTCCTGCCTTCTCCACATAACCTTGTTGGCCCTTGTCTTGGCCTCCACTGTCATCTGTGGTAACAAAATCCACAGATTCACCACCCTCTGGCTAAAGAAATTCTTCCTCATCTCCTTTCTAAAGGTACGTCCTTTCATATGACCAAGTCACTATGAATTGGGTGCATCGTAATCTTCTGGAACAGCCTATCATGGAGAACTTTATCAAATGCCTTACCATAATCCATGTAGACAACATCCAACCACCCGACAGGCATCACTCACTTTCATCATTTCTTTAAAAAACTTGATCTTTAGAAAGACTTACTGAAACCTTTCCGATCCATGCACTTTGCCAAGTGTCTTTTTTTAAGGTGGAAACAGGCCCTGTGGCCCACTGTGTCCGCGCCGACCATCGATCCCCCTTACACGCACACTATCCTACACACTAGGGACAATTTACGATCTTTTACCGAAGCCAATTAGCCTACAAAGCTGTACGCCTTTGGAGTGAGGGAGGAAACTGGAGCACCCGGGGAAAACCCAACCGGTCATGGGGAGAACGTACAAACTCAGTACAGACAGCACCCGTAGTCAGGAATGAACCCGGGTCTCTGGCACTGTAAGAGAGTAACTCTACCGCTGTGCCACTGTGCCCAACTTTTAAATGATGTTCTAATACTTGCCTCAACTACCTCCTCTAGCAGCTCATTCCAAATTCCCACCACTTTCTGAATGAAATAAATTACCCCTCAGGCTCGTGTCAAATTTGTGATTCCCCTATCCTGGGTAAAAGATTGACTTGAATGGTCGCGAGTGGCAACAGAAAGAAGGGGGAAGATTGTGATCCTCTTAAATGGTATTTGTTAAAGTCCAGAAGTTCATGTGATTGGAGCTGAATTAGGCCATTCGGCCCTACTCCGCCGTTCAATCACGGATGATCTATCTTTCCCTCTCAAGCACATTCTCCTTCTCCCCATAACCCCCGACACCCGAACTAATCAAAGCAAGGAAAATAAAATGATGTTGATTTTACAACCCAGATATATTTCATTCATGGGAATGACCTGTTTAAACGCACGTCCCTAGCTTGTTCCTGAATCAGCAGAGTAATAAGGTCGAGACCCCACAAAACAAGCTGTCAGTCACTGAATTGATACTGTGTAGCAAGGATCTGTATTTACACTGAAGATAGACACAAAATGCTGGAGTAAAGGGGCTGTCCCACTGCCGCGACCTAATCTGCGAGTTCTGACGAGTTTGCCCTCGAGTCATACTCGCAGCATGGTCGACACGAGGTCCTAGGAGGTCTTTGTAACTCTCCTTCATGCTCGAGAATAGTCCCCACGTACTCGAGGCCTCAGCTAGGTCGCGGCGTATTTTTCAGCAATGCCCGCGAGTTAAAAAAAGGTCGCCATGGAAAAAATCGATACTTTTTTTACTCGTAGGTTTAGTCGAAGTAGGTCGTAGTAGGTCGGCATGTTAGTTGTAGGTATTCGAGGGTAGTCGAAGGTAATCGAAGGTAGTCTTCATCATAGTCGAAGGAGATCGAAGGAGGTCTTCAACATGACACTTTTTCAAACTCTCCTAAACTTCTAAACTCGCCAATTAGGTCGCCGCAGTGGGACAGCCCCTTTACTCAGCGGGACAGGCAGCATCTCTGGATAGAAGGAATAGGTGACGTTTCGGGCCGAGACCCTTCTTCAGACTGAGAATCAGGGGAGAGGGAGATACAGAGATATGGAAGGGTAAGGTGTGAAAACGTGAGATCAAAGGGGACGGCGATCATGGAACATGTGGAATGGTTCATCGTTAGCTCGGGGAAGCTGACAAAGAGACATACAAAATATAATGTAATCAGGGGGGACAATCAAAATAGTCAGAGAACTAGGATGGAGAGAGAGGGAAAGCAAGGGTTACTTGTTTGTCAGCTGCCCAAGCGAAATATGAAGCGCTGTTGCTCCAGCCCCTCTCTGAGCTGCCAAAATACAGCTGGCAGAGGCGGATGGAGCACAGCAGAGTGAATAGAGTACAACATCCTAACGTCATCTGGAACCATGCATTCCAGGCACACAGCCACACACCAATGGAGATGACCAGGAGGGGGATTAAAATGAGCCCACTCTATATTTTACACATGCAGTCTTTTTTTCTAACCCTGCAATTTGACAATTACACATGCAGTCTTTTTTTCTAACCCTGCAATTTTTCACGGTAGCCCCTAAAAACGATGCAATAATTCGTAACCCTGCGTTATTACGTTATATTATTTTATAAACATTTCAATTTAATGTTATATTGTGCATGTTAGCGCCCAAAACTGCAATCATTTTTAACCCTGCAATTTAATATTATGTTTTGCACCATAGCGTCTAAAACCATGCAATAATTTTTAACATTTCAAGTTAATGTTATATTGTGCATGTTAGCGTCTAAAACTATGCAATAATGTTTAACATTTCAATTTAATGTTATATTGTGCATGTTAGCGTCTAAAACTATGCAATAATGTTTAACAATTCAATTTAATGTTATATTGTGCATGTTAGCGTCTAAAACTATGCAATAATGTTTAACATTTCAATTTAATGTTATATTGTGCATGTTAGCGTCTAAAACTATGCAATAATGTTTAACCCTGGCATTTACATATTTCCATGTTCGCCTCTAAAACTGTGCAATCATTTTTAATCCTGCAATTTTATATTTTGCATGTTAGCGCCAAAAACGATTCAATTGTTTTGAATTCTGCATTTTTGTTGTTGTTGTAAAGAATATGAACAATTACTGCGGCTCCCCTGGCAGATTGCAACAACATGCATCTGACATTCATTCGCGTTCAGCCGAGCGGTGCGAAGGCAAGGCTTTGTTGGAAACGACTGGTCTTTACCTCCATGTTGCTGTCGAGAAGCTGAAGCTGGACAACGGAACGATCGGAGCCGGGGCTGAGAGCAAGGAACTTGTCAGAGCCGAGAGCCAGCGGTGAGACAGACTGCAAGACAGAGCTAGCTCCCTCTCTGGCGGTGAGGCAGCGGGCGGACGGATGCTTGCCTTTCGCTCTTCTATTTAAGGTGGATGCGACCTGCCTCCGATTGCATCAGCCGGGAAGACGGCGATAAACCTCGCCTCCCCCGCGAAGCCTGAGCCCTCCCATCTGAGCTCCACAACCTCGCTGTTCCCAGATATATCCGCGTGTCCGTTTGACATTCGCTTGTACGTTGAAACACATTTTTGGGAATGAATGTCCGCTACTGGTTCCAAACTGTGTGTGTGTGTGTGTGTGTGTGTTCAGATGCTCCACAAGACGTCTTGTTCCTGGCGCACTCCAGTTGCCTGGGCTGATGCAGAGAGCGTGTAGGAAGGAGCTACAGATAGATGCTGGTTTACGCCGAAGGCAGACAGGAAATACTGGAGTAACTTTAGGGGTCCCCCACCCGAAACGTCACCCGTCCCTTCTCTCCAGATATGCTGCCTGACCCGCTGAGTTACTCCAGTATTTTTGTGTCTACCTCTGATGTAGAGAGTGCCAGGAGCCTGCCTGCCCGTCTCTTGTTTGCGGGATTGGGGCCATAGCAATAGAATGGAAGGAATTGGAAAGAATGGTGTGAAGAGAGGTCTCCACACCGATCATCACCCGCACCTTCTCTCCAGAGATGCTGCCTGACCCACCGAGTTACTCCAGCGCTTTGTGTGTGTGTCCTTTTGTGTATTAACCAGCATCTGCAGTTCTTTCTTTCTTCTACATACAATGAAGGGTTTCTGCCCGAAACGTTGCCTATTTCCTTCGCTCCATAGATGCTGCTGCACCCGCTGAGTTTCTCCAGCATTATTGTGTACCTATGATAATACCTTGTTTGGTTGCTTTGTTCAAGTCAAGTCACTTTTATTTCTATAGCACATTTAAAAAACAACTCTCGTTGACCAAAGTGCTTTCACATTGGTGGAGGTACTAATGTTATACAACAGTGGTTCATAGATTAAGTACACACATAAATACATACATATAGCCCTCGCTCAGAGGACGTCAAGAAAGTCTTGAGAGTAAAGATGAGTTTTAAGTCGATGGAGGGGGAAGTTCTGATGGGAAGAGGGATGCTGTTCCACAGTCTAGGAGCTGCAACTGCAAAGGCGCGGTCGCCCCTGAGCTTATGCCTAGACCATGGGATGTTCAGTAACCCCCAAGTCAGCCGATCTGAGGGACCTGGAGGTGGTGTGGTGGGTTAGCAGACTTTTGATGTAGGTGGGGGCAAGACTGTTAAGGGCTTTGTAAACAGAAAGAAGGATCTTGAAATTTATTCGGAACCGCACAGGGAGCCAGTGGAGAAAGGCCAGAATCGGGGTGATGTGGTCCCTTTTTCGGGTGCCCGTCAGGAGTCTCGCTGCGGCGTTTTGGACCAGTTGCAGGCGGGACAGGGAAGATTGGTTGATGCCAGTGTAAAGGGAGTTGCGGTAATCGAGGCGGGAGGAGATAAATGTGTGGATGATCTTTTCGAGGTCATCAAACTGGAGGAATTCTTTTATTTTAGCTATCGTCCGAAGCTGGAAGAAGCTAGCTTTTACCACGGCATTGACTTGTTTGTCAAATTTCAGTGCTGAGTCAAATATCACGCCAAGGTTTTTGACGTGAGGTTTGAGTAATGGGGTAAGGCTTCCAAGGCTGCCTGCTATCATTTTGATTGAGTTCTACATGTTGACTGCTCCACTGTGAAATCTCCTCAATATTTTGCCCTCATTTGAAGAAGTCCACCTCCAGTCTGAGGAAGGGTGTCGGCCAGGTTTGTAGTAAATTGTAAATTGTAGATTGGCTTCAGTAAAGATTGTAAATTGTCCTTAGTCCCAATTTCACGAGTTATTCACGAATTCTCCCGAGTTTTCCCCTTGATTCAAACTCGCAGAATGTTCGTAACGAGTCCGTAGGAGTCCGTAGATATATCGTAGCGGCTCGTTATGCCAGCCGTAGGTACTCGTGGCATCAGGTAAGTCGGGACGTTTTTTCCTGCCCGATAAAAAATGTCCACGAGTAAAAATATTGTCGGGATGAAAGAAATTGCGACTTTTTACTCGTGAGGAGGGCATCGAAATAGTCATGGGAATTCGTAGACATTCTCGTAGGAGTTCGTAGGAGTTTGTGAACATAGTCGTGGAAGGTCGTAGGAGTTCCTAGATTACCACCATCTTGATTTTTTTAATTAGGTCCTTTAAACTCGGCAGAGGTTTTGAATTAAGTCGTGAAAGTGGGACAGGCCCTTTAGCGTACGGAGATAGCATGTCAGCGCGGACCCACTGGGACAATGGGCATGTTTCTGCGCTGTATCCGTAAACTAAACTAAATGCTTGAAGTCCCTGATGTAACTGGGCGGTTGATGGTTGGCATAGACTCAGTGGACCAAGGGGCTTGTGTGATCCCATGACTACCCTGTCTTTTCAGAAGATAACCATTTATTAAAGTGTAGCCACTGCTATAATGCAGGGAAAAGTTTCTACCTTTAGATACATAGATAGAAAATAGTGATCATGGCTGATCTTCTTCTTCTTGGGTATGGCGTGCACAGCCTAAAGTTGTAGGACAACTTGTTCTATTTGATCTTATGTGATTGTGCACACCAGGTTGATTGCCTTCGTCAAAACAGGGCGGACCACGTGAAGGTTGCAATCTTCCACCCCATCATGGCTGATCATCCACAATCATTACCCCGGTCCTGCCTTCTCCCCATATCCCTTGATTCCACTAGCCCTAAGAGCTCTATCTAACTCTCTTTTGAATGCATCCAGTGAATCGGCCTCCACTGCCTTCTGAGGCAGAGAATTCCACAAATTCAGTGGGTGAAAAAGTCTTTCCTCATCTCAGTTCTAAATGGCCCACCCCTTATTCTTAAACTGTGGCCCCTGGTTCTGGACTCCCCCCAACATCGGGAACATGTTTCCTGCATCTAGCTTGTCCAATACCGTAATAATTTTATATGTTTCTATAACATCCCCTCTCATCCTTCTAAATTCCAGTGTTTTGCCAGTCCTTCTCATTCAGTCCTGCAGAATCATGGATAACTTAATGTCACTCCTCGAAGGGTCTGGGGTGGCCAACGTGGGAACCATTGATATTTCCATCGATGGGGCAGGTCAGACGGGGTTCCAGGGTTAAGTATTGTGCTCCCATTGCAGGACCTCAAAGTTCTCAACATGGACTAGAGGGCATAGGTTTACGGTGAGCGGGATAGGTTTTTTACACAGAGAGTGGTTGGGGCCTGGAACGCATTGCCAATGGTGGTGGTGGAGGCAGATGCGACAGTGGCGTTTTAAGAGGCTTTTAGATAGGCACATGGAAGTGTAGGAGATAGAGGGATATGGGCCATGTTCGTCACAGATATCGTGGGCCGGTGGCCCCACTCCTGTGCTGGACTGTTCTCTGTTCAAAGTTCTATTTAATGACTTGGATAAAAGGAGCATGGCAAATTTGTGGTTGAAAAGATAAGTGGGTGAGCAAGATGTGAGGAGGAGACTTTTGTAGCAACTTTGCAGTTTAGGCAACGCTCTTGCTCGACTCGTTGCATGTTTTCCACCCTTTATGTACATCTGAAATACAATTCAGGTCTCCACATTTAAACAATGATATCACTATACTGGAGGGCGTGCAAAGAAATTCCATTGCTGGAAGGAAGTAGTTAATAAAAAGATTGAACCGGGTGGGGTCAGTACTCATTGGAGTTTAGAGGAATGAAACGTGATCCTTTTGAGGACTGTGACTGGATGCTGAGAAGATGGTTCCTCCAGTATTTCTCCTTCACATTTGGCAACACATGTACAGCTTGGGGCGGTGCGGTGGTGCAGCGGTAGATTTAATGACATCCAGCGCCAGAGACCCAGGTTCGATCCTGACTATGGGTACTGTCTGTGTGGAGTTTGTACGTTCACCCTCTGATCGCACGGGTTTTCTCCGGGTACTCCACATTTCCCCCGTGCTCCAAGGACATACAGGTTTGTAGGTTAATTGGCTTCTGTAAATTGTAAATTGTCCCCAGAGTGTAGGATAGTGCTGGTGTACAAGGTGATCGCGGGATAGTGCAGACTCAGTGGGCCGAAGGGCCCTTTTCCGCGCTGTATCTCTAAAGTCGAAAGACAAAAGTGTTGACAACCAAAATGTGCTGCCAATCTGCCTCCATAACAGGCAAATAGGTCTACATACGTAATGTAGGGTCACATTCAAATGTGGCTGAACGTTTTCTTGGCAAGGTCCCAGAAAAGCATGTCAGACAATTTAAAAATCTATATTTTTGTACAATTTTCAACTGCGCCTTCATCCCCTGAGAATTGCCACTTAATTGGATAACCATTGATCTGGGTCACACCCAGTGTTGGATCTGCCGGCTATCTCCTCTCTAAGGTGTCAGCTGCTCTACATCGGTGAGACCAAGCGCAGGTTTGGCGATCGCTTCGCCCAACACCTCCGCTCGGTTCGCAATAACCAACCCGATCTCCCGGTGGCTCAGCACTTCGACTCCCCCTCCCATTCCGAATCCGACCTTTCTGTCCTGGGCCTCCTCCAAGGCCAGAGTGAGTGCCACCGTAAATTGGAGGAACAGCACCTCATATTTTGATTGGGTAGTTTACACCCCAGTGGTATGAACATTGACTTCTCCAATTTTAGGTAGTCCCTGCTTTCTCCCTCCTTCCCCTCCCCTTCCTAGCTCTCCCACAGCCCACTGTCTCCGCCTCTTCCTTTCTTCTTCCTGACCCCCCCTCCCACCCCCACATCAGTCTGAAGAAGGGTCTCGACCCGAAACCTATTCATTCGCTCCATAGATGCTGCCTGAACCGCTGAGTTTCTCCAGCATTTTTGTCTACCTCCTCTCTGTAGAACAAACCGATCCACGTTGCCTCTTCCCGTTTGCAGTGTATGATGCTGCAGCTCCAGCGTTTCATGTTTCGAATCGTGTACCGAAAGGGCAAAGACGTGTTTGTGGCCGACACCGCTGGCGTCTACTGCCCGCCACCCGTACGAATCATCCGACCTGATGGTGCTAAACATTAACTTTGTGCCTTCCCGGCAGATGCAGTCCCTGGTTCAGCACACTGCCAATGATCCTGCCCTACAACAGCTTGTAGACGTCATCCGTCGTGGCTGGCCTGACCGTCGCTCACCCTTGCCGGCTGGTGCTGCGCCCTACTTCCTAGTCCGGGATTAACTTGTGCTGCATGCCGGCGTGGTGGTGAAGGGCCACAAGGTCGTGGTGCCTGCTGCGCTGCAGGACCACTATTTCCAAACTGCCCACGGCGGCCATCCCGGAGCCGATGCCACCCTGTCCCAGGCCCAGAGCCAATTTTATTGGCCCGGCATGGCACAGGACATCCGGGATAGGGTCTCCGCCTGCTCAACCTGCAATAGCCTCTCTCCCCACCAGCAACGCCAGCCACTCCTGCAACAGCCTGCCCCACGCCTGGCGTGGATGGCGGTCGCTACTGACATATTTGAGTGGCGTGGCAAACATTTCCTGGTCCTTGTCGACTCCTGGTTCGAGGTGGATCAGCTGCCCTCCCTCACTTCTGCTGCTGTCATCGGGAAGCTGCGCCGCAACTTTGGGATCTTTGGCCCTCCTGTGACTTTGCAGTCTGACAACGGCGGCCAGTTCTCGAGTGCGGAGTTCCGCGCCTTTGCTGCCGCTTGGAACTTTCGGCACATCACCAGCAGCCCTGAGTACCCGCAGAGCAATGACCTTGCTGAGCGCGCCGTCCGCAGTGCCAAGGAGCTGTTCGAGCAATGCAGACTATCGCACTCGGACTTTTACCTGGCCCTACTGAATCTCCGCAATATTTCTCGTGACACTGCCCTAGGCTCGCCTGCTCAGCGGCTCATGTCCCGCACCACACGCCCTCCGATCCCTGTCTCCCAGCGATCCCTAGAGCCCGCGGTCCGCAGCCCTGCTGCTGTCCAGGAGCGCATTGCCCAGAAACAGGCTATCCAGAAGCGCTCCCACGACAAGTCCTGCCGTCCCCTTCCGCGTCTCTTCCAGGGCCAGGTCGTCCGGATGCAGTCTCCCTCAGGACACTACCGGCTGGCTGTTGTCGTCGGCTCTGCAGACTCTCCGCGGTCTTACCTGGTTGACTACGAGGGTACCACCTACCGCCGGTCCCGCCAGCATTTGCTGCCGGTCAACGAGCCCGCTCCGCCTCCTGCAGCCCCTTTTGCCCCTCCGGTTGCTACCTCTCTGCCTACTGCTCCTCACATGCCCAGGACTCTGCCCTATCAACCCTTGGTGCCCCATTCTCCCACTGCTCCTACCTCTCCCGCTCGCGTGCCCGCTGCGGTGCCCGTTTCTCCTCCCCCGGTCTCCTCGTCCTCCCTCTCCTGCTCTTTCTCCTGCCCGTTCCCCTATCACCGCTCCTGCTCCGGTCCCTGCTCTTCCTGCGGAGGGGGGGAGGGCAGCATGCGTACCCGCTCCGGGCGGTTGGTCAAGCCGCCTATGCGTTACGGGGAGCTTGCTTGAATGTTTCACGTATTTTCCTGCCGGTGTACGCGCGGGTGTGTTTCTAGCGTATGAGTCGTGGTCGCACTGTCATCATTGTAATATTCTGTTTTCCAAGGGGAAGGATGTAGATCAGTGCATGCTCCTTTAACATAGTGACCTCACCACTACTAACCACTCCCCATTATCTTCAGTATAATTGTAGCCTCCCCACCCCCAGCTCTCTCTCTAGCTCCGGTGACGGACCACGAACAGCTAGGGCACTATGTGTGTGTATGATTATTATCTGCAATAAACTAGTAGTGAAGACTTCACGTGTCTGACAAGTCTTTACACTCTCTACACTATGTGTCTGAAGAAGGGTCCCGATCCAAAATGGTGCCTGTCCATTTCTTCCCCCAGATGCTGCCTGACCCACTGAATTCCTCCAGCATGTCATTGTTTTGCTCTCAAAGTTCCTGCATCAGCAGATCCACGCGCCCCCACATTTGGGATGTGCTCTTCCGAGAATGGGATTGAACGTTAGTGCGGTGAAATGGACAGCTCTGTCCCTGGGTAATATCTGCCTCCTTTAGCAATGGTTCTTTTAACATGCAGAGAGTAGTGCGTTCGGCCGAACACACTATGGGAACTACACTCGCCCCTCTGCAGGAACTGTACATCAGAAGGTGCAGATCCAGAGCCAGCAACATTATGGGGGACCGCTTCTACCCCAGCAACAGACTGTTCCAGCTGCTATGGTCAGGCGAGGATTTGAATTGAATTTGAATGTTTTTTATTTAAACAGGGACAATGCACATTGATGAACATTTACATGTAAATATGCAAGATTATAGCCAGTAGCTAATTTCCATCTTTAGTCCATTTGGCAGCTAAAAGAAACAAATATACAAGACACAAAACCAACTCAATTCACACAGACATCCATCACAATGAGTCTCCTCCTCACTGTGATGGAAGGCAAAGTCTTGTCTCTCCCCTGCTCTCCATCCTCTTCCGATGTTAAAGCCCCTGGCGGGCGATGGTAAGTCCCGCGTCCGCTGAGGCCGCGCCGAGCGATGTCAGGCCCCGCGCCGGGTCGACTTCAACCCCGCAACTCGGGCGGGAGAAGCTGCCGCCGCGGGAGCTCCGAAAAGCGGTCTCCCACCAGGGACCCGCGAGCTCCCGATGTCACCGTCCACCGGGCCTGCGGCTGGAGCCTCTGAAGCTTCGAAGTCGGGTTGCAGCCACGCGCCACCACAGCTCTCCACGCTCCGAGGCCGGCCAGCCCCACGATGGCGAGTCCGCAGGCTCCGCGACTGGAGCCCCCAGGTCGTTCCGGATGGAGGCCGCTCCACGGTGCTAGGCCCCAACGACAATGGAGACCCGACGGAGAAAAGGTCGGGTCTCCCATGCAGGGAAGAGATTTAAAAGTTTCCCCCACCCCCCCCCCCCCCACATATACACAGTTAAAAACAATATAAAAACCACAGCAAACGGGACAAACATTTAAAAAAAAAGGAAAGATGAACTGCCGGGGCCGCGCCATTACAGCGCCGCCATGTTCCCCAATGGATCCCCAAAGGATGAGAAGGAGTTTCTTCCCAGAGGCCATTAGGACTGTCAACTCCTATCTCACCAGGGACTAACTTACTGTAACTACTGTTGTGTTGTGTCTATTTTAAATTGCTGGGGGGGTTTCTCACAAATATGTAATTACTGATTCTGTTCTATTCTGTTTTGTTGGGGGGGTTTTGCACAATCCTCAAGCATTGCCACTTTTCATTTCACTGCACATCTCGTATGTGTATGTGACGAATAAACTTGACTTGATCGGATCCCCAAATTGGAAATTGTCCTGTGTCCAAGCATTACCGTTTGAAGGATATAAACTGATCCTATTTACCCTTCTAAATATACTGACAATAACATATCATGATCTTTAGCTATAGATTTAGAGATACAGAAACAGGCCCTTCGCCCCACTAGATCCGCACCGAGCAGCTATCACACACACTAGCACCATCCTACACACTAGGGACAATTGACAATTTTACCTGAAGCCAATTAACCTACAAACCTGTAAAGGGTCCCCACCCGAAACGTCATCTATTCCTTTTCTCCAGAGATGTTGCATAACCCGTTGAGTTACTCCAGCATTTTGTGTCTATCTTCTGTGTAAACCAGCATCTGCAGTTCCTTCCCACACAGCCTACAAACCCGTACGTCTTTGGAGTGTGGGAGGAAACCGGAGCAGCCGGAGAAAACCCACGCAGTCACGGGGAGGACGTACAAACTCCACACAGACAGCACCTGTAGTCAGGATCGAACCCGGCTCTCTGGTGCTGTGAGGCAGCAACTCTACCGCTGCGCCACCGGGCCGCTTGGAGAAAAGACCAGTGGAATGTTATGAAATGTATGAATGGCGTCAAGTGGAAGTCATTATGTTGAGGGAGGGGACTGAATGGCGCAAGGACTCCTAAAGTTGTAGGAGGCAAAGTCTGAAGTGAAAGCAGGCTCCATCTCATAGGATGATAATCTTCTTGTGTTACCACAGCAAGGGGGAAGTGATGTCACTTGATGGCGTATTAAGTTTTAAGGCCAGGGTAAACTGAAAGGCGGGGGAGTTGGAGATTACAGTCCACACTTACAGTTCATAAATTCATGTGAGACGAGCAGAATTAGGCCATTTGGCCCATCAAGTCTACCCCACCATTCATTCATGGCTGATCTATCTCTCCCCTCAACCCCATTCCCCTGCCTTCTCCCCATAACCCCCGACACCCGTACTAATCAAGAATTAATCTCCGCCTTCAAAATATCCATTGACGTGGCCTCCACAGCCGTCTGTGGCAATGAATTCCACAGATTAAACCATGAGTGAGTACAGACTCAGTAACATTTCCTTGCCTTTGCACCATAGCCTTAATTAACTCTTCCAAATGCCAGAGAGACTGGAGACTGCAGATGCCATGATCTTGCTGCTACATCATAGTCTGTCTCGGAAGCTCCATTTGACGCAGAACTTTTGTGGGTCGAGACCTCTGAAAGGTGTTCTGAATATATTTCACACAGTCCAACAGGTCTGGCAGTAGAATAATGAGTTTAGCGTAGTTGGTTTTCGTCACATGTACCAAGGTGCAGTGAAAAGCATCTGTTTGCTGCCTATCCAGTCAGAGGGAGTCCCTATCTAATGTCTAAGGGTCCAAACCTTAGGGTGATCGCAGTCACAGATATTTGCAGCTGCTGGAGGAATGCAAAAGATTCCAGGAAATCAAGAAAGCACTCCAGATGCTGGTTTAAATCAAAGGTAGACACAAAATGCTGGAGTAACTCAGCGGGACAGGCAGCATCCCTGGAGAGAAGGAATGGATGACGTTTCAGGTCAAGACCCTTCTTCAGACTGATGTCAGGAGAGGGGGCGGGACAAAGATAGAATGTAGTCGGAGACAGTAGGACTGGTGGAAGAACTGGGAAGGGGAGGGGATAGAGAGAGAAGGAAAGCACGGGCTATTTGAAGTTAGAGAAGTCAATGTTCATACCGCTGGGGTGTGAGCTGCCCAAGCGAAATATGAGGTGCTGTTCCTCCAATTTGCGCTGGGCCTCACTCTGACAATGGAGGAGTCCCAGGACAGAAAGGTCAGATTGGGAATGGGAGGGGGAGTTAAAGTGCTGAGTAACCGGGAGTTCAGGTAGGTTTAGGCGGGGTGAGTAGAGGTGTTCAGCGAAACGATCGCCGAACCAGCGCTTGGTCTCGCCAATGTACAGGAGACCACACCTGGAACAGCGGATACAGTAGATGAGGTTGGAGGAGGTGCAAGTGAACCTCTGCCTCACCTGGAAAGACTGTCGGGGTACTTGGATGGAGTCGAGGGGGGAGGTAAAGGGACAGGTGTTGCATCTCCTGCGGTTTCAGGGGAAAATAGCTGGGGAGGAGGTGGCAAGGGTGGGAAGGGACGAGTTGACCAGGAAGTTGCGGAGGGAATAGTGCTGAGCAACGGGGAGATCAGGTAGGTTTAGGCGGACTTAGCGAAACGATCGCCGAGCCTGCACTTGGTCTCGCCATATCGGAGGATGGATGTGCTGGCATTGGAGAGGGTCCAGAGGAGGTTTACTAGAATAATCCCAGGAATAATTAGGTTAACGTATGATGAGCGTTTGTCTGCACTGGGCCTGTACTCGCTGGAGTTTAGAAGGATGAGGGGTGGGACCTCATTGAAACTTACTGAATTGTGAAAGGCCTGGATAGAGTGGATGCGGAGAGGATGCTTCCATTAGTGGGAGAGTCTAAGGCCAGAGAGCACAGACTCAGAATAAAAGGATGTACCTTTAAAATGGAGATGAGGAGGAATTTCTTCAGTCAGAGGGTGGTGAATCTGCGGAATTCATTGCCACGGACGGCTGTTGAGGCCACGTCAATGGATAGCTTGAAGGCGGAGATTGGCAGATTTTTGATTAGTACGGGTGTCAGGGGTCATGGGGAGAAGGCAGGAGAATGGGGTTGAGAGGGGTTGAGATGCAGTCTGAAGAAGTGTTCCGACCCGAAACATCACCTATTCCCCTTTTCTCCATAGATGCTGCCTGACCCGCTGAGTTATTCCAACAGTTTATGGAATCGCTGAAGATAGCAGAAGATTTTGAAAAGGCATGAAGAGACAGATCGGTAGGGTCATAAAGCTGTAGAGCACAGAAACAGCTTCTTCAACTCAACTCAGTCATGACAACTGTAACGTAGCCTCTACTTCCTGAGAAGATTACGGAGAGTCGGTTTGTCAAGGAGGACTCTCTCTAACTTCTACAGGTGCACAGTAGAGAGCATGCTGACTGGTTGCATCGTGGCTTGGTTCGGAAACATGAGCGCCCTAAAACGGAAAAGACTACAAAAATTGGTAAACACTGCCCAGTCCATCATCGGCTCTGACCTCCCTTCCATCGAGGGGATCTATCGCAGTCGCTGCCTCATAGAGGCTGGCAGTATCATCAAGGACCCACACCATCCAGGCCATACACTCATCTCCCCACTACCTTCAGGTAGAAGGTACAGGAGCCTGAAGACTGCAACGTCCAGGTTCAGGAATAGCTACTTCACCACAGCCATCAGGCTATTAAACTCAGCTCGGACAAAACTCTGAACATTAATAACCCATTCTCTGTTTATTTGCACTTTATCAGTTTAATTATTCATGTGTGTATATATTTATGCAATGGTACATGGACACACTGATCTGTTTTGTAGTCATGCCTACTATATTCTGTTGTGCTAAAGCAAAGCAAGAATTTCATTGTCCTATCAGGGACACATGACAATAAACTCTCCTGAACTGCGGATGCTGGTTCAAATCGAAGGTAGACACAAAATGCTGGAGTAACTCAGCGGGTGAGGCAGAGAAGGAGAGAAGGATGACCCTTCTTCAAACTGAGAATCAGGGGAGAGGGAGACAGAGATATGGAAGGGTAAGGCGTGAAAACGAGAGATCAAAGGGGATGCGAATCATGGAAAATGTTGAATGGTTCATTGTTAGCTCGGGGAAGCTGAGAAAGAGACACACCAAGTAAAATGTGGGACAAACTGTAATCCCTACCTGTGCTAGTCACATGTGCTCCACATCCCACAAACCTTTACTATCCATGTACCTGTCGCCATCTCGTTTAAACATTGTAATCTTATCCACTTCCTTTGGCCACTCATTCTGTACACTCACCACCCTCTGTGTGGAAATGATGCCCCTCATATCCCCTTTAAATCTTTCCCCTCTCACCTTAAATCCATGCCCTCTAGTTCAAGACTCCCCTACCCTGTGGCTTTGGCCCTCTTTACCGATGGCCCTCGTGATTTTATATACCTCTATGAAGTCAAACCTCAACCTGCTACCCTTCAAGCCACCGAGACCGAAGGGGGACCCAGGGGGGAGCCTCTTGCTCCCATGTGCGGTGGCAGGCAGTAGATGGGACTGTTGGGTGAACGTTTGTAACGTTGTCGGCGCCACAAATGTGCCGACTCTTCTGACGTCTAAATGATTTTACCAGATTGTATGTGAAAACAAAGCATTCCACTGCACCTAGGCTCATGTGACAATAAGTATCATTGAATTGAATCAATAGACAATAAATAGACAATAGACAATAGGTGCAGGATTAGGCCATTCGGCCCTTCGAGCCAGCACCGCCATTCAATGTGATCATGGTTGATCATCCCCAATCAGTACCCCGTTCCTGCCTTCTCCCCATATCCCCTGACTCACCACTCTCTGTGAGAAAAAGTGTTTCCTCGTTTCCGTTCTAAATGGCATACCCCTTATTCTTAAACTGTGTGGCCCCTGGTTCTGGACTCCCCCCAACATCGGGAACATGTTTCCTGCCTCTAGCGTGTCCAAACCCTGAACAGTCTTATATGTTTCAATAAGATCCCCTCTCATCCTTCTAAACTCCAGAGTATACAAGCCCAGCCGCTCCATTCTCTCAGCATATGACAGTCCCGCCATCCCGGGAATTAACCTTGTAAACCTACGCTGCACTCCCTCAATGGCAAGAATGTCCTTGAATCAGTGAACATAGTCCCAGCTTTTTATTCAAGTCAAGTCTTCCAGTCCTGGTAACATCCTCGGGAATCTTTTCTGAGTCTGTTCCAGATAGAACAATGAAAGCAGCACGACAGAATATGTAAACACAGTACACTGTAAACCATATAATAAACGAGAGAGAAAAAAAAGGTTCAGTGTATGTGTATATACACATACTCACAAAAATACACATATACCTAGATCATATATACGTGTATACACACACGCATACATGCGTAGTGCAATAATAACTATAATAGTCCATGTAGTTCAGAGCTTATTTGAGGTTGTAGTGTTTTAATAGCACAGGATAGAACCCGGGTCTCTGGCGCTGTGAGGCAGCAGCTCTACCCGCTGCGCCACCGTGCCGCCTTAACTGTCTTCTGGTCACACAGCTATGGGAAGAATGTGATTAAGCTGGAAAGGATGCAGTGAGGATTCACAAGGATGTTGCTGGGTCTGGAGGACTTGGCTTCAATAAGAGGCTGGGACTATATTCCCATCTATCTACTTGACTTCTTTTTCAAGACTCATTGTAGCACCTTCTCATGCACAAATTACCTGCCATGGGCAATATACAGTAGCACAAAATGTGAATCTGACCTTAATTGCTACTTTGGGACATGAAGCAGTTGTGAAAGGCACAGTACAAACACGAGTCATTGTTTTTATGATCGACCATAAAAGACATAATGTGCCGGAAAGGCTCCCTCAGCTAGAAGATACATGTAAGTACCAAGTGACCACTTTTGTGAAAGTATTTCTCTTGACGTCAGAATCAAGGACGTTTTCTACGGTAGGAAATGTTTAGACTCTGGTGAGGAACATCATCAGTAAACTTTCAACGAACTAAATGTTTTATTCTTGACCAAAGTGGAAACACTCTTGCCTCTCAGTTACTCATATCTAGGAAGCTGAGGGCTTAATGGTACAAGATACTCCAGCTCAGTAGTATGGTCATTAGTTACAGGAGCAGAATTATACCATTCGGCCCATCAAGTCTACTCCACCAATCAATCATGGCTGATCTATTTCTCCTACTTAACCCCATTCTCCTGCCATCTCCCCATAACCCCTGACACCTGTACTAATCAAGAATCTGTCAATCTCTGCCTTAAAAATATCCATCGACTTGGCCTCCACAGTTGTCAGTGGCAATGAATTCCACAGATTCACCACCCTCTGACTAAAGAAATTCCTCCTCATCTCCCTTCTAAAGTTTATCCTTTTATTCTGAGACTAAAGGCCTCTGGTCTTAGACTCTCCCACTAGTGGAAACAGCCTCTCCACATCTACTCTATCCAGGCCTTTCACTATTCGGTAAGTTTCAATGAGGTGTCCCCTCATCCTTCCAAACTCCAGCGAGTACAGGCCCAGTGCCGTCAAACGCTCATCATATGTAATAGCAGTAAGGGAATGCTGACGTACTTTACGAAGCGTTATTCTACACCTGTTCTAACTACTGGATTCAACGGATCCCGTGGTACAATTTGCAAAAAGAGCAAGGATCTTCTGACCACCTTCTCTCAGCTGATATCATCAAGCAGATGCTGTTACCTCTCTGCCGTTTATAAGATCTTGCCACATGTAAATCAGCTCGTCTGGAGACATTACAACTGCAAAAGTAAAGTGTTGTATTATGCATGAGATCACAGAAGGTGCAATATTAATACAACCAGCCTACAACCCTGTACGTCTTTGGAGTGTGGGAGGAAACCGGAGCACCCGGAGAAAACCCACGCAGGTCACCGGGAGAACCTGTGACCGTCAGCGACTGCACTTCCTGAGGAAACTAAAACAGGCCTCACTCCCCACCAACATCCTCAGGACTTTCTACAGGGGTACGGTGGAGTCTCTACTCACGTACTGTTTAAATACCTGGTACTCCACCTGCAACTGCTCGGACAGGAAGGCTCTGCAGAGGGTAGTGAGGGGAGCAGAGAAGATCATTGGCGTCTCCCTACCCTCGGTACAAGAACTGTTCCTGAGCCGCTGTCGGGAAAAAGCTCAGCGAATTGCTAAGGACAAACTGCACCCCCTCCACATACACCTGGATCTCCTGCCATCAGGCAAGAGATATCGCAGCATCAAAGCCCGGACTACAAGACTGCTAAACAGCTTCCTGCCATATGCTGTGAGGCTGCTAAACAGCCACTCTGTACTCACAGTCACCTGATTCTGCGGCTTGGCACGGACACTATAATAACTGGCACTGGCCACTTCAATAACTGGCACTGGCCACTCAAATCAGCCACCCCGGACATGTTTATGATTGGTCTTACTGTATTTTAACGTTGTTTTTATCTATTTTAACTGTATACTGTTCCATCAGGGACTGGATCGTTTTCAGTGTTGTTATTATGTGTGAAATGTTTTAAACTTCATGTGCGATGCTCTGGTATTCCCTGGGAAACGTCTTCTCGTTTTGCACTGCACAACTGTTGCTTGCAAGATAACAATAAAGGAATTGAATTGAATTGAATTGAACGTACAAACTCCGTACAGACAGCACCCGTAGTCAGGACCGAACCCAGGTCTCTGGCGCTGTAAGGCAGCAACTCTGTCTGAACTAAGTCACTAACCTTAGAGTCACAAGATTATATAACACACTAAGGGCGGCACGGTGGCGCAGGGGTAAGAGTAGCTACCTTACAGCGCCAGATTCCCGGGTTCGATCCTGACTACGGATGCTGTCAGTTTGTACGTTCTCCCTGTGACCGCGTGGATTTTCTCTGGGTGCTCCGGTTTCCACCCACATCTACAGGTTTGTAGGTGAATTTGACTTTGGTAATAATTGTAAATTGTGCTAATGTGGGGGATAGCTGGTCAGCGTGGACTTGGTGGGCTGAAGGGCCTGTGTCCGTGCTGTATCAGTTTATATTCTCGCACCACTCACATAACTTTACATAATTTGTAAAATACTCCATCAAGATATTGATGGAGTGGTCACGGTGGCGCAGCGGTAGAGTTGCTGCCTTCCAGCGAATGCAGCGCCGGTGACCCAGGTTCGATCCTGACTACGGGTGCTGTCTGTACAGAGTTTGTACGTTCTCCGAGAACTTCAGTTTCCTCCCACACTCCAAAGACGTACAGGTTTATAGGATAATTGGCTTGGTAAATGTAAAAATTGTCCCTAGTGGGTGCAGGGTAGTGTTAATGTGCGGGGATCGCTGGTCAGAGCGGACCCGGTGGGCCGAAGGGCCTGTTTCCGCGCTGTATCTCTAAACTAAAAACTAAACTAAAGAGAAGAGTCAAGAGAGAGTCAAGCGTGTTTAATTGTCATGTGTACCTGCAATGGAACAATGAAATTGCTACTTGCAGCAACATAACAGGCTTGTTTGCACAATACACAGAGATAATAAGCATCTGAACAGTCCTTCCATAAGCTAGGGTACTGTCCGATTCACCTCTACCCCATTGCAGATATTGGACTTTGTCTGTGGAACTGATGCGCTACAATGCTGAGAGCTATATTCTGCACTCTGTATCTTCCCCTTTGCCTGATGTATCGGACTTGAGCTTGACATGATTGTATCTCTGCATGGTATATCTGATCTGTTTGGATAGCATGCAAAACAAAGCTTTTCACTGTACCTCGCTCGACATGACAATAATACACCTGTTATTATTGCCCGTCCCACTTAGGCGATTATTCAGGCGACTGCCGGTGACTGTCAAGTTGCCGGCAGTCGCCTGAAAAACCAGCAACTGGAACGGCGACTGTTAGAGTGGAACACACATACACACACACATCGCTTCCTTCACCAGCTCGTTATGCAGGTGGGGGACAGGGCAAGCGGGGGGGGGCGCTGTCTGAGTGAAATTCACACGATGCAAAGCCAAGGTGAAACAGACACAACAGGAAGGTTGGCGCTGTAATTAAGACAGCTAAGCACAGTGTATGGTAAGTGCTTTAAAAGAGGAGGGGAGAGGGGAGGAGAGGGGGAGAAGGAGTGGAGACAACTTTTAAGAAGCCAGAGATACACGGCTGTGAAGCTCGGCGGACATTTAACATTACCGGTCGGTTATCCTTGGTTCTGAAAACTACTGCTTACGTTTTTTTTCCCAATGAGCCAATGAAATTCACTGGTCAGCACCGGCTACAACCTACGAGAACCTACGAGAACCTTCGACCTCCTGGTGACCCACCTACGGCTCGAGAATTCTCGGTACTCTCCATGTTGAAAAATTTGCGGCGACCATAATGAGGCCGCGACCAGTTCCCAGAATGCGGGAACTCCTCACGACCATGAAGGCGACTCCCCGGCAACCACCCGCGAACATGTGACGACCACAGAGTCTCCTGCAGTCGCCTAAAAAGTTGCCAAAGTGGGACAGGCCCATAAACCTAATAGATAACAAACAAAAATTGAATAAATGAACGAGAAAATTGCTGCACAGAAGAATCCCGGTCCTGAATACAACCCAAGACAGTAAGTAGTACATAGAAGTTCATTGTTGAACTTAGTGTTGTGTGGCGTTCAAGAGCCTGAAGGATGTTAAAGCCCCTGTCCCACGATACGAGGTTACCCAAGAGCTCTCCCGAGTTTAAAAAAAAATCAAACTCGTGGTAAGTACGTAGAATGTACGTCGTGGGTGCGTCGGAGCTCGTGGACATCTCGTAGCGGCTCGTAACGCTAACGGCAGGTACTCGGGAAATGCGGAAACTCGTGAAGTTTTTTCAACAGTGTGAAAAATTTCCAAGAGTAAAAAAATTACTCGTGATGAAGTACCACGAGTTTGATTTTTTTTTTTTTTTTAACTCAGGAGATCTCTTGGGTAAACTCGCATCGTGGGACAGGGGCTTTAGGAGGAAGCTATTCATGAACCTGGATTTCACGGTTTTCAAGCTCCTGTACCTTCTTCCCGATAGTAGGAGTGAAATGAGAGTGTGGCCAGGGTGGGGTGGGTCCTTGGTATTACAGGCGGCCATTTTCATGCAGCATCTTCTATAGATCCCTTCGATGGTGGGGAGATCAGTGCCTGTGATAAACCTGTAGATTATGTTCAGTGAGCCTATTAGAGTGGTCTAGGCATCATTTGCAGCACAGACACTGTGGGCCGAATGGCCTGTTCTTGTGCTGCACTGTTCCTATGTTCTAACACCTTTTTAAAAATTGTCACCGATTCCACCACCTGCTTTAGTCATAGGGTCATACAGCCCCTCAGATCAACAAAGATGCCTCATTGCAAGCGTCCCATTTGCTCAAGTATGGCCCGTATCTCTCCAAACATTTCCTATCTGTTTACCTGTCAAATCTCTTTTAAATGTTATTGTACCTGCCTGAATTACTTCATCTGGCATTCCATGTACCCACCTCTGTCTGCGTTAAAAGGTTGCCCATAGGGTTCCTTTTAAATCTATCTCCTCTCACCTTAAACCTATATACTGTCCATTCCCTCCACCAAGTTCCTCCACCAGTTTGTTTGGTTGCGCAGCTTGAGAGGTGATCCGTCAGACGTATTTAAGATTTTAGGGCGGCACGGTGGAGCAGCGGTAGAGTTGCTGCCTTACAGCGCTTGCAGCGCCAGAGACCCAGGTTCGATCCTGACCACGGGTGCTGTCTGTACGGAGTTTGTACCTTCTCCCCGTGACTGCATGCGTTTCCTCCGAGATTTTCGGTTTCCCCCCACACTCCAAAGACGTCCAGGGTTGTAGGTTAAATGGCTTGGGTTTGTATACTTGGTATAGGTGTAAATTGCCCCTAGTGTGTGTAGGGTGGTGTCAATGTGTCAACTTTAGGCTGTGCACGCCATACGCAAGAAGAAGAATGTGCGGGGATCGCTGGTTGGCGTGGGGCCAAAGAGTTTTTATCTTGGGGGGTCATTAGATAGGAATGCAACACGGCTTCAAGTTGCAAACTCACTGAGCCAAGCCCAACATAGCCGGTTAAATTGCTTACAAACCAAACAGGTGTAAGTCGCGTTTATATCTTGAACAATTTGCAAGGTTCGGCCTCCAAAACACCCTGAAGCCAACATACTGTCTGACAGACCCAAAGTGCTGGAGTAATTCTGCTGGTCAGGCAACAACTCTGGAGAACATGGATGGGAAACATTTCAGGTCAGGACAAGAAGGGTCCCAACCTGAAACATCACCTATCCATGTTCTCCAGAGATACTGCCTGACCAGCAGAGTTACTCCAGCACTTTGGGTCTTTTTTTGTAAACCAGCATCTGCAGTTTCTTGTTTCTATATTATCCGGCAGCCTTACTTGCCTTACTGTGGAATCGGGAACCAGAGGACATAGGTTTTAAATGAGAGAGGAAAGATTTAATAGGAATCTATCGGGTAATTTTTTCACACAAAGAGTGGTAGGTTTATGGAACGAGCTGCTGGAGGAGGTAGTAGAGGCATGGACTATTGCAATGTTTAAGAAACAGTTGGACATGTATCTGGGTAGGACAGGTTTAGCAGGATATGCAGGCAGGTGGGGCTAGTGTAGGTGTGACATGTTAGCCACTGTGCGCAGGTCAGGCCAAAGGGCCTGTTTCCAGGCTGTATCACTCAATGGTTCTCATTCCCAATGATGCAATGTGGACAACATTCTAACTGATCTACAATCGAGATTCCACTTCCTTCCGTAAAACTTCACATGCAATAGTTAGTGAACAAACACCTTTGCATTTTATTAATTATGCACTTTTTAGGCGTAGATAGGGTAGGCAGAACTATTTTCCCAGGATCGGAGTCAAAGGTTTAAGTTAGGTTTAGGTTTATTAACCATATTATTGTCACATGCAACAAGGTACAATGAAATGCTTTGGAAAGACCAGGGGGCATAACATTAAGGTGCGGGGCGAGATTTTTACACAGAGGGTGGTGGGTGCCTGGCATGCAGATAGTTGAGGGGGGTTTAAGAGGCTTTTAGGTAGGCACATGGATATGCAGGGAATGGAGGGATATGGCTCTCATGCAGGCAGTTAAAAGAGTCATAGAGTGATACAATGCCAAGACAGGCCCTTCGGCCCAACTTTCCCACACCGGCCAACATGTCCCAGCTATAGATAGATAGATAGAATCTTTATTTGCCACACGACCAGGGTTGGTGGTATTTGGGTTCGGTACATGATGGTACACTGCTTTAGTCACATTAACACTAATAACAACACAGATCATAGTAATAAAGTGCATCCATACCACATCACAAATCACAAATCTCACCAACAATACATAGTGCAAAAGAACAGACAAAGACCATAGACAAGACACTGTATACATCAAAAGTCCTTAGTATTGTCTGTTATTGGAGGGAATTGAGTGTTCTTATTGCTGAGGGGGAGAAACTGTTTTTAAAGCGGGTGGATTTTGTAGCAAGTGACCTAAGGCGCCTCCCTGAAGGGAGAGACTGGAAAAGGTGGTTTGCTGGATGGGAGGGGTCCGAGATGATCTTTGTTGCCCGTTTTGAGGTACGTTGGAGGTAGATGGTATGGATTGAGGGGAGGGGAGAGTTGATGATCCTAGAGGCCTTGGAGACAATGCGCTGTATTCTATGTAGTGAATGACTGTCAGTGTTTCCGTACCAGACTGTGATTGAGGAGGTGATGATGCTTTCAATGATGGATTGATAGAAACGGACCAGGTCAGATACTGGTCCCACCTGCCTGCGCTTGGCCCATATCCCTCCAAACCTGTCCGATCCATGTACCTGTCTAACTGTTTCTGAAACGTTGGGATAGTCCCAGCCTCAACTACCTCATCTGGCAGCTTGTTCCATACACCCACCACCCTTTGTGTGAAAAAGTTACCCCTCAGATTCCTATTAAATCTTTCCCCCTTCACCTTGAACCTATGTCCTCTGGTCCTCGATTCCCCTAACTCTGGGCGAGAGACTCTGTGCATCTACCTGATCTATTCCTCTCATGATTTTGTACACCTCTATAAGATCTTCCCCTCATCCTCCTGCGCTCCAAGGAATAGAGACCCAGCCTACTCAACCTCTGCCTAGAGCTGTAGTCCTGGCAGCATCCTCGTATATCTTGGCATCATGACCAGCACGGACATCCTGAGTTGTACTGTCGAGGTGGGTGCTGGACGTCCTAAGACATTAGGATGGCACAGTGACTTTTATAATGTTCAGGGATATGAATGCCTTTTCAAGCAAAGCAACAACATTTAATATGTATAAACACTGAGCTGCAGATGCTGGTTTCCAAAGTGCTGGTGTAACTCAGCGGGCCGGCATCTATGAACATAGCTAGGTGACGTTTTGAATTGAGACCCTTCTTCAGACTGATTGTGGTTTGTGGGTGGGGGAAGAAAGCTAGAAGATAGGAGGGGCGGGACAAAGGCTGGCGAGTTTAATTTAGTTTAGAGATACTGTGCGGAAACAGGCCCTTCGGCCCACCGTCATTACCGACCAGCGATCCCCGCACATTAACACCATCCTACACACTCTAGGGACAATTTACATTTATACCAAGCCAATCAACCTAGAAACCTGTAAGTCTTTGGAGTGTGGGGGGGAAACAGAAGATCTCAGAGGAAACCCACGCAGGTCACGGGGAGAACGAACAAACTCCGTACAGACAGCCCCCGTAGTCAGGATCGAACCCGGGTCACTGGCGCTGTAAGGCAGCAACTCTACCGCAGCGCCACTGTGCCGCCCTTATAGGTGGATACAGGTGAGTGGAGGCTTCAATAAGTTGATGTTTGGACAAAGACCAGTGATGAAAAGACTAAAGATAAAAGAATAAGAGGTGAGAATCGTGAAGCTAAACACTGAACGTCACCTATCCCGACCCTAAACGTCACCCTGTCCATGTTTTCCGGAGATGCTGCCCGACCCGCTCAGTTACTCCAGCACTTTGTGTCTTCTTTTTTTTTAAATGAAATGTAATCTGCAGCCACAGCTTTTTCAAATTGACTGCTGACAGTGCAAGGGCTTTGGAATATAATAATAAGTATTGCTGCAACAATATAGCCTTTGACGTGTCATTACAGGAACTCCAGTGGGTAATTTATGTCCGAGCATACACTTTGCTTTAAAAGTTAATAGAGTGGTGTGTAGATTGATGCCTGTAAAGGGCCTGTCCCACTTTCCCGAGTTATTCACGAATTCTCCTGAGTTATTCACAAATTCACCTGAGTTTTCAAACTCGCAGAATGTTCGTAACGAGTCCGTAGGAGGCCGTAGGAGTCCGTAGATCGATGTGTCGTAGCGGCTCGTTATGCCAGCCGAAGGTACTCGGGGCTATTTTTTAAAACTCGTGGACATTTTTCAACATGCTGAAAAAACGTCCCGACTTACCTGATGCCCCGAGTACCAACGGCTGGCATAACGAGCCGCTACGATATATCCACGGACTCCTACGGCCTCGCTACGAACATTCTGCAAGTTTGAAAACTCGGGAGGATTCGCGAATAACTCAGGAGAATTATTAAATAACTCGGGAAAGAGGGACCTTAAAAGGAGAGGATTGATTAGTAGGACTGGATGTTACAATCCCTACGATTTTTCACTACAATTGACATTCTTGGGGGTGACCACCAGGTGATTTTGCTACCAATCAGACACATCTTCAGTTGTGTACCTCAACGTCACTGGGTGTTTCGGCCTTTTATCACAGGACACCCTCAGTCGAGGCAGGCCCACCGCAGGGCGATCAGACCCGGGTGTGTGTCTTATGGTGAGCCTCTAGATGGTCACGTGGCGCACCAACAGCCCGTCACCTGCGTAAGTGGGGGATGACAGACAGCCCTGCTTGTGACTGCGGACATCCAGACCAGACCATCCCACACATGGTGAATGACTGCCCACTGAGGCTTTTCCCTGGTGGCATCAAAGCCCATCCACCCAGTAACGGATGCTGCCCTGGCCTGGATGTCTACCCTTGACCTACAACTTTAGGCTCTGCACGCCACACGCAAGAAGAAGACTCGGTACACGGGACAATAATAAACCCATACCAACACATTGAGAACTTTTCCCAATAACTTTCCAACCACTGATGTTGGCCTCACATGCATTTACTGCAAGTGCCTTGCAACTGGTACCATGTAGTCCAGTTGCACCTGTGGGACATGCTCATCCTTCATGGAAAGTCTGCTCTGGCGGACCAGGTGGAAGAGATCTTTATGAACCGACGGCTGGAAAGGCAACACTGCAACGCACTGCGGAATGCGAAGGGCCGGTCAGAGCACTAAAGACGACACGGCCATCCACTGCAGCCAAGAGGTCTCCAGCCGTGATGGTTTTTCATACCACTGGAGTCTGACTTCTGCGGCCGAGAGGGTGGGGTTGTTACATTGCAACAGCTTCTCCACCTTAAACTCATTCACGCAAAGGTTTTTTGTGCTGCCCTCTTCTCCAACTCGTGAGCCATTAGAGAACTCACCAGAATTGAGTGCATAACCCGCCATTCCCGTTACCGATGGGCCACCACCAAACTTTTCCCTGTGTGTAGGAAGGAACTGCAGATGCTGGTTTACACCAAAGATAGATACAAAATGCTGGAGTAACTCAACGGGGTCAGGAATCATCTCTGGAGAGAAGGAATGGGTGATGTTTCGGCTTGGGTCTGAAGAAGGACTTGTGCTGTACTGTCCCCTGTTATATGTTCTGACTGTAAGGCCCAATGGCTCCCACAGAGCCAGCATTAATAACATCAAGTTACAATTAGTGCCTATTCAAAGAGAAAGAAATGACCTGCCCTTTGATGACAGCTCCTCTTGTCTTCTCCGAAATCTGAAATATATTTCAATATCATCGGGTTTCAGATATATCTCATTGGTTGGAGATCACATTGAGAAAACATGGTCGCAGATACCCTGGTTTAATTCCAGTTTTATCTGCCAATTAGACTCATTGCTATGTGCCTTCATACAAGGGCAAGGTTGAAATCAGAAGCCAAAGTGTCTATACGGAGGATGTACAGTACGTTCTCCCAGTGAGCGCGTGGGTTTTCTCCAGGTGCTTCTGTTTGTGCGGAGTGGGGGCGCCTAACGGCAGCGGCTCGACTGCAGTCCGTCTGTCTTTTTTAAAATTTTTGTCGCTAGATGTATGTTCTAATTTGTATTATTTTTTAGCTGTGTATATGTGGGGGGGGGGGGTGGGGGGGGGACCGTTTAATCTCTTCCCTGTACGGGTCTCCGGTGTCGTTGGGCCTAACATCGTGGAGCCAGCAGCGGCCTCCAACCGGAATCGACCTGAGGTCTCCAGTCGCGGAGCTGGCCGACTTCGGAACGGGGAGAGCTGTGGTGGCGCGCGGCTGCTTCCCGACCTCGGAGCGGGGAGAGCTGTGGTGGCGTGCTGCTGCATCCCGACTTCGGAGCTTCGGAGGCTCCGGCCGCAGGCCCGGTGGACAGGAACATCGGGAGCTCGCAGGTCCCTGGTGGGAGACCGCTTTTCGGAGCTCCCACAACGGCAACTTCTCCCGCCGGAGTCGCGGGGTTGAAATGACTCAGAGCGGGGCCTAACATCGCCCGGCGCGGCTTAAACGGCCGCGGGACTTACCATCGCCCGCCGGGGGCTTTAACATCGTGAGCCCCAGTCGCCTCGACGCTGCAGTTGGACTGCTGGACCGCGGGAGAAGAACAAAGGGAAGAGATAAGACTTTTGCCTTCCATCACAGTGAGGAGGTGTTGGAGATTCACTGTGATGGATGTTTGTGTAAATTGTGTTAAGTGTGGGTCTTGGTTTTTTTTTTGTAATGTCATGACTGCAGGAATGAAATTTCGTTCAAACCTTGTCTGTTTGAATGACAATAAAAGGCATTCTATTCTATTCTATTCTATTCTATTCCATTGTTCCCACACTGAGAAGAAAGAATTCACATCTCCAACATACATTGAAAAACAGTGTAGCTTTGTGGCTCCAACGCCTCTTGCCAGGGACAATATTTGCATCGCTTATGCGTGCTCATAATACTGTTTGTGTTACCATTATAGTTTTCAAGCATAGTCCTCCTTATCTTGGATTGAGCATATTTGAATTTGCGTATTTGCCATTATAGATTGACTTAATGCTCCTTATCCTACAGAAATGATTGTCCGTGTAAATATAAGGAAGGGTTTGAACACTAGCAACAGTAGCTCCAAGCTCCAACATTTTACATATGCCTTTTTGTAAACTTTGGAGATACAGTGCAGAAACAGGCCATTCAGCCCACTGAGTCCATGCTGACCAGCGACCGCCCAGAACACTCGTACTATCCTTCACACAAGGGACAATTACATTTATTTTACCGAAGCCAATTATCTTACAAACCTATATGTTATTGCAGTGCCGGAGGGAACTGGGGCACCCAGAGAAAAACGTAGGTTGCGGGGAAGAACGTACAAACTTCCACATAGAGAGTACCCCTAGTCAGGATTGAAATTGGGTCTCTGGCGCTATAATGCAGCAACTTTACCGCTGCGCCACCGTGCTGCCTCAAAGAGCTGAGGCTGATCCAGAGATGGTCCAAGTGAATTTGAGTGCAGGATGGAACTTAGTGAAATTGATGACATCAACTTCACGACCAATTTCCACCCTGCACTCAAATTCACTTGGACCACCTCCAACAGTTCCCTATCGTTTCTAGATCTCACCGTCTCCATCACAGGAGACAGACTATCGACCGACATCTACTACAAACCCACTGACTCCCTTAGCTATCTAGACTACACTTCTTCCCACCCTGCTTCCTGTAAAGA
Source organism: Malacoraja senta (assembly GCA_038087875.1). Taxonomy (NCBI): domain Eukaryota; kingdom Metazoa; phylum Chordata; class Chondrichthyes; order Rajiformes; family Rajidae; genus Malacoraja; species Malacoraja senta. Next base: position 33,288,788 of record CM075985.1, read on the forward strand.
CTCTATCCCCTACTCCCAATTCCTTTGTCTACGCCTCATCTGCGCCCTGGATGAGGTGTTCCACACCAGGGCATCGGACATGTCCTCATTCTTCAGGAAACAGGGTCTCCCCTCTTCTATTACAGATGAGGCTCTCACTAGGGTCTCCCCGATATCCCGCAGCTCTGCTCTTGCACCCCCTCCCCCCATTCACAACAAGGAAAGAGTCCCCCTGGTCTTCACCTTCCTCCCCATCAGCCGTCGCGTACAGCGTATAATCCTCCAACATTTTCGCCACCTCCAACGGGATCCCCCATTGGCCACATCTTCCCATCTCCACCCTGTTCCCTCCGCAACTCCCTGGTCAACTCGTCCCTTCCCACCTAAACCATCCCCCCCCCCCCCCCCAGCTATTTTCCCCTGCAACCGCAGGATATGCAACTCCTGTCCCTTTACCTCCCTCCTCGACTCCATCCAATGACCCCGACATTCTTTCCAGGTGAGGCAGAGGTTCACTTGCACCTCCTCCAACCTCATCTACTGTATCCGCTGTTCCAGGTGTCAATTCCTGTACATCGGCGAGACCAAGCGCAGGCTCGGCGATCGATTCGCTGAACACCTCCGCTCAGTCTGCCTTAACCTACCTGATCTCCCGATTGCTCAGCACTTCAACTCCCCTTCCCATTCCCAATCTGACCTTTCTGTCCTGGGCCTCCTCCGTTGTCAGAGTGAGGCCCAGCGCAAATTGAAGGAACAGCACCTCATATTTCGCTTGGGTAGCTTACACCCCAGTGGTATGAACATTGACTTTTCTAACTCCAAATAGCCCTTGCTTTCCCTCTCTCTCCATCCCCTCCCCCTTCCCAGTTCTCCCACCAGTCTTACTGTCGCCGACTACATTCTATCTCTGCCCCGCCCAGTCTGAAGAAGGGTCTCGACCCGAAAAGTCACCCATTCTTTATCTCCAGAGATGCTGCCTGTCCCGCTGAGTTACTCCGGCATTTTGTGTCTACCTTCGGTTTAAACCAGCCTCTGCAGTTCTTTCCTGCACAGTGGGCTGAAGGGGCTGTTTATATGCTACATCTTTCTATGGCTAAATAATCATTTACTTCAGTATAGCCCAACACTGCAGTGGTGTATTGTGAAGGAAGCTTTGTGCCTATGCCAATGGCCAGGAAACCACAGCAACGCCTCTTCTTCCTTCGAAGACTTAGGAAGTTTGGCATGTCCCCAACAACTCTCACCAACTTCTACAGATGCGCCGTAGAAAGCATTTTATCGGGATGCATCAGAGCATGGTCTTGGAAGTTTTGGACACAGCCCAGACAATTCAAGCTGCCTCGGCAAGGCCACCAGCATAGTTAAGGACCAGTCTCACCCCGGTCACTCCCATCAGGCAAGAGGTACAGAAGTGTGAAAATGCACATCTCCAGATTCAGGGACAATTTCTTTCCAGCAGTTATCAAGCAACTGAAACGTCCTCTCACCAGCTAGAGAGCAGTCCTGACCAAAGATCCTATAGCGGAGCAAGATAGACCACTCCTGCTAAATGCAATGGGCTGACGTGTAGTACATAACGGAGCGGAACGTGGGCCTTTGTTTCATCCATTTCCGTAACCCGACCCGACCCGACTCGCAGTGTAATCAACGTTGCGGGGGAACAGTTTGTGTTAATAAATTAAAATTCTGAAAATGAGGAGACGATTTTTACCAAAGAACTTTGATTTTTACGAGGATGTTTCCGTAAACCGGGTTCCGTCTCGGCACTAGTATCTTGGCTCCGCTATGGGGTCATTGGTGCGGAGACGGAAATGGGGCCGAAAATTACCCACGAATGAGCCCATGACCGTACTACATGTTTTTCGTCGAGTGGTCTATCTTGCTTGTTATAGGATCTTTGGTCCTGACCTCCCATCTACCTCATTGGTGATATTTGAACTATCTTTAATCGGACTCTATTGGACTTTATCTTGCACTAATCGTTATATCTTTTATCCTGTATGTGAACGCTGTGGACGGCTTGATTATAATCTTGTATAGTCTTTCTGCTGACTAGACAGCATGCAACTAAAAGCTTTTCACAATGCCTCAGTACACGTGACAATAACACACTTCACTAAAACTAAGCCAAGCAGTGTCTACCATTCTTTGCAGACTCCTTTGTTTCTGGACATTGCATACTTTCCTGTGGAGGTTCAATAGCGTATTCACCAACTAAATCTGCTCAATCTTCTAAATAATGAGACTCATTAGTGAACTCTCTTTGTAATTGCGTTACTGTGCTGGGGCCCAGAGCAGATTAAATTCTATGGTTAACATAGGTCCAATATCCTGACACTGAATATACTGGTTCATGAAATATTTAGTATTTGTAACTGAAGTACGAGACAACGTGTATTGTCTCAAGCAAAATGTGAACTTAGATTCCCAATGGCACCCCAAAGTGGAAATATAACACCACATATTGGTTTTAACATCTTCAACAATCATTTTAAGCTTAGCGTGAGAAGGATAACAAATTAATCAAGAGGTGTTGACTTCAAAGCCGCGTGTAATCTGCTACCAATTACTTTAGACTTTAAAGACACAGCACGGAAGCAGACCCTTTGGCCAACCGAATCCGCGCCAGCCAGCGATCACCCGCACTATCCCACGTATTATGGACAATTTTACAACTTACCAAAGACAATTAAGCTCCAAACTTGTGCGTCTTTGGAGTGTGGGAGGAAACCGGAGCACCCGGGAGAAACCCACGCGGTCCACAGGGAGAAGGTACGAACTCTGTACGGACAGCACCCGTAGACAGGATTGAATCCGGGTCTCTGATGCTGTGAGGCAGCAACTCTGCCGCTGTGCCAGTGGATTTGAATATTATTTTGAGAATTGGCCACAGGTAACTCGTCATGTTCAGTTGAGAGACATGCAAAGGGCTTGGCCCAGAGGCAGCAGGAAAATCAGGAGGGAGGTACTTGTGAAAGAGACATAAAGAATAAGTGAAGTAAATAAAATCTGTGATGACATTGGATGCCTTTCTGAGGCAGAACCTCGATAGGGTTAGGGTTAGGGTTAACATCAATTCTTTCTATGGTGCGGAGATCAGTACCTGTGATGGACCGGGCAATATCTTGGTGTCGCCAATATGGAGGAGACCACACTGTGAGCATCAGACGTAGACATGCGGGTGATTCATTGCTTCTGCTGTAAAGACTGTTGGGGCCCTGAATGGCATGAGGGAAAAGTGATGTTTAGTTTTGTTTAGTTCAGTTATTATCACATGTATCGAGGTACAGTGAAAAGCTTTTGCTGCGTGCTAACCAGTCAGCGGGAAGACAATACATGATTACAATCGAGCCGTCCACACTGTATAGATACATGAAAAGGGAAACCCGTGAATAACATTTAGTACAAGATAAAGCCCAGTAATGTACGATCAAGGATAGTCCAAGGGTCTCCAATGAGGTAGATAGTAGCTCAGGACTGCTCTCTAGTTGTAGGTAGGATGGTTCAGTTGCCTGATAACAGCTGGCAAGAAACTGTCCCTGAATCTGGAGGTGTGCGGTTTCACACTTCTGTACCTCTTGCCCGATGGGTGAGGGGAGAAGAGGGAGTGACCGGGCGTCCTTGATTACGCTGATGTCCTTATGATGTACTTATGATTCTGATTATGCTGGTGGCCTTATGATGAATGGGAAGGGGCTTTACAAGATGTGGTAGCGGGCGGGGATGGAAGGGCAGACCAGGGAGTTGTGAAAGTAGCAAACTCTTCAACATACTGAAGGGGGAGTAATGGACTGTAGGTGTGGTGGTGCAATCTTGTTGGAAAGCACCTGTAGGTTTGCTTTCAGTAGCTAGTTCTTATCACTACTAGGCTATGTCACTGCTGCGTTACTGTGGCTGCAGTGTGTATACCAAATGGGAGGTCCTGCTACAACATATTTGATAGATGATTGCGAGAAGATTGTAAAAGTTGTGCCCCTGTTTATAAAAAGCAAAGAATGACAAGAATAGCAGATATCGGCAATGTTTCCACATTACCTGTGATTAACTTTCCCATAATTTAGATTAAATAATAATAATAATAATAATAATAATAATAATAATAATAATAATAATAAATACTTTATTAATCCCCTTTTCAGGGGAAATTCAGATGTCCTTGCAATACACTAATAAAAATACAACATAGCATTAAAGAAGAAGTTTAACATTAAAACATAAAAACATCCTCCCACAATGGTTCCCACTGTGGGGGAAAGCACAAAGTCCAGTCCCCATCCTCTTGTCCACCCATGGTCGGGCCTATTGAGGCCTCCGCAGTCGCCGCTACGGAGCAACCATGAACTAAGGGCAGAACATCAACATGGAGTTTTTCAGGTCAGCTTACGTTGGCCAAATTGGATTGAGCGTTTTGCTGAAGTAACAAAGTTAGTTGATGGGTTTTTAGATTTTCAAAGCGATCAGTCTGAAGGAGTTCCCTGACCTGAAATGTCACCTATCCATGTTCTCCAGAGATGCTGCCCGACCCGCTGTGTTACTCCAGCACTTTGTGTCATTTTGTGACATTTTCCAGAGATGCTGCTTAACTCGCTGACTTACTCCAGCACTTTAAGTCTTTTTATGTAATAAGCTCACCTGTAGAAAAATAATTCATGGAATGAAAGGAATAATGATTAGTTCAGTTTAGTTTAGAGATACAGCGCGGAAACAGGCCCTTCAGTCCATCGAGTCTGCGCTGACCAGCAATCACCCTGTACACTACCACTATCCTACGCACTAGGGACAATTTACAATTTTTCTTACCAAAGCCAATTAACCTACGAACCTGTATGTCTTTGGACTATGGGAGGAAACTGAAGCACTCAGAGAAAACCCACAGGGTCACAGGGTGAACATACAAACACCGTACAGACAGCACCCATAGTCCAGGATTGAACCCGGGTCTGTGGCGCTGTACGGCAGCAACTCTACCGCTCGCCACCTTGCCGCCCTTACTTGGTTCACTTGGATGCAAAGTTGGTTCGGGGCCATTAAATCAACAGCAACACTGAGGAGTTGAACAGTGAGTGTGGAGCCATTATTTTCTTGGCCAGAACGTATTTAGTTTTGTTTCAGAGATACAGCGTGGAAGCAGGCCCTTCTGCCCTCCCAGTTCAAACTGACCATCAATGAAGACGGAGACACAAGGAACTGCAGATGCTGGTTTACAATAAAAATATAGAAAGCGCTGGAGTAACTCAGCGGGTCAGGCAGCATCTCTGAAGAAGGGTCTCGACCCAAAAACTATTCCTTCTCTCCAGAGATGATGCCTGTCCCGCTGAGTTACTCCAGCAATTTGTGTCTATCTTCGATTTAAACCAGCATCTGCAGTTCTTTCCTACACATCTCTGGAGAACATAGATAGGTGACGTTTCGGGTCGAGATCCTTCTTCACGCTGATCACCTGTTTACACAGGCTAATGGGATCTACTGGATCTACTAGATCAGTTAATTCCAAAGATCCTATAGCGAGCAAGACAGTCCACTCGACGAAAAAGACGTAGTACGGTCATGGGCAGATTCATGGGTAATTTAAGGCCCCATTTCCGTAACCGGCTTCCGTCTCCAAACCAAAGATCCCATAGGATACTAGTGCGGAGACTGGAAGCCGGTTACGGAAACATCCTCGTAAAAATAAAAGTTAATCGGTAAACATCTTCTCCTCATTTTCAGAATTTTAATTTATTAACACAAGCTGTTCCCCCGCAACGTTGATTACACTGCGAGTCGGGTCCGGTTACGGAAATGGATGAAAAAAAGGCCCACGTTCCATTCCGTTGCGTACCACACGTCAGCCCATTGTATTTAGCAGGAGTGGTCCATCTTGCTCCACTATAGGATCTTTGGTTAGTTCTGTTGCTCTGCATCAATCTAATCAGGTCGATCTAACCAGGTCTGTCCACACAAAGGTAGTTGCATAACCAAGCCCTATAATATAAAACCTTTCCTTCACATTCCAGTTAATCAAACAAATAGTTGCCTTGTAAGTATGACTTGCGTATTTGGTAGCTGCTTATTAAAACATTCCCACTAAATTTCGCAATCTTTAATGACATCCAGCTCACATTACACAAGATTAAAATGCCCCAAGCTATTTATCCAGACAAATTATAAATACAGAATTACCTGAGAGTAGCTTTTAGCATATTGGCCTTCATCGATAAGGAAATTGTGTATAGAAGGTGGGAACATAGAAGTGCAGATGCTGCTTTACAAAAATGACACAATTCGGGACGCTATGTTAAAGTTGTACAAGATGAGCAAAGTCAGCATTTGGATATTGTGTTCAGTTTTGGTCACCTTGCTTCAGGAACATTAAGCTCAAAGTGGGCTGAATGGCCTTTTTCAGTGTGACTATGATTCTAAAATATATATATATATGGTTTATTTAAGGTACTCCTCAGCTTGTGAACATGTGCACAATGATAAATGGGTGTTATACAATGAGAAGCTTTGCTAGGAAATACTACACAGCTCATTAGTGTCAAGAACAGTGTCAGGTACATGGTTCCTTGAAGGTGGCGTCACACAGGGTGATCGTAAAGGCTTTTGGCACATTGGCCTTCATCCATCTGAGTATTGAGTTATTGAGGTTAGGAGATCATGTTGCAGTTACATAAGACGTCGGGGAGGCCGTGTTTGGAGTATTATGCTCAGATCTGGGCACCATGTTAGAGGAAAGATGTTGTCAAGTTGGAAAGTTTTACAAGGATGTTGCCAGGGCTCGAGGGTATGAGCTATATGGAGAGGTTGAGCATGGGCTCTGTTCCTTGGAGCGCCCGCTATTTTCTCACGGACCTGACCTATTTGAAATAGAACATCGACATAGAACATTACAGCACCCTGTGGTACGGTGGCGCAGCGGCAGAGTTGCTGCCTTACGGCGCCAGAGACCCGGGTTCGATTTTGACTACGGGTGCTGTCTGTACGGAGTTTGTACGTTCTCCCTGTGACCATGTGGGTCGACCCCAGGTGCTCTGGTTTCCTCCCACACTCCAACGTCGTACAGGTGTGTAGGTTCATAGACTTCAGTAAACACCATAAATTGTCTCTAGTGTGTAGTGTGTGCTACTTTAATGGGGATCGCTAGTTGGCGTGGACTCGGACTAATCTCTGAACACAAGGTCAGGCCCTTTGACTCACAATGTCCGTGCCGAACGCAATGCCAGTTTAAACTAATCTCCTCTGCCTGCACGTGATCCATATCCCTCCTTTCCCTGCATATCCATGTGCCTATCCAAAAGCATCTTAAACGCCACTATCGTATAGTTATGCCTCCACCACCACCCCTGGCAGTGGGTTCCTGGCACCCACCACCCTCTGTGTGAAAAAAATCTCCTTTAAACTCTGCCCCCTCTCAATGGCTTTCAATGTTTTGCATATCTACCCTGCAATCGGTCACTTCCTCATGATGACTCAGTGTTGGGTTCATGAAATAGTGTCTAATGGCAGGAAGAAAGTATTGGTAACCCTGAAATTAATCAATTTGGTAAAATCCCGCAGTGGTGAGATGAGTCAGGACATGTTGCTAAATAAATCACTCGGTTGCAGTCACGTGATTTACTTAAAACTACTTCCACAAGTAGAACAATGGTTGTTGCAAGCTCACTGCCAGCTGCAAAGAGGATGAAGTGATGTCGAAAGACTACTCACAGCATGCCGTCATTTATATAGAACATAGGGGCGGCACGGTGGCGCAGCGGTAGAGTTGCTGCCTCACAGCGCCAGAGACCCGGGTTCCATCCTGACTACGGGTGCTGTCTGTACAGAGTTTGTACATTCTCCCCGTGACCTGTGTGGGTTTTCTCTGAGCGCTCCGGTTTCCTCCCACACTCCAAAGACGTTCTGGTTTATAGATAAATTGGCTTCGGTAAAATTGTAAATTGGCCCTAGTGAGTGTAGGATAGTGTTAGTGTGCAAGGATCGCTGGTCAGCACGGAGTCAGTGGGCCGAAGGGCATGTTTCTGTGCTGTATCTCTAAAAAAAACTAAAACAATACATAGCACAGGAATAGTCCCTTTAGCCCAAAATGTCTATGACATACATGATGCCAGGATACATTAACCTCATCTTCCGGCTTTTGATCCATATCCCTCCATTGCCTGCATATCCATGTGCCTGTCTAAAAACCTCTTAAACATTCCCATTGTATCTGCCTCCACCCACCCTTCACCCACATGGCAACAAGATCAAGGCACCTGCCGCTCTCTCTGAACGGGGTCAAGGAAAGAGCGTTCACGTCGCGGCCCTGTCTCCACCAATCTTTCCACCACCACGCACGAGAAGCACAAGAAGCGACACGACAGACACCATTGTAAGCAGATGCCGAGAAATGTGATCAGCTCTGGCTGAACAACTTCTAATCTCGTGTGTGGACTCGACAAGAAGAAGACGCTATCTGAACAATTTTCCCCGCACGTCTCCTTTAAGCTTTCCCCTTCTCACCTTAATAGCGATAATCACGTCCAGGAAACTCTTCCTCTAGGGTATCATAGCGTCTTAGAGTCATAGTCATACCTCGTGGAAACAGGCCGTTCGGCCCAACTTGTCCGCACTGACCAACATGTCCCATCTACACTAGTCCCACCTGCCTCATTGGTCCAGATCCCTCCAAACCTGTCCTATCCATGTACCTGTCCAATTGTTTCTTAAACATTGGGATAGTACCTTCCTCAACTACCTCCTCCGGCAGCTTGTCCATACACCCACCACAATCTGTGAAAAGGCTACCCCTCAGGTGCCTATTAAATCTTTTCCCCTTCACCTTAAACCTATGTCCTCTAGTCCTTGATTCATCTACGATCAAGAGACTCTGTGCACCTACTCGATCTATTCCTCTCATGATTTTGCACACCTCTCGAAGAGGTGGTGAAGCCAAGATTACCAACAACATTTATGAAGCATCTTGATAGGTACTTGAATGAATGAGCAAGGCATAAATGGATATAGAATTAATGCCGGCAAGTTGTATTAGTAATAGGTATGTTGGTCAGCGTAGACAGGGAGGAGGTCCAGCCCCTAGCAGCATGGCGCGCTGACAACAACCTGGCCCTTAACACCAAGAAGATCAAGGAGCTCATTGTGGACTACAGAAGGTCTAGGGGTGGCACGCACACCCCCATCTATATTAACGGGACGGAGGTGGAACGTGTTTCCAGCTTCAGGTTTCAGGGGGTCAACATCTCTGATGACCTCTCTTGGACCCACAATACCTCAACACTGTTCAAGAAGGCTCACCAGTGTCTCTTCTTCCCGAGGAGACTAAAGAAGGTCCATCTGTCTCCTCAGATACTGGTGAACTTTTCTACCGCTGCACCATCGAGAGCATCCTTACCAACTGTATCACAGTATGGTATGGCAACTGCTCTGTCTCCGACCGGAAAGCTCTGCAGAGGGTGGTGAAAACCGCCCAACGCATCACCGGTTCCTCACTCCCCTCCATTGTGTCTGTCCAGAGCAAGCGATGTCTGCGAAGGGCGCTCAGCATCGTCAAGGACTGCTCTCACCCCAACCACAGACTGTTTACCCTCCTTCCATCTGGAAGGCGCTACAGGTTTCTCCGTTGCCGGACCAGCAGGTTCAGGAACAGCTTCTTCCCTGCGGCTGTTACCCTACTTAACTCTGCACCTTGGGGATTGCCAGTCAGTCACCCCCCCCCCCCCTCCCCTTGGACGCTCCTTCCCCCAGTGACTGATCTCCCCCTCCCCCCACCCCCGAAAATTGCACTACTGCTACTGTATATACATATATATACATATAACCATATAACCATATAACCATTACAGCACGGAAACAGGCCATCTCGGCCCTTCTAGTCCGTGCCAAACATTTTTTTTTTTAATTATTATTATTTTTTTTTAAATAAATACTTCCCCCTAGTCCCATCTACCTGCACTCAGACCATAACCCTCCATTCCTTTCCTGTCCATATACCCATCCAATCTATTTTTAAAGGATAAAATCGAACCAGCCTCCACCACTTCCTCTGGAAGCTCATTCCACACAGCTACCACTCTCTGAGTAAAGAAGTTCCCCCTAATGTTACCCCTAAATATATATATATATATATATATATATTACTGTTCCATTATTCTGTGTTGGCACTTCTGGGTGAGATGCTAACTGCATTTCGTTGTCTGTGTACTTGTACACTGCACAATGACAATAAAGGTTTGAATCTGAATCTGAATCTGAGACATGGTGAGCCAAAGGGCCCGTTCCTATGCAATACAACTCCATGACTGTATGTTACGGGAAGGATGTGGAGGATTTGGAGAGGGTGCATAACAGGTTTACTAGAATGCTGCTGGATTAGGGAGGATTAGATATAAAGAGATATTGGCCAAGACTGTGTTTACCGGAACGCTGGAGGTTGAAGGGAGATTTGATAAAAGTATATAGAATCATGGGACATGGATAGGAAAGATAGTAGGAACCTTTGTTCCCCCAGGATAGAAAAGTCAAAGAGAGCATAGGTTTAAGTTGAGAGTGTCAATATTTAAAGAACAGGGCAAGTTTTATACACAGAGGGTGGTGGGTGCCTGGTATGCACTGCTGGGGTTGGTGGTGGAGGCAGGTACACAGTGGAATTTAAGAGGCTTTTCGATAGATAAGTAAGTAAGTAAGTTTATTGGCCAAGTATTCACATACAAGGAATTTGCCTGGATGTGTTATCAGTTCAGGACCCTGTCTATGACTTCCCAGTGGCATTTCACACACCCTCTCACTCTGAAGGATATCTCGACTATCAGATCCACTCCTTGCTACTCACTCACGCTCTCTCTCTCTGTGTCTCTGTCCCTCTGTCTCTGTGTCTGTGTCTGTCTCTGTCAGTCTGTCTGTCTCTGTCTGTCTCTCTCTGTGTCTCTCTCTGTGTGTGTCTCTCTCTCCCCCTCTCTCTCCTCCCCCCCCTCTCTCTCCCCCCCCTCTCTCTCCCCCCCTCTCTCTCCCCCCCCCCCCTCTCTCTCCCCCCCCCCTCTCTCTCCCCCCCCCCTCTCTCCTCCCTCACTCTCTCTCTCTCTCTCACTCTCTCTCTCACTCTCTCTCTCACTCTCTCTCTCTCACTCTCTCTCTCTCACACACACACACACACACACACACAGGAAGCAGGTGAGGGGCGGGGAGAGGTCGATGTGGCGCGCTGTTTAAAGTGTAGCCCGGTGTCCCTTTAACGCCGCTATCTATGTGCGGGGCGAGGTTGTTAATCGCGGCCACCACCTTGTCTACCATCCCCGTGGATAGGGCGTTGCATCTTCACGGCCCAAGGGAGTGTTTTGACGGGTGAAAGCAGAAACCCGACAGCTCATAAATGCACTAATTCGGAGAGACCCTGACATTTAAACCTGAATTAGTGTTTCTGAACAACAGGTTAGTTTAAAGTCTGCCGACTGGATTCCAATAACTCCACAATATATCAAAACATGAATGTCTCCACTTTTTAAAGCATTTATTCTATATCTTAATCCACCCAAACAAATGATTGGGTTGGTTGTGCAATGTGTGTGTGTCTTTTGAAGAAAAGGTAGGAACGTACAGGTTTAACATTAGGCTCCTTGGGCAGGGAAAGTTAGCTCTGTATACAATCACAGATGGGTGTGGCTGGTAGCAAGATGGATTCAGCATTGATGTCGATTCTTACTCCTGTGTCTGCAAAGACCAAGCAGGGTCTTCCTGTCTGTCCATTTCCCCCCACAGATGCTGCCTGACCCGCTGAGTTGCTCCAGTACTGTGTGTGTGTGTGTGTGTTTGCTCCAGGATACATTCTGTGCTGAGTTACAATGGGTTTCCTCACTCGCACTCTCTGCTCAACCTGGGTTCGGTACAGCCCGGACAATATTACTGCGTTGAAAGCACTCTCTGTACCTCTGTGGGCTCTACTGCACTATGCTCCCAGCTTAAACATGCCAATAATCATTTTGTCATGATGCTGATTTATAGATTGACCCCAATCAAGAAATTATTCAATAGGTTTCGGGGGCATGAATGTGAAATGTTATAAATCAAATCTGTATAATTTTAGTATATATATTTTTGTAAACACATGGCACGGTGGCACAGCGGTAGAGTTGCTGCCTTACAGCGCCAGTGACCCAGGTTTGATCCTGACTTTGGGTGCTGTCTGTACGGAGTTTGTACGTTCTCCCTGTGACCGCGTGGGTTTTCTCCGGGTGCTCCGGTTCCCCCCCCCCCCCCCCCCCACACTCCAAATACGTACAAGTTTGTAGGTTAATTGGCTTGGTGTAAATGTAAAGTTGTCCCTAGTGTGTGAAGTTAGTGTGCGGGGATCGCTGGTCGGTGCAGACTCGGCGGGCCGAAGGGCCTGTTTCCGCGCTGTAGCTCTAAACTTGACGCACATCGCCAAAGAGGTCTGCCAAGGGTTTTCATTCGATTGGAAATTGAGATTCCCCTTCACACCTGTTTGTGACTTCTGTTGAGGAAGAACTCTCTACTTATTGCCTAAAGAGCCTGTCCCACTTGGCGATTTATTTTCGGCGACTGCCGGTATCAGGTCACCGAAAAAGTCGCGGCGTAACACGGCGTGATGCGGTGTGATGACGTATTGATGCGTGGTGTTTCCTCAAGTGTCGCAACATTTTTTTTTTGTTGCCGCTAGATTTTGAAATGTTCAAAATCTTTTGGCGAGCATGATATGACGCCGGCAGTCGACGAAAAAAATCGCCAAGTGGGACAGGCCCTTAAGTAGAATTTGCTATTAGTCGGCGTCTTGCCTCCCCCCTCTCGAAAATGGTTGAATTATGGGGTTTTTTCCTTGTTTTTTCTAGTTTGACTAATCTGTTGGAAACTTGGTGAGGATTTGAACCTGGGACCAAGTTGTAATCTTGTGCTTGTCAGTTTTATTGGCTTCCTCTATCCAATTTTCAACATAACCTTTACCAGTCTTACAATTCCAGATTTCTCAACAGTTGCTGGTTGAGAAAATGTGAACTATTTTTACTGTGACCTTTCCACAATGACGGCAATCGTGTTGTAATGTCTTGATGACGGCTATCTTCCCCACCTTCTCTACATATAGGGTTGCCAACTGTCCCGTATTAGCCGGGACATCCCGTATTTTGGGTTAAATTGGTTTGTCCCACACTTGTCCCGTATTTGACTGCTACTACTCGGGTCGAGGGGACTGTCGGGTCGGAGCACCGTGTCCGGCCCTGCCTCACCCATCCCGACGCAGTGCAGCCCATGGAGTGCAGCAGCAGCAGCGCCTCGCCCGTGGCCCCGTCGGTCGGCAGCCCGGCCAGCCGTCCGACCTTCGGACCTTCGCTTACCGCCAACACCACCACCCCTCCTTCTCATGGCCGATCATCGGTTCGTGAGTTGGATGGGGTGCCGGACTTTGCGCCCGGGCCAAAACTCCTCAGCTGGCCCGCCGGCTGGGCTTTGTGTGTAGTCCAGCACCCGGGCCAACTCATCATTCTCCCAACCACAGCCGAGTCGGTCAATGAATTGCCGTCGGGAATTTGTCCCTTATTTTGACCTTTTGTTCCTTATTTGGGAGTGGGAAAGTTGGCGACCCTACCCATAAACATGTTAGAACATAGAAGAGTACTGCACAGGAGCGGGTCCTTCAGCCCACACAGCCCACAGTGTCTGTGCCAACCATGATGCCATGTTAAACTGATCTCATCTGCCTGCACATGATCCATATCCCTTCATTCCCTGCACTTCCATGTGCCGCTCTAAAAGCCTAAATGTCATTCACGTTATTCCTTTTATCATGTATATGTACACTGTGAATGACTGCTGGCTGGTTTGCACGCAACAAAAGCTTTTCGCTGTACCTTAGTACACGTGACAATAAACTAAACTGAACTCTTAAACGTCACTATCATATCTGCCTTGACGTGTTCCAGCCTACACCACTGATAATTTATTGACATATGTACCTGGGTACAATGCAATGCTTTGTTTTGTGTACAACCTGGTAGAATCGTGTAACATCCCTCGCCTAGGCAGTACGCAAGTGTCGCCACATTTTGGCGCCAACTCTGTATATTAAAAAAAAACTTCCCAGCAAATCTCCATTAAACTTTTCCCTTCATCTTATAGTTATGCCCTCTAATGTTGTGCCATCGTATAGTTATGCCCTCTAATGTTGGACCTTTCCAGCCTGGGGAAAAGGTTCTGATTGTCACATATGCCAACCCCTCGACCTCCAACCACGTTCAGAATCCGCTCCACGACCTGTTATCCACATGTTTACCTTCAGTTTTAAGAAGGATCTCGACTCTGAAACGTCACCCATTCCTTCTCTCCGGAGATGCTGCCTGTCCTGCTGAGTTACTCCAGCATTTTCTATCTGTCTGTGTTCACCCTCGATCTACGACCCCTTTTGTGTCCCATTTGAACTTTCCGTTTGCATCTCACTACTTGTAATGAGACCATCCATGGCCTCCTCACCCCCTTCTAACCCCTTTCAGGATCTGCTCCATGACTCCATTGTCCATATTCTCACCCTCCATCTCCAACTCTTATGTTTCACCAGGAGGTTTTCCCTCTCCTCTCACTGGTTGCAAAAAGACCATCCCTGGCTTCCTCACCCCCTTCCGACCCCTTTCACAATCCATTATCCACTGTTTCACCCTTAATCTCCCATCCCTTTTATGTCCCACCTTGAAGTTCTCCTCGCCTCTCGCTACTTGTAGAGAGACTGTCCCTGCCTCCTCACCCCCTTCCGACTTCAATCCGAATCTAGCCCAGATGGGAAAAATAATCTCCCTCCCTCATTTTACTTCAGATGTACATTCAGAGTCCTAACTGTTGGCTCTCAAGCCTTCTTGTGATACATTTGGGTTGGATGGTTTCTGGTGACATCTTGGCTACTGGTTCTTGCCAATCCATTTGCAATGGCATCCTTTTTATACACACACATACCACAGGCTGCAAGTACTAATGTACTTTTAATGTACGGCAGACATGGCTATTGGTAACAGGGCCTGGCTGGACTACACGGTGTGGTTGGGTCTTCCTCTGCTCTGCCAAGACTGAAGACTTTAGGACAATCATGGACCACAGGAGAAACACTGCCTGGATGGAGTGGATGCGGAGAGGATGCTTCCACTCGTGGGAGATTCTAGGACCAGAGACCATAGCCTCGAAATAAAAGAACGTACCTTTAGAATGGAGATGAGGAGGAATTTTATTTTAGTCAGAGGGTGGTGAATCTGTGGAATTCATTGCCACAAATGGCAGTGGAGGCCAAGTCATTGGGTATTTTTAAGGCAGGGATCTCGATGGGCCGAATGTCGTATTACGCTCCTGGACTTGATGGCGGCTTAGACTCGATGGGCCGAATGTCTTAATTACGCTCCTAGAACTACTTCCCATGCCAATTCCTTCTCTCGTTTTAAACTCTTCCTATATTTTCAACCACTTTGGTCTGTCCCTCCCAAAAATCTCTGATTACCGGGTCCAATGCTTCAAATGTCCTTGAGGGACATCCGCAAGGCTAGATTGCATGGGATTCTGGAAGAGCTATCCAACTGAACATAGAATTGGCTTTGTGGTATCAAGCAGAGGGTATTGGTGGACAATTGTTTTTCGGACTGGACTAGTGGTGCATCCCGGTCTGGTGCTGGGCCCGTTGCTGTGACGTCGCCAATCAACTGGACCCTGGCAACTTCCATTCATTTTCCAGACACACTTTATTTACTACTTGTGCACCAGGAGATCGGCACAGTCCCAGTCACTGCACTGCTCTGAAATTCCACTCAGAAGAGTCAACTTTCACCCTTGAAATTGTGCACACTTTCTAATTTCCTATCATCAATAACAATACGTTCTCAAGACATTAATATACAAATGCAATAACATGAATACAAGTAAACCTACTCGAACTTCTACAGGTGCACAGTAGAGAGCATGCTGGCTTGGTTCGGCAACTTGAGCGCCTAGGAGCGGAAAAGACTGCAAAAAGTGGTAAACACTGCCCAGTCCATCATCGGCTCTGACCTCCCCACCATCGAGGGGATCTATCGCAGTCGCTGCCTCAAAAAGGCTGGCAGCATCATCAAGGACCCACACCACCCTGGCCACACACTCATCTCTATGCTGCCTTCAGGTAGAAGGTACAGGAGCCTGAAATCTGCAACATCCAGGTTCAGGAATAGCTACTTCCCCACAGCCATCAGGCTATTAAACTCAACTCAAACAAAACTCTGATCATTAATAGCCCATTATCTGTTTATTTATGTGTGTATATATATATTCATTGCTATATGGACGCACTGATCTGTTCTGTATTTATTTATGCCTACTATATTCTGTTGTGCTGAAGTAAAGCAAGAATTTCATTGTCCTATCTGGGACACATGACAATAAATTCACTTGAATCTTGAATCTAGTTGATCCTTTATTTAATTTTCAATATCAAGAACCTTGTGGTGTATGTCAAGGAATACCCATCCCAAACATTGGGGTACGTCATGAATACCTATCAGGAACATTATCTGTGTATGTCAATGATGCCTAAAGCAGGGGTTCCCAACCTTTTTCATCCCATTTACCCCAGGCAACTTTAATAGCACATCACAATGCTAT
This sequence comes from Malacoraja senta, assembly GCA_038087875.1. NCBI lineage: Eukaryota > Metazoa > Chordata > Chondrichthyes > Rajiformes > Rajidae > Malacoraja > Malacoraja senta. Next base: position 33,305,357 of record CM075985.1, read on the forward strand.
TTCACTTATTTATCAACAACTAATGATGAACAGATACAGGTATACCAGAACCAAACACAGTCAGCCAATGAGAAAAAATATTTACAAATCCAGAATCAACAAATTTACCCCCTGGGTAGGCGAAATATACCCCCTGGAGGTAAATTTACCCCAGGCTGGGAACCCTTGGCCTAAAGGTTGTTGTGTGTACAGCTATCCCAAACCCTTGTCATACTGCAGCTTCCACAGCTGTTTGTCATCTGTATCAATGATTTGGATGACATTGTACTCATTTGGATGAGAATGATTAGTAAGTTTGCATATCACACTCGGGTGGCTGGTATCATAGGCGATGATGATGGCTATCAAGAATTACAGCTGTATCTTGATCAGGTGGGCCAAGGTCTGGCAAATTTAGTCTAATGCAGGTAAGTGTGAGGTTTTGTATTTTGTGGAATCAAACCGGGGCAAGACATTCACAGTGAGCGTTAAGGGCCTGTCCCACTTGGCCGTCATTCGCGCGCCATTTACGTGACCGGCTAGCGTGTGGGTAGCGCGGGACGGGCACATGGAGTGGTGTGGAGGAGTGTGGAGTGGCGTGGAGGAGTGTGGACTTTGTCCTGTACGAAACTGTCGCGCGCCACCGGCCTGTCGCATAACTGACGGCCAAAGTGGGACAGGCCCAAGACCCTGGCGCGGCGCAACGTCTCACCTCCAACAGCAGCAGAAGCAGGCAAGCGATCGCCGAGCTCGGCCTGGGGCTCACGGCCGTTGCGTATACGGATCCGCCCCCACTTCTACTCCCAGAGCGGGGCCAAGACGATTGGAGATAGACACAAAAATGCTGGAGTAACTCAGCGGGACCGGCAGCATCTCTGGAGTGAAGAAATGGGTGATGTTTCGGGATGAGACCCTTCTTCAGACTGAAGAAGCGTCTCGACCCGAAACATCACCCATTCCTTCTCTCCAGAGATGCTGCCGGTCCTGCTGAGTTACTCCAGCATTTTGTGTCTATCTCCAAATGACGTCACGCGCTCCAGATGGCTATGCGGACGCATGATGATGCGCGCGACCGTCCCGCGTCAGTCACTACCGACCTGTCGCGTAAATGACGGCCAAGTGGGACAGAGAGATCAAGGAGTACAGGTACATCATTTCCTGACGGTGGCATCACGGGGAGATAGGGTGGTGACGATGGCATTTGACATTGCTGGCCTTCATCAGTCAGGGAATTGAGTACAAAAGTTGGGCTGTCATGTATAGTTATGCTATTATGTAAGACTATTGGCTTCCTCTATCCAATTTTCAACATAACCGATGTTACAATTCCAGATTTCTCAACTGTTGCTGGTTCCTGCTTTGTTAGCTATTCCTCTGTGACATTTCCTCAACAAATATAACCTTCTTGTAACTACTTGATGTTGGCCAACTTCCCCACCTTTTCCGCGAATACATTAGAACATAGACCATTCGACAGTCCAGCACAGGACCAGGTCCTTCGGCCCACAATGTTTGTGCCAAACATGATGCCAAGCTAAACTGATCTCATATGCCTGTATGTGATCCTTATCCCTCCATTCCCTGCACCTCCATGTGCCTGTTTAGTTTAGAGATACAGCGTGGAAATAGGCCCTTCGGCCCACCGAGTCCGTACTGACCAATTCCCGCACGTTAACACTATCCTACACACACTAGGGACAGTTTACAATTTTACCAAGCCAATTAACCGACAAACCTGTACGTCTTTGGAGTGTTGGAGGAAACCGGAGCACCCGGGGAAAACCCACGCAGGTCACGTACAAACTCGGTACACACAGACAGCACCTGCAGTTGGGATCAAATCCAGGTCTCTGGCACTGCAAGGCAGCAACTCTACAGCTGTGCCACCGTGCCACCCTTTTGATGGCTTCTAGCTTTGCTCTCCTCCTGTGCAAACGCTGTTCACCTGCTCACATTTTGGGGGTAAGGGTGGCACAGATGGTAGAACCGCTGCCTCACAGTGCCAGGGACCCAGGTTTCATCCTGACCTCGGGTGTGGACTTTCCACTTTTCCTTGTAGGTTTCGCTCCGGGTGCTCCGGTTTCCTTCCTCATCCCAAAGACGTGCGGATTTGTAGGTTATTGTTGGTTGGCAGACAGGAAACAAAGAGTAGGGATTAACGGGTCCTTTCAGAATGGCAGGCAGTGACTAGTGGGGTACCGCAAGGCTTGGTGCTGGGACCCCAGCTATTTATAATATACATCAATGATTTGGATGAAGGGATTCAAAGTAACTTTAGCAAATTTGCAGATGACACAAAGCTGGGTGGCAGTGTGAACTGTGAGGAGGATGCTATGAGAATGCAGAGTGACTTGGACAGGTTGGGGGAGTGGGCAGATGCATGGCAGATGAAGTTTAATGTGGATAAATGAGAGGTTATCCACTTTGGTATCAAAAACAGGAAGGTAGATTACTATCTAAATGGCGTCAAGTTGGGAAAAGGGGAAGTACAACGGGATCTGGGGTCCTTGTACATCAGTCTATGAAAGTAAGCATGCAGGTACAGCAGGCAGTGAAGAAAGCGAATGTCATGTTGGCCTTTATAACAAGAGGAGTCGCGTATAGGAACAAAGTGGTCCTTCTGCAGTTGTACAGGGCCCTAGTGAGACCACACCTGGAGTATTGTGCGCAGTTTTGGTTCCCTAATTTTAGGAAGGACATTCTTGCTATTGAGGGAGTGCAGCGTAGGTTTACAAGGTTAATTTCCCGGGATGGCGGGACTGTCGTATGCTGAGAGACTGGGCTTGTACACTCTGTGCAGTTTAGAAGGATGAGAGGATATCTTATTGAAACATATAAGATTGTTAAGGGTTTGGACACGCTAGAGGCAGGAAACATGTTCCCGATGTTGACGGAGTCCAGAACCAGGGGCCACAGTTTAAGAATAAGGGGTAAGCCATTTAGAACGGAGACAAGGAAACACTTTTTCTCACAGAGAGTTGTGAGGCTGTGGAATTCTCTGCCTCAGAGGGCAGTGGAGGCCGGTTCTCTGGATACTTTCAAGAGAGAGCTAGATAGGGCTCTTAAAGATAGGGGAGAAGGCAGGAACGGGGTACTGATTGGCGATGATCAGCCATGATCACATTGAATGGCGGTGCTGGCTCGAAGGGCCGAATGGCCTACTCCTGCACCTATTGTCTATTGTCTATTGTTATTTGGCCCTCTGTAAATTTCCCCTAATGTGTAGGGAGTGGACGAGAAAGTGAGACAACATTGAACTGGTGTGAATGGGTGATTGATAGTCGGCATGGGCTTGGTAGGCTGAAGGACCTGGTTCCATGCTGTATTCCACTAGGTGGCGCCACGATGGCAGCCTCACCAACAGTCCGCCGTCTGCCTTATCGTTTTTTTTCCGTGTGATTTAAAAGTATGTGTTAATGTTCTTTCAATCTCTTACCTTGCCAGAGATGCGATTGTTTTCCGGATCGTATCTCCGGTTGCTCTGCGGCCTAACATCGTGGAGCTGGAGGCCTTGCTGGAGACTGACTCTGAGCCCCACCGCGGGGACGTGGACTTACCTTCGGAGCCGATCCCTTGCCTAGGATCGACGCTCCAACCGCGGCCTGCGGATTTCACCATCGAGGAGCTCGCAGTCGCAGTCGCGGGTAGAGATCGATGTCGGGAGCTCCAAACGACACAGAAGGTTTCGAGCAGCCCTGACCCGGGGTCAGATCGCCCGGCGCGAGGGATCTGAGATTCCCCCCCCAATGCAGGAGCTTGATCGCCCCAACGTGAGGGCCCAAACGCCGCCGGCTACGGGAGCCAAGATCGCCCCGTCAACAGAAGGCTCGAGGCCCAATTGGAGAATAAAGAAGGGACTTTTTTTCGCCTTCCATCACAGTGAGAAATGTGGAGGAGTCACTGTGGTGGATGTTTATGTTAAAATGTGTTTTGTGTGTTCTGTTGCTTTTTATTGGTATGACTGTATGGCAAATTAAATTCCTCGTATGTTGCAAAACGTACTTGGCTAATAAAGTATGATTATGATGATTATTTTTTAATTAATCAGTCCAGTACAGGTCCACCATTGATTTTCTGGCAACTTTAATCCGGTCAAAATCCTCTCGTGGAAGTCCCCCGAAAATGTGGTGCGTAGGCCGGGTGAAGCAGCCGATCTCAACCTCATCGGGACCTCCAGCAGTAAAGATTTCTATTTGGAAACATAGAAACATAGAAAATAGGTGCAGGAGTAGGCCATTCGAGCCAGTACCGCCATTCAATATGATCATGGCTGATCATCCAGAATCAGTAATCAGAATCAGTCCGTATAAGGAACTCAACCATTCCTTCTTTCCAGAAATGCTGCCTGTCCCGCTGAGTTACTCCAGAATTTTGTGTCTACCTTCCATCCAGAATTAGTACCCCGTTCCTGCTTTCTCCCCATATCCCTTGATTCTGTTAGCCCTAAAAGCTCTAACTCTCTCTTGAATACATCCAGTGAATGGTAGTACGGAATTTCTTATGGAAAATACTTTTTTTATTGTGGGTTTTTTGTTCCGTTACTTGCAGACACTTCAAAGAAGAGGATTTTAAAGAAAAAAAATCCAAGCCCATACGATGAGTTGCAAGCGGCACAATCCCGTGGAGAGCATTTGCAGAAAACTCCAGACCATACGGATGCGGGACCAGGTATCGAACCCAACGCTGCAGATTCCGAAGTTCTGCTCGAGAAGCTTTGACAGCCCTCAGGGCAGCCTGAAGAAAAACATGGAGGTGATTCTGAAGAACAGGACGGTGAAAAGTCACGGGGCAGAGCAGGAGGCCACCATAGCCAATCCCAGACAAACGTTGTCTCCCGAGATCAGGCTGGTCACCTCCGGGCAGGCCGGAAGGGAAGGCAGGACTCCCACTGCTGCCTCTGTAGGAGGCGCAGCCTCCAGGCCTCCGGCCTGTTGCGGGAACCGAACCTGCTCCACGCCGCTTGGGGAGGTGGGGTGGAGCGACGCGATGCTGGGCCACCCCCACTCGGCCATCATTAACATTGAGCACCGCTTTCTGACCAACGCAGACTGCAGCGGCGCGTGCAGTCCGGTCAACTCCACCAACGTCACCTTCTGCACCCACTTGCACAGGCCAGCAGCTCCTGCAGTCAACACGCCATCTTTAGATGAGACCAGTGGTGAGTTGATTAAATGTGCCACTGTGTTCACTTATAAATTGATTGCGGGGAATTGATTGGGGTATGATTGGAAGTGTCAAAGACTCGAGGGAATGGCTATAAGGTGAGATGGTAGACACAAAACACTGCAGTTACTCAGTGGAACAGGCAGCATCTCTGGATAGAAGGAATGGGTGATATTTCGGGTCGAGACCCTTCTTCAGACCCTTCATCTTCTACATCTTGTTTCCCTTTCCCATGACTTTCAGTCTGAAGAAGGGTCTCGACTCTGGGCCGAAGGGCCTGTTTCCGCGCTGCATCTCTAAACTGGCAAGGGCTGGTGGTAGACCAGATGACTGGGATGTTTTTGACATTCAGATACACAAGCGGTCACGGTGGCGCAGCGGCAGAGTTGCTGCCTTACAGCGAATGCAGCGCCGGAGCCCAATCCTGGTTCAATCCTGACTACAGGTGTTGTCTGTACGGAGTTTGTACATTCTCCCCGTGATCTGCGCGGGTTTTCTCCGAGATCTTCGGTTTCCTCCCACATTCCAAAGACGTACAGGTTTGTAGGTTAATTGGCTTGGTAAATGTAAAAAATTGTCCCTAGTGGGTGTAGGATAATGTTAATGTGCGGGGATCGCTGGTCGGCACGGACCCGGTGGGCCGTAGGGCCTGTTTCCGCGCTGTACCTCCAAACTAAACTAAAAAAAACTAAACTTAAAAAGCTCAAAAGTGGCCCAGCTTGTCGAGCCGCTGCCTCACAGAGTCGGACCCAGGTTCAACCCCGACCCCAGCTGCAGTCTGGGTGGAGTCCGCACGTTCCCCCTGTGACTGCTTGGGTTTCCCCATGGGTGCTCCGGCTTTCTTCCAGATCCCAAAGGCGTGCGGGCTTGGTGGGTTAATTGGCCCTCTGGTAAATTGCACCTAGTGTATGGGGAGAAGATGAGAGAGTGGGATAACGTGGAACTGGTGTGAGCGGTTGCGGGGGGCGAGCTGCTGCCTTACAGCGCCAGACACACGATGCTGACTGTGTGGAGTCTCATTAGTTGAAAATGTCCGTAACTCGCTAACCCTTGGGAGGATACCTGGAGACTGGAGATCTGCCAATGCCACTTCCCTGCTCAAAAACAAGGCACACGGCAGGAGCGACATATCTGTTCATTTCAGTTAATATTGGCAACATGCTAGAGTCAGTACTTAAAGAGGAAACCACAACTCGTTCAGGGAGGTTGTATATAATTATATATATATATATATATAGTCAACATAGTTTGATTGAAAGATAAATTGTGTTTGACAACCTTGCTTGGAGTCTGACGCGTGTGAACACGAGGAAAGCTGTTGGCACAGATGGTATATCTGGGCGAGCACTAAAGTCTTGCGCTAATCAGCTTGCTCCAGTGCTCACCACAATATTCAACCTCTCCCTGGCCAAGTCTGTGGTCCCTGCCTGCTTCAAAAGATATACCATTGTACCAGTGCCTAAGAATGCCTCTCCAGCTTGCTTGAATGACTACCGGCCGGTGGCCCCCATCTCGGTGGTCGTGAAATGCTTCGAGAGGCTGATCAAGAACCACATCTGCGCCTTCCTCCCTCGCACCATGGACCCGCTGCGGTTCGCATACCGTCCGAACAGATCCACAGATGATGCGGCCTCCCAGGTTCTGCGCACCGCTCTCTCTCACCATGATAGCCAGAAGGGGGGCTATGTGAGGATGCAGTTCATTGACTTCAGCTCAGTTTTCAACACGATAGTCCCCACCAGAGTTGCTGAGAAGCTGCTGGAACTGGGGCTGAACACTCCCCTGTGTAGCTGGGTCCTGGACTTTCTCACCGCCAGGCCGCAGGTAGTCAAGATGGGGAGACATACCTCCAATCCCCTCACCCTGAACACAGGATCCCCCCAGGATTGCGTCCTTAGCCCCTACTGAACTCCCTGTACACACATGACTGTGTGGCCAGGTTCAGCTCCAACTCCATCATCAAGTTTGCTGATGACACAGTGGTGGTGGGCCTGATCTCCGATAACAATGAGAAGGCCTACCGGGAGGAGGTGGCTGATCTGGCACTCTGGTGTCAGGACAACAGCCTCCTCTTGAATGTCACTAAAACTAAGGAGCTGATTGTGGACTTTAGAACGGCTCAACATCCGAGGATGGACATGACACTGGAGATAAATGGGGCTACTGTGGATAGGGTGAGCTGCTTTAAATACCTGGGAGTCCACATCACAGAGGATCTGACATGGACAAGACACACTGCCGCATTGGTGAGTAAGGCAGCTGAGGAAATTCAGAGTCTCTCTGAGGATCCTCCAATGCTTCTACTCAGCGGCGGTAGAAAGCATCTTGTCCGGCAACATCACAATCTGGTTTGGGGACAGCTCTGCCCAGGACAGGAAGGCTCTGCAGAGAGTGGTGCGTTCGGCCGAACGCACTATGGGAACTACACTCACCCCCCTGCAGGACCTATACACCAGGAGGGGCAGATCCAGAGCCAACAAGATCATGAAGGACCCCTACCACCCCAGCAACGGACTGTTCCAGCTGCTACGGTCAGGCAAACGCCTCCGCTGTCATGCTGTGAAAACAGAGAGGATGAGACTGAGTTTCTTCCCACAGGCCGTCAGGACTGTAAACTCTAATCTCACTCGGGACTAATTTACTGTTGTGCTGTCTTTTTTTTTTCTTTCTAAAATGTAAATACTGGTTCTGTTCTGTTCTGTTTTACACAATGCGCAGGCATCGCCACTTTCATTTCACTGCACATCTTGTATGTGTATGTGACAAATAAAGTTGACTAGACTTGACTTGACTTGACTTGAAAAATTAAAAGGAAGTTTATAGGGGGCCCTGTAGATGTAGTATATTTAAATGTTTCCAAAAAACATTCGGCAAAATGCCACATTAGGGGCTGGTGGATAAATTAAAACTACAAGGTTTAATTTAGTTTAGCGATAAGCGCAGAAACAGGCCTTTTGGCCCACCTAGTCTGCGCCAACCAGTGATCCCCGCATATTAACACTATCCCACACACACTAGGGACAAATTTTACTTTTGCCAAACGAATTAACCTTCTAACCTGTATGTCTTTGGAGTGTGGGAGGAAACGGAAGATCTCGGAGAAACCCTCGCGGTCGTGGGGAGAATATACAAACTCCGTATATACAGCAGCCATAGTCAGGATCGAACTCGGGTCTCTGGCGCTGCAAGCGCTGTAAGGCAGCAACTCTATCGCTGCGCCACTGTGGCCGCCCATGAGGTGCAGAAGGAAGTATCAGAAAACACTGTAAACTGGCAGTCTATTACACAACAGTGGGAATACTGTTTAAGCTGGATGGAGGTAACTAATGGAATTCCCTTGGGGTTTGGCACGGAACTATTTACATGAATGATTTGAAGATGTGCACAGTCTGGCACACAATTATTGACATTAATAACTTCATTAGTGATAGGAGCAGAATTAGGCCATTCGGCCCATCAAGTCTACTCCACCATTCAATCATGGCTGATCTATCTCTCCCTCCTAACCCCATTCTCCTGCCTTCTCCCCATAACCCCTGACACCCGTACTAATCAAAAATCTATCTATCTCTGACTTTAAAATATCCATTGACTTGGCCTCCACAGCCTTCTGTGGCAATTAATTCCACAGATTCACCACCCTCTGACTAATGAAATTTCTCCTCATCTCCTTCCCAAAGGAACATCCATTAATTCTAAGGCTGTGCCCTCTGGTCCTAGACTCTCCCACTAGTGGAAACATCCTCTCCACATCCACTCTCTCCAGGCATTTCACTATTGGGAGTCCCCCCTCACATTGAGGTCCCCCCTCATCCTTCTAAACTCCAGCGAGTACAGGCCCAGTGCCGTCAAACGCTCATCATATTATTAACCCACTCATTCCTGGGATAATTTTCATAATTAGATATAGGGTCCCAAAATCGCCCTCAATACTCTAAATGCGGTCTGACCAGCACCCTTTGGAGGTGTGCGCTGTGCATTTTGGCTATACGGCGCGGAAACTGACCCTTTGGCCCACCCAGTCCGCGCCGACCGGTGATCCCCATTACACTAGCGTACACTACACACTCGGGACAATTTACAATTTTTATCAAAGCCAATTAGCCTACAAACCCGTACATCTTTGGAGTGTGGGAGTAAATCAGAGCACCCGGGGAAAACCCACGCAGGTCACGGGGAGAACGTACAAACTCAGTACAGACAGCCCCCGTAGTCAGGATGGAACCCGGGTCTCTGGCGCTGTAAGGCAGCAACTCTACTGCTGTGCCACCGTGCTGCCCCTCATTGAGATCTTGAGGAAAACAAGGTGCTGGAGTAACTTAACGGGTCGGGCAACAACTGTGGAGGAATGGACAGGCAACATTTTGGGTTGGGTCTCTTGCTCAACTACAAAACGTTGCCTATCCATTTTCCAGCCTTTTGTCCAATCTCTCTATCTACATCCTGTTTGGGACATGCGATGGCGCTGTTGATGTCTGCCTCCGCCTACAGTCTGTCTGTCTTTTTATCTTTTTTATTTTTAGTTGTTTAAAGTATGTTGTTAGAGGTTTTTTTTTTAAAGTATTTTATGTGGGGGAGGGGGGTAGGGTAAGGGGGAAACCATCCTTCAGTCACTTCCTGGCGAGGATGCGACTATTATCCTCCTCGCGCCCTCGCTCCCCTCCTCGCGGCCTACCAACTGGATTGGCGCGGCCTTTCCTGCCGGGGACCAGACCAGAGCTTCAGCAGCGGCGGCGCAGCGCTGGATACATCGCGGAGCGGGCGATGCCTTACCTGGGATCGCCGTTTGAAGCTCCTGAGTGTTGGGCCTGCTGCATCGACATCGCGGAGCTGTGGTTCGCGGAGCTCGCAACGCGGGTGGCGCTGACCAACATCGCGGAGTCCTGGGACCCTTTGCCGGGGGCTGCCAGCGTTGAATCTCCGCCCAGCTCAGCCTGTGGACTTCGGGAGCCGCGGACTACGGTGGGAGGTGGCTGATTCAGAGGTTCAGGCCGCTGAGGATGTTCTTCCATTTGACGTCGGGGTTCCATCGTCCCGGCGAGAGGGCCTGAACATCGGGGATGTTTTTGTTGTGGACTATCGTGTTCTGTGTTTTTTTATTTTTTATTCGTATGACTGTATGGGAAATAGCATTTCATTGTCTCTTACTTGAAGACAATGACAATAAAGTTGAATCAAATCAAATCAATTTTGGAATGGATATCCTTATCATTAAGCCCTTCCACCTATTCTTGTATCATTGCCTCACCCGCTAAGGTAAATATCACACTGGCAATGTCTGAGATGTGGACACTGTGTGAAAACTCTGATAACTTCAGTCTTTTTGCTTGCTCCCTAAAGTAAACAAGCCTGCGGTGCCAAACACAATGGAAGATATGGAGGATGCAAGTCTGCTCTGTGAGGAAGATTTGCTGGATACCATCTTCTACATCTGTGACGTGCGTCAGAAAGGTAAACCATTTTCTCTGCTGCTGTTTGCACAGCTCTGGGATGTGGCATGTGTGACGAATGAGCAGACTGGGTCTTTACAGCAATAGGGCCAGGGGTGATCTAATACAGGTTATCTTTAGTTTAAAGACACTGCATGGAAACAGGCCCTTCAGCCCACCGAGTCCACGCCGACAATCGATCACCCTGTAATGGCAATTTCAAACTTTTCCAATGTCCATCTTTCCGTTGCCATTACTACACAGGCCGGTAGGAGTGAACATACGCAGACGATACAAAACGGATCCTCCAGTCGTTTTTCTCAGTTTAATCGATTCTTTATTGAAGCAGTTGTACAAACAAAGCAATGATTCACACCAGGTGCTCCTCCTTCTCATACAACCTGTAACTTTCCCTTCTCTCGCATCTGTTTTCTCTCATCCGGTAAGAACTGTGTCCTCTCTCTCTCTCTCCCTTGCCTGGTCTGATCTGGTCACTCCCCGTGACTACGCTATATGTAACGTCCCTCAAAGCATCAAGAGCCTGCCTCAAGGTGTTCAAAATAACACTGTTAGAAATATCCAGACAAAATAATATAATATGCTAACAGTAGCTAGCCTAAACCTAATGGCTCCTACACACACACACACACACACACACACACGTTCACACTACTTCTTATCGAGTCCACACACAAGATTAGAAGTTGTTCAGCCAGAGCTGAATACACTTCTCGACATCTGCATACAATGGTGTCTGTCTTGTCGCTTCTTGTGCGTGGTGGTGGAAAGATTGGTGGAAACGGGGCCGCGACGTGAACACTCATTCCTTGACCCCACCCGTTCACACTAGTTCTACGTTATCCCACTTTCTCATCCACTCCCTGCACACAGGGGCAGTTTACAGAGGGCCAATTATCCTACAAGTCCGCACGTCTTTGGGATGTGGGAGGAAACTGGAGCACCCGGAGGAAACCCGCGCGGTCACAGGGAGAACGCACGCACCCACACGCACACGCACACGCACACGCACACGCACATGCACACGCACACGCACACGCACACGCGCACACACACACACAAAAAAAAACCTCTGGTACTGTGATACATCAGCTGTACGACTGTGCTGTGCTGATCAACATACAAACAGAGTTCACGCCGACCATCGATCACCCATTGGACGACAGATGGCGCAATGGGCTAAGTGTTCGGCTGGCAACCGGAAGGTAGCCGGTTCGAATCCCGCTTGGAGTGCATACTGTTGTTGTGTCCTTGGGCAAGACACTTCACCCACCTTTGCCTGCGTGTGAATGTGTGTGAATGTGTGTGAGTGATTGGTGGTGGTCGGAGGGGCCGTAGGCGCAGATTAGCAGCCACGCTTCCGTCAGTCTGCCCCTGGGCAGCTGTGGCTACAGAAGTAGCTCACCACCACCGAGTGTGACTGAGGAGTGAATGAATAATGCGATGTAAAGCGCCTTGAGTATTAGAAAGGCGCTATATAAATCCCATCCATTATTATTATTATTATTATTATTCACACTAATATAATGTATCCCCCACTTTCTCATCCACTCCCTACACTCTGGGGTCAATTAACCTACAAACCCGCACATCTTTGGGATGTGGGGGAAACCGGAGCACCCACATCCCACATGGTCACAGGGAGAACGTGCATCCTCCACACGCAAGCACGCACACGGCACACAGACGGACAGACAGACAGACCCCCACAGGTCAAGATCAAACCCGGGTCTCTGGCCCTGTGAGGCAGCAGCTCTACCCGCTGCACCGTCCTTGCAATGTGTGAAGGGTGGTGAGCACCGCTTCCACAGGAGAGGAGCAAAACTAGAGGCGATCAAGGAACCAAACAAAGTTTGCAAGAAATGCCTTCTCGTGGTGAATAGAGTGAATGTGAAGCTAGCTGAACAGTGAATATAATTTGCGGTGTGATTCTATGCCGACCACATGAGTCTCCTGCAGTTTATTCCACAGAGATTTATCATGGACTGCCACCACTGGTCTACAGCACATGCACCCCAAGGCAACAGGGAAAGTGGTTAACTTCATTGTAGTATTATTTAACCCGGCACGGTGGCGCAGCGGTAGAGTTCCCGCCTTACAGCACTTGCAGCGCCGGAGACCCCGGGTTCGATCCCGACTACGAGTGCTGTCTGTGCGGAGTTTGTGCGTTCTCCCCGTGACCCGCGTGTGTTTTCTCCGAGATCTTCAGTTTCCTCCCACACTCCGAAGACGTGCCGGTATGTAAGTAAATTGGCTTGGTAACTGTAAAAATTGTCCCTAGTGTGTGTAGGATAGTGTTAGTGTGCGGGGATCGCTGGTCGGCGCCGACCAGGTGGGCCGAAGGGCCTGTTTCTGTGCTCTCTCTCTCTAAACTAAACTAAACTAAATTCCGACACTCTAGAATATTTGGAGTACTGTGCTTGCCACAGCTATTCAGTGTTGTATTATGCTCAAAATACTACCAGGAACGAGAAGGTCTTATGGATTTTGAGAGCGGTGATTTTATTGTTTCTACCAGGAGAGGGAGACATGCTCCAAGTTACTGAACTGGGTGTGTGTTGTGGATCATAATGATAATGTGTAGGAAGGAACTGTAGATGCTGGTTCATACCGAAAGATGGACACAACTCAGCAGGCCAGGCAACCCAGCGGTATGAAAATTCTCTAATTTCAAGTAACCCTTGCATTCCCTCTCTCTCCCTCTCTGTCAATCCCCCACCCCTGGAAACAGGCCCTTCAGCCCACTGAGCCCAAGTGGCCAATCGATCACCCATTCACACTAATTCAATGCATTCCCACTTTCTCATCCACTAGGGGTAATTTGCAGAGGGCACGGATTTACTGAGGCAATTTACAATTTTCATTGTCATCCTGCTGGCATCACTGTTTGTATCCCACCGTTCTCCACTGCCAACAATGGACCATTGTGGGCTCCACCTTTTGTTTGGCCATCGGTGCCGGCTCTAATCCGTTCTGTACCTTTTCACATCTCTAGTTTCCCTCCCCCCTGACTCTCAGTCTGAAGAAGGGTCCCGACCCGAAACGTCGCCTATTCCTTTTCTCCAGAGACGTTGCCTGTCCCGCAGAGTTGCTCCAGCACTTTGTGCCTATCTTCATAATAATAATGTGGTGGGAGTGATTCCTGTGCATCAAGGAAGAGGAGCAGGGATGACTTTGTGCCCCAGACAGCATTTATCTCTCAGTCAACAATGATCCTCGAGTTAACTCCTTTGGGTGGATTATCTGGCCTTTGGTCCGTATTCATTTATGGCCAGGTTAAGACAGTATATTTTAAACAAGATAGACACAGAGTGCTGGACTACTTTGTCTATCTATTACGCCAGCACTTTGTCTACCTTCCTTTCAACACATTCTTAATTTTTTTTCAACAACTTCAGACTCAAATCAGAGAAAATGGCGCAGGACTCTTTAGTTTGGGGACGCAGGGCGGAAACAGGCCCTTCGGCCCACCAAGTCCGCACCACCCAGCGATCCTCATGCTCTAGCACTATGCAACACGCACTAGGGACAATTTACAATTATACCAAGCCAATTGGCCTACAAATCTGTACGTCTTTGGAGTGTGGAGAAAACCCACACAGGTCACGGGAAGAAGTTACAAACTCCGTACAGACAACACCCATGGTCAGGATCGAACCCGGGTCTCTGGCGCTGTAAGTCAGCAACTCTACTGCTGCGCCACTGTGACTCTAGTGTACTTCTCAATGGAATCTACAATTCCCACTCTTGGACTTAAGTATGATTATGCCCAACATTTTTAGTGAACTCTTTGTAATAAAGGAATTCCACTGTACCTACCACATACATGTAACAACATAGTGCCCTTGAACCAGTATTCTATTTGGCAAGTCTAGCAATCAGGTTGAGTTTAGTTTGGAGATACAGCGCGGAAGCAGGCCCTTCGGCCCACCGGGTCCGCACCGACCCGCGATCCCCGCACATTAAATACTATCCTACACACAACTAGAGACAATTTACACTTGCACCAAGCTGATTAACCTCCAAACCTGCACGTCTTTGGCATGTGGGAGGAAACCGAAGATCTCCGAGAAAACCCACGCGGTCACTGGGAGAACGTACAAACTCTGTACAGACAAGCACCCGTAGTTGGGATCGAACCCGGGTCTCCGGCGCTGTAAGGCAGCAACTCTACCGCTGCGCCACCGTGGTCGCCTACTTTGTATTGCCTGAAGTGTTATGGTCTATCCTCAGTTCATTGATATTCCCTCTCTGAGGTTGTCAGGAAAAGAGGAATCTGTTATTATCTCCAAACTAGTTTTTGTGTGAATTCAACCGAGCTCAGTTGGTTGATTTGACCGTCACTATAGACTTAGCAAGTAGTGTGGGTCAAACAATTGGCTAGTGAAGTAAGCAAGGTTAAGAGATTTGAGAGTCCAAAGGCCACGGCAGGTTTAAGTTAGGAACATACGTGGCAACATATGAAGTGGGAACAGGAGTAGCCCAGTCCCTTGAGCTAACTCCATTTCATAAGATGACGATGACTGATTGTAGGACGTGGAACCTAGAACAGTACAGCACAGGAACAGAGTCTGAAGAAGGGTCTCGACCCAAAACGTCACCCATTCCTTCTCTCCAGAGATGCAGCCTGTCCCGCTGAGTTCCTCCAGCATTTTGTGTCCACCTTCGATTTAAACCAGCATCTGCAGTTCTATTCTACACATAAACAGGTCCCTAGGTCCACAATATCCATGTTGAGCCTGATGCTAAGATAAAATAATCTTAATTGTCTGCATGTGATCCATTCCCTGCATATCCATGTGTCCATCTAAAAGCCTCTTAAACACCACACTGATATGTGCCTCCATCACCACCCTTGAAAGCATGTTTCTGGCACCAATTCATGTTAGGAAGACATGAATATTTTGAGCCGCGCAGTGGTAGAGTTCGATTCTGACCTCGGCTGCTGTTTGTACGTTCTCCCTGTAACTGCGTGGGTTTTCTCCGGGTGCAACGGTTTCCTACCGCATTCCAAAGATTGGCTACAATTTACCAACAATGAACCTTGTTTTTTCTTCCAACTGGTTTGTAGATTACGGCGCATCTGAAGAAGGGTTTCGGCCCGAAACTTTACCTATTTCCTTCGCTCCATAGATGCTGCTGCACCCGCTGAGTTTCTCCAGCATTTTGGTGTACCTTTGGTTTGTAGATTAATTGGCTTCTGAAACTTGTCCCTTCTATGTAGGATAGAACTAGCATATGAGTTGGCGTGGGCTCTGTGCTGAAGGGCCTGTTTCCATACTGTATCTCTAAACAAAACTAAACGATTGTCAGTGGAAAGGGGGTTAGGGGTTAGTGCTTCAGATTTCCAGGGCAAGGTGTGTCTCGGGATTATTATCCATAGCAAAGTGTGTCGCAACAAGTTATTTTTCCACGCATTATTTTCAACTGTAAAGATTTATTCATTTGCAATCAGTTAATGCTACAGCAAGCTAAAAATACTCCAGGTTGTATTTTGCATTGTTTAATTATCATTGCACAAAAGTTAAGTAGAAGTGTTTCTTTCTCAATTTCTATGGACATCTATGGTTAAAGTAGCAGCTGGTTTCAGTAGAGATAATGATTACTGCGGGAGGTGGCAAGAAAATAATAGTTTTTGCCTACACTGTTTAAATTCAAGACAGCTTTTTTTCTCTGCATGTCAATTTCCAAAGTAACTTTAAAGTGATTCTCTCAAAATTCCCGATCAAAATTGTGTCATAATCATTTAATAAGTTCGGAGGTTCGTAAGTTATAGGAGCAGAATTGGGCCCTTTGGCCCATCAAGTCTATTCCACATTCAATCATGGCTGATCTATCTTTCCCTCTCGACACCATTCTCCTGTCTTCTTCTCGTAACTCCCGACACCCGTACTAATCAAGAATCTGTCAATCTGCGCCTTAAATATATCCATTGACTTGGCTTCCACAGCCGTCTGGCAATGAATTCCACAGATTCACCATCTAAATAAATTCCTCATCTCCTTTGTGAAGGTATGTCCTTTTATTCTGAAGCTATGACCTCTGGTCCTAGACACTCACACTAGTGGATACATCCTCTGCCCATCCACTCTATTTCATTCCGTGTAATAGTTGAGTTTACTGTCACGTGTACCAAGGTACAGTGAAAAGCTTTTATTGCGTGCTAACTAGTCAGTGGAAAGACAATACAAGATTACAATCGAGCCATTTACAGTGTTTCTGTTGGAGTGGAGGTTTAAGAGTGTGGAGCGATTGTAATACGTGATTGTAGATCTGCTTCTGCGGCTAGCACGTAAACAGTCGCCTGGGTTGGACACCATCTTGGAACAGGATAATTCAACGCTCGTCTTATATTCAAGTTGTGTTGTGGAAACGTGTCATGGAAGAAGGCTCAGTAGTCAGCATTTTCAAAAACCGTGCGGCCCTCTTCTACCTCTTGCAGGGAAAGTGTGCGTTTCTAAGATCGTGGACTACCTGAGATGCACCACAAGTCGCACTTCAGATGACAGCGGTCTCGAAGAACTGTGTAACATGCTGGACCCGGACAACAATGACATCTCCATTGATTTGGCCACCTATCGTGCCGTGATGAAGGAGTGGATAGAAGACTGCAGAAGGAAAAGGTACGGGATTGGAGGCTTATCAGAAACATTGCACTGTGTACCTGCTGCTCTGAAAAGCTGACTGCTGCAGATGCTGGACATTTAGGGTAGCACAGTGGCACAGCGGTAGAGTTGCTGCCTTAAGGGCCTGTCCCACTTGTGCCTCATTTAAGCGTCATATATAAAATAGGTCGACTCGTCGTGATGCGTGACGTCGCGCGCAAATCACGCGTCAAAATGCGTCAGCACAACCGTCTGGTGCGCATGACGTCATTAGAATACCCTGCGGCACGCGGCAGGACGTTGACGCAAGGACGTAAGGACGTTGACGCACGGTGACGTAACCATGCATCACCACGCGATACACGTGAGACGTCGGGACGCCAGCGTACGACGCCAATGCGTCAATGTGCATACCCAATGCGTCAGCGATAAGTCACGCAGGTGACGCGCGAGGATTTTGTTCCTGTACTAAATCCTGGAGCGCCACGCGATACCGCATACGATTCCATGCCTCGCCATGCGCAACGTATGAGCTCCCCACGCGTCACGACACGTCGACCTAATTTACATATAATGTGTAAATGAGGCGCAAATGACGGCCAAGTGGGACAGGCCCTTTACAGCGCCAGAGACCTGGGTTTGATCCTGACTACAGGTGCTTGTCTGTACGGAGTATGTCCGTTCTTCCTGTGACCTGCGTGGGTTTTCCCCGGGTGCTCCGGTTTCCTCCCACACTCCAATGACGTGCAGGTTTGTAGGTTAATTGGCTTCGGTAAAAATTGTAAATTGTCCCTAGTGCGTAGGACAGTGGTAGTGTACGGGGTGAAAACTGGTCGGCACGGACACGGTGGACTGAAGGGCCCATTTCCACATTGTATCTCTGTAAAGTAAAGTTGCCTTACTGACTTTACAGGAAATCTATGAATTAAAAAAAAAAAATTAAGCATATTTTGGATTTTTCGTAACCCAATTGGAAAAATGTGATTAAACCTTGTCTACATGCAAAAACAAATGCTGATGGAAGCGAGCTTCACTGGATTACTGTTCTAATCAATTTTTTTCTCCAATGGAAGCTGTAGCATCCATGAAGCGATGGAAGTTGTAAGCATTACTGATGAACCTGTGCAAGACCACGACAGCCTTGGATCAGGTAACACTCCTGTGGTCTACAACCCCTCTCTCATTCCCATTCCCTGTTGATCCAAAGCTGGAGTAACTCAGTGGGACAGGCAGCATCTCTGGAGAGAGACTGGCTGAAGAAGGGTCTCGACCAAAAAACGTCACCCATTCCTTCTCTCCAGAGATGCTGCCTGTCCCGCTGAGGTACTCCAGCATTTTGTGCCTGTCTTCGGTATAAAGCAGCATCTGCAGTTCCTTCCTACACCCTGTTAGCCCAAGGTCAACTTCAAGGCGGTTTTGATTTCACTCAGAAAATACTGTTGTTACTTTTCTTCAGGAACAAAACTTTTGGATGCCATTGACGGAACAGTGGGGAGCTTGGAAGCCATTGGAGGGGAAATTTCAAGAGGAGACTTGTAAGAAAACATTTTTTTTTGTTTAAAGTTTGTTGTCTATTATTGTTTAGGTTTTGTTCAGACATACAGTGCGGAAACAGGCCCTAGCACACACCGGAGACAATATAGAGAAGCCAATTAACCTACAAACCTGTACATCTTTGGAGTGTGGGAGGAAACTGGAGCACCCGGGGAAAACCCACACGGTCTTGAGGAGAGCGTACAAGCTCTGAACAGACAGCACCTGTAGTCAGGATCAAACCCAGGTCACTGGGTATCATTGGTTAATAGTATTAGTACTATTACTATTAATAATGACAATTAATAATATTCATAGCAATTATGCGATAGTCAGTATTACTTCATTGTCACATGTATGTAGATACAGTGAACGTTTTACTTTTCCATACAATCCAGAAAAATTGTACTATATATTATCTCAACATACTTAAATATAAGAGTGCAATGACTTATAATAGACTCTTTCTTAGGCAGTACACAGAGTCAACATATATCTGGCACCATCTCGTAACTCAAGTATCAAGTTCTTAAAAATATTGAGTCTTACTTTGGACGTGAAGGCCCGTTGTCCTGGCAACGGCACTGGGTCGGAGCTGCAGCCGTCGGCCTGGCCTGCCGATGCTGTCGGGGACTAATTTCCCGCAGTGTGTAAACGACTGGTGGAATTTGGGATTAGCAGTGGGTTAGACAATAGATAATAGACAATAGGTGCAGGAGTAGGCCATTCGGCCCTTCGAGCCAGCACCGCCATTCAATGTGATCATGGCTGATCATCCCCAATCAGTACCCCATTCCTGCTTCTCCCCATATCCCCTGACTCACCACTCTCTGTGAGAAAAAGTGTTTCCTCGTTTCCGTTCTAAATGGCTTACCCCTTATTCTTAAACTGTGTGGCCCCTGGTTCTGGACTCCCCCCAACATCGGGAACATGTTTCCTGCCTCTAGCGTGTCCAAGCCCTTAACAATCTTATATGTTTCAATGAGATCCCCTCTCATCCTTCTAAACTCCAGAGTGTACAAGCCCAGCTGCTCCGTTCTCTCAGCATATGACAGTCCCGCCATCCCGGGAATTAACCTTGTAAACCTACGCTGCACTCCCTCAATAGCAAGAATGTCCTTCCTCAAATTAGGGGACCAACACTGCACACAATACTCCAGGTGTGGTCTCACTAGGGCTCTGTACAACTGCAGAAGGACCTCTTTGCTCCTATATTCCATTCCTCTTGTTATAAAGGCCAACATGCCATTCGCTTTCTTCACTGCCTGCTGTTACTTTCATAGACTGATGTACAAGAACCCCCAGATCCCGTTGTACTTCCTCTTTTCCCAACTTGATGCCATTTAGATAATAATCTGCCTTCCTATTTTTGCTAGAAATGTGAGGAAATTAAAGGCAGCGACTCTGCCACTGTGCCAGTGTGCCCGCCCCTCGTCCTCCTTGCTTTGAAGTTGAGCTTGGAGAATGCCCGCCACATTTGGCTGCAATTCTAGGTCTTTCATGCACCTCGTATGCACCACCTCAGGAAGGAAGTGTACAGGACAAGCGGGATTTTGTTGAAGGTGTATTCATTCCATCGGTTTAAGCCCCTGTCCCACGATGCGAGTTTACCCAAGAGCTCTCCTGAGTTAAAAAAAATATATATATCAAACTCGTGGTACTTCATCACGAGTATTTTTTTACTCTTGGAAATTTTTCACACTGTTGAAAAAACTTCACGAGTTTCCGCGTTTCCCGAGTACCTGCCGTTAGCGTTACGAGCCGCTACGAGACGTCCACGAGCTCCGACGTACACGCTACGTACATTCTACGTACTTACCACGAGTTTGATTTTTTTTTTAACTCGGGAGAGCTCTTGGGTAAACTCGCATCGTGGGACAGGGCCTTAAGAGAACTGCTCTGTCATTGAGCCGTATAGTGTGTAGATGTAGCTCATGTCCATGCACGTCAGGAAGCTGAGATCTGAGTCATCGTCCATTTGTCCGCCAAAGTATTTAGGTTTTTTTTTATTGTCATGTATGTTGAGGTGAAGTGAGAAGCATTCTTTTTACATGCTATCCAGCCAGATCATTTAGTACTATACATAGATACAACCAAGTCAAACTCAATTACAATAGGTAGAGCAAAGGGGAAGCTACAGAGTGCAGAATATAGTTCTCAACATTGTAACGCTTCAGTTCCATCGACAAAGTCCAATGTCTGCAATGTGGTAGAGGAGAATCGGACAATACCCCAGCTTATGGAAGAACTGTTCAGGAGCCTTAAGGACCTGTCCCACTGTACGAGGTAATTCAAGAGCTCTCCCGAGTTTAAAAAAAAATCAAACTCGTGGTAAGCACGTAGAATGTACATAGCGGGTACGTCGGAGCTCGGGGACGTCTCTTAGCGGCTCGTAACGCTAACGGCAGGTACTCGGGAAATGCGATAAGCTCGTGAAGACTCGTGAAGATTTTTCAACAGGTTTTTCGTAGGTTTAGTCGTAGTAGGTCAGCATGGTAGTCGTAGATAATCGAGGGTAGTCGAAGGTAGTCGTAGATAGTCTTCATCATAGTCGAAGGAGATCGAAGGAGGTCGTCTTCACTCTCCACTATTCGGTGTCAAATTTTCCCGAAGTTAGTCCACAGATTCTGCCCATCTTTCTTCTAGCAAGACTCTTCCCTCCCCCACCCCTGCAATCATTCTGAAGAAGGATCCCGACCCAAAATGTCACCTCTCCATGTTCTCCAGAGATGCTGCCTTGACCCGCTTTGTCAGAGTCTGTGGTCTGCTCACGGGGCCCAACATGTAGGGTGAAAGGAGGGGATGAAATGGGTGGCTTCCTCACACTGCTTCCAGCATCTCGACACCCACAGCTGAGCAAGGCCTAATCCTTCATCAAGATAGATAGTGAACAGCGGGTCATTTCTTCACCCTCCCTACACTGCCCAGCAAGTGCAAAGATTGTGACTTTTTGAATTTAGTTTAGTTTTAGTTTAATTTAGAGAGACAGACCCTTCGGCCGACCAAGTCCACGCCGGCCAGCGATCACCCCGTACACCAGCACTATCCGACACGCTAAGGAAAATTTACAATCATTACTGAAGCCAATTAAAGGGCCAGTCCCACTGTGGCGACCTAATCCGCGAGTTCTGGCGAGTTTGCCCTCGACTAATACTCGCAGCATGGTCAACACAAGGTCGTACCAGGTCTTCGTAACTCTCCTTCATGCTCGAGAGTGGTGTCCGCGTACTCGAGGCCTCAGCTAGGTCGCGGCGTTTTTTTCAATATGTTAAAAAATGCCCGTGAGTAAAAAAGGGCCGCCATGGGAAAAAATCAATACTTTTTTACTCATAGATTTAGTCGTAGTAGGTCGTAGTAGGTCAACATGTTAGTCGTAGGTAATCGAAGGTGGTCGAAGGTAGTCGTAGATAGTCTTCAACATAGTCGAAGGGAGGTCGAAGGAGATCGAACAAGGTCGTCTTCACTCTCCACTATTCAGTGTCCAATTTTCCCGAAGTTAGTCATAGCTAGTCGTAGCTAGTCAAAGCTGGTCTTCAACATAATCGAAGGAGGTCTTCAACATGTCATTTTTTCAAACTCTTCTAAACTCGCCAATTAGGTCGCCCAAGTGGACAGCCCCTTTACCTACAAACCTGTACGTCTTAGGAGTGTGGGAGGAAAGCGAAGATCCCAAGCAGTCACGGGGAGAACGTACAAACTCAACACAGACATCACCTGTGGTCAGGAATGAACCCGGGTTTCTGGCGCTGTAAGGCAACAAATCTACCGCTGCGCCACCACAGTGCAGCATAAAACACATTGAGGTGAATGTGCACCCTATTAGTCTGCCGTGTGGTCCGATTAAAAAAAATTCTTCTTCATTTCCCCGCTTTCTGTCTCGAAATAGACAGTTGTTCTATTTTGCAAGAAGGTGTGAAATGTGAGGGCTGGCTCGAGATTCTGCAACATGATGCCCGCCACAAATATGCAGTGGTGTCAAAAGGAGTTTAAATTACTTCAGTGTGAGCCATGCTGAACTTGCACTCAACAAATGAATTAAGGTCACTTAGGCTTTTTGTTACTGGTTAATTCATTGCAAACAATGCCAGTGGGAGCAAGGGGGCCCATTCTCTGCCTCCATTAAGAGAATTAATGGCCGTGACTATGCTTCAATTTGTGTGCATGTGTCCATTAGCAGAGAGGGCTGTGATGTGTTGCTGTCCAGTACAGTATCAGACCATCTCGAGTTGCAGAGAACTGGCACTGAGGCATCAAGCAGCCTACCAACAGGAATGAGATTGCGTTGTGTTCTAGGATTAAAACTGACCTTGACATCAGGAAAACTCTCCTGTTGGTCTGCAAACAAAAACACCTTAGTAACTCTCGGTGTCAACTCTAACATTGCATCAAAAGGGCACCCTGTCCCATATGAATAGCGGTAGAGTCGCTGCCTTACAGCGCCAGAGACCCGGGTTCAATCCTGACTACGGGTGCTGTCTGTACAGAGTCTGTACGTTCTCCCCGTGACCTGCGTGGGTTTTCTCCGGGCGCTCCGGTTTCCTCCCACACTCCAAAGATGTACAGGCTTGTAGGTTAATTGGTTTGGTAAAGTTCTAAAGTGTGTGTGTAGGATAGTGTTAATGTGCGGGGATTGCTGCTCGGCGGGAACCTGGCGGGCCGAAGTGCCCGTTTCCGCGCTGTAAAGAGGTGTAAGCAATGGCAGATGCTGGAATCCTGAGCGAAACACAGTATAACCTCTGGAGAAAAGGAATAGGTGACGTTTCGGGTCGAGTTGCTGTCTGGCCCGCTGAGTTAATCCAGCTTTTTGTGTCTATCTTCAGTTTAAGCCAGCACCTGCAGTTCCTTCCTACCCAAGACAATCGCACAATGTGTGTACAACCTCTTCAGGGATGTTCTAAAGTGTTGATTCTCTGGACACCATGCGTTTGCTGTCGATCACCTCTCTGTGAAGTAGCTGCTTTGGCATTATGGGTTCATAAGACATAGGAACAGAATTAGGCCAATCGGCCCATCCAGGCTACTCTGCCATTCCATCACGGCTGATCTATCTTTCCCTCTCAACACCATTCCCCCGCCTTGTCCCCATAACCTTTGACACCGTCACCAATCACGAACCTAGCAATCTCCGCTTTGAAAGTACCCAATGACTTGGCCTCCACTGCAATCCGTGACAATGAATTCCAGATTTACCACCACCTAGCTAAAGACATTTAGGTGGCACAGTGGTAAAGTTGCTGCCTTGCAGCACCATTGACCAAGGTTTGATCTTGACGGGTGCTGTCTGTACGGAGTTGGTACGTTCTCCCTGTAACCGCGTGGGTTTCCTCCGGGTGCTCCGATTTCCTCCCACACTCCAAAGACGTGCAGGTTTGTAGGTTAATTGGCAATGGTAAAAATTAAAAATTGCCCCTAGTGTGCAAGCCTGTTCAGTAGTGTGGGGCGCTCGCTAGTCGGCGTCGACTCGATTGGCTTAAGATCATGTGTCCGCGTTGCGTCTCTGAAGTCTGAAATAAATTCCTCCATCTCCATTCAAAAAGTACGTAATTTTATACTAAGGCTGCACCCTCTGGTTCTAGACTCTCCCACTAGTGGAAACATCCTCTTTACATCCAATCTATCTAGGCCCCTCATTATTGGGTTGATTGCAATATCCCACCCCACCCCCCCCCTCATACTCCACCCCCCTCCCCTTATACTACACCCCATACAAAATGAAATGCAGTATTAATCCACCCCTGAAGTGAGATAGAAGCATAGAAAATA
The DNA here is from genome assembly GCA_038087875.1 of Malacoraja senta. NCBI lineage: Eukaryota > Metazoa > Chordata > Chondrichthyes > Rajiformes > Rajidae > Malacoraja > Malacoraja senta. Next base: position 33,329,847 of record CM075985.1, read on the forward strand.
GCTGCAGGAGTGGGCCATTCGGCCCATTGAGCCAGCACCAACATTCAATAGGATCATGACTGATCATCCACAACCAGTTTTCTCCTGCAAATCCCTTGATTCCGTTAGCCCTAAGAGCGAAATCTAACTCTCCCTTATAAAACATCGCAGTTGGTGCAGCCCCCCTTGTTTGGATCAATTTACAGCCATGCTTGAAGAAGATGCCAGGTAACAATCACCTCGCCAGGGCATTGCGGGATTGGGTCACGTTGGCAGACTTGCCAAGGGCTCCTCGGTCCATGGGTAAATGTAGAGCACCAGGTTACATCCTGGTTGTATGAAGGATGGGATTTGCCTCCTTTCTTCAACGTGAACTCCTGCCTTATCTTCTCTCCCCCCACCCCACCCCGAATGCAGGGAAACATCAGACCTGATCTCATGCATCGCTGACCTTCAGTACAACCACCAGAAAGTCCAAGAGCACAATCTAAAGTTGCGGCTGACCATAGACGCCACAGAGGAAAGTAACAACCGTTTAATGGAGGAAAATGACAAGCTGCTCAATCAGGTGAAAAGGTGAGGGGCCGGCCTGGATAACGTTTCCAGTCATCTGCACTTTGAAAACCATATTTAGACTTAACTGTGCTGTTAAGGTGTTCCTGTGTTCCCAATAGTTCACAAGTGATAGGAGCAGAATTAGGCCATTCGGCCCATCAAGTCTACTCCGCCATCCAATCATGGCTGACCTGTCTTCCCCTCTCAACCCCATTCTCCTGCCTTCTCCCCATAATCCCTGACACCCGCACTAATCAAGAATCTGTCAATCTGCCTTAAAAATATCCATTGACTTGGCCTCCACAGCTGTCTGTGCCAATGAATTCCACAGATTCACCACCCTCTGACTGAAGATTTTTACGTTGCATTGTGCTTTGAGCAGAAATGTGTTTTTGATTATATGTGGCTTGATGGGTAAATGTGGGGTTAGTTCAATTTAGAGATACAGCACAGAAACAGGCCCTTTGGCCCATCGAATCCAAGCTGACCATTGATCACCCGTTCACACTAGTTCTATGTTATCCCACTTTCACATCCATTCCCTACACACTAGAAATCCACAGGTCTTTGGGATGTGGGAGGAAAACAGAGCAAAATGGTGGCACAGTGGCACGGTGGCACAGCGGTAGTTGCTGCCTCACAGCGCCAGAGACCCGGGTTCCATCCTGGCTACGGCTGCTGTCTGTATGGAGTATGTACGTTCTCCCCGTGACCTGCGAGGGATTTCTCCGGGTGCTCCGGTTTCCTCCTAGACTCAAAAGACGTACAGGTTTGTAAGAATGGGCTTCAGTAAAAATTGTAAATTGTCCAGAGTGTGTAGGATAGTGTTACTGTATGGGGGTTGCTGGTCGGCATGGACCCGGTGGGCTGAAGGGCCTGTTTCCACGCTGTATCTCTAAACTAAACTAAACACTAGGAGGAAACCCAAGTGGTCACAGGGAGAACGTGCAAACTCCATACAGACAGCACCCGAGGTCGGGGTCTCTGGCGCTGTGGGGCAGCAACTCCACCCACCTCACCATTGTACTTGTCATCGTAGAAAAAGTTGAGATATCTTCCATATGTTGGGCACCTCTTCTGGCAATGTGAGCCCACCTCCCAGATGTTGCAGTCTAACATCTGTCTAATGGTGACCTGCTTTATGCTGGTGATGGGTTTCCCCAACAACGAGCCCCTGATCTGAGACGAGATGTTGCTCCCTGGGTCTTTTGCTGCTTAAATCACCTCCTGCATCACATAAGGAGCTTGACGTAGCCCAGACCATCACACAAACCAACCTCCCTTCCATTGACTCCATTTGCACCTCACGCTGCCTCTGCAAGGCCAGCAGCAGCATAGTCAAGAACAAGTCACACCCCGGGCACACCCTCTTCTCCCCTCTCCCATCAGGCAAGAGGTATAGAAGTGTGAAAACCCACACTTCCAGATTCAGGGACAGTTTCTTCCCAACTGTTATCAGGCAACTGAACCATCCTACCAACAACTAGAGAGCAGTCCTGAGTTATTATCTACCTCATCGGTGACACTCGGACTATCTTTAATCAGATTTTACTGGACTTTATCTTGCACTAAACGTTATTCACTTTATCATGTATCTGTACACTGTGAATGGCTCGACTGTAATCATGTATTGTCTTTCCGCTGACTGGTTAGCGCGCAACAAAAGCTTTTCACTGTACATCGGTACATGTGACAATAAACTAAACTAAACTGACGTTGGGGCAACGGGGAAACTGTGCTTTTCCTGCCTCCCGATCTCAACAAATCCTATTTCAATCTCTGCAGCGCCCAACAGTCTATTTTAATAGAAAAGTCCTTGAAAGAAGACCTGGAGGATGCCAAGATGCAGATAACACGTTCAGAGGAGATCAAGGAAAGGCTTCTCCTTCAGAATAAGCAGGCGGTAAGTCCCATGTTGAACAGCGGCCCAGTGAGTTATGTCGGTGCCCCTGGTGAATGTGTGACATCCCATGTTTGTGTTTGTTTCAGGCCAAGGACAATCAATCCCTAATTCAGAAGATTTCCTCACTTCAGGAAGAGGTGGGACCATTAACACGTCTCCTGGGTTGCACTTTTCCATTTTCAATTCACTGTTATGTTGGGCAGATTGGGATATGCACTGAAGTCCCCTGCGAGTGTTAGCTGCCGTTGAGCTGCCATTTTGTGAAGAAACCATTAAGGGCCTGTCCCACTTGGCGATTTTTTCGCCGACTGCCGACGTCACGTCAGGGTCGCCAAAAGATTTTGAACATTTCAAAATCCAGCGGCAACAAAAAAAATATTGCGACACTTGAAAAAACACTGCGCGTCATATGTCATCACGCCGCGTATTTTTCGGTGACCTGATACTTCAGTCAATGATGCCGGCAGTCGCCGAAAAAATCACCGTGGGACAGGTCCTTAATTGTTTCAAGTTGATGGCCTTTATCTGTGTATCTGTCTGTCTGTCTACCTCATTGGTGACCTTTGGACTATCTTTGTTCAGAATTTAGACATAAAAATGCTGGAGCAACTCAGCAGGTCAGGCAGCATCTCTGGAGAAAGGAATAGGTGACATTTCGGTTCGAGACCCTTCTTCAGCCTCGGGTCAAAGGAAAATGAGAGAGATAGATGGTGCCGTAGAACAAGTGAATGAAAGTTATGGAAAAAAAGTTACGATGATAAAGGAAACGGGCCATTGTCCCATCCCCCCCACTTTAGTTTAGAGATACAGCGCGGATACAGGCCCTTCAGCCCACCAAGTCCACACTGACCAGCGATCCCCGCACACTAACGCTATCCTACACACAGCAGGGACAATTTACAATTTTAACAAGCCAATTAACCTACAAACCTGCACGTCTTTGGAGGGTGGGAGGAGACCGGAGCACCCGGAGAAAATCAACGCAGGTCACAGGGAGAACGAACAAACTCCTTACAGACAGCACCCATAGTCAGGATCGAACCCGTGTCTCTGGCGCTGTAAGGCAGCAACTCTACCGCTGCGCCACCGTGCCACCCTCTTGCCGAAGATTCATAAACAGGACTACCCCAATACCGTTGGTGTAAACTAACACCTGCCGTTTCTTCCAACACATTTTGTCTGCTCGACTGTGAAAGCTCCTCTATAATGGCCACTTTGAAGTAGCTTCTCACTGGTAGTTCTGTAACGCCCTCTCTCACTGCTCCCCCTCTGTGATTCTGCCTGCTCTCTGGCTCGATGACCACGGTTTAACCCAGTCTGGTCTCGACCTGAAACGTCACCTATTCCTTCAGAGATACTGCCTGACCCTCTGAGTTACTCCAGCATTTTGTGTCTATCTCCTTCAGTACACCAATTGTTTCTGCCTGCCCGTGCCCCACTGAACTCATGTCCTCGTACCCCGACTCCATGCTGTCCCCCATTCCCACTTCATGCAGAACTCCTCCCAAGCCCAGCACCATATTGATCATTTCAAATCCCTGATTCCAACCAGTTCCATTTTGTTATGGATGACGTGCCTCTAAATGCCGCCTTTCTCTTGCCCCATCTCCCCAGCCCAGTATCAGCGAGGACTTGGAGCCAAGTGGCTGGGTGTCTAGAGCAGGGGTCGGCAACCTACGGCCCCCGGGCCGAATGTGGCCCGTAACCCGAAATCATCCGGCCCGCAGGCGGTTTTTTTTTTCCTGTAATCATCCGGCCCACTGGGCGCCCCGAGCAGCAGCGGCCGAGCTCTGGCTGTACCGCATCCTGCGCAAAGCCGCCGGCACGGGCGCGCACCTTCTGTGAACACCTTTAAGAAAGAACTACAGATGCTGGAAAAATCGAAGGTAGACAAAATTGCTGGAGAAACTCAGTGGGTGAGACATGCAAGGATTGCATGAGGCTGCCTCACCCGCTGAGTTTCTGTGAGTGAACACGTGCACATCCGGGGTGGTCTGGGGGCTGGATCCTTGTGTACAGGTGATAGATGTGGCCCGCCATTCGCTCACAGACATGCGTCCCGGCCCCCTATTGCAGAACAAGGTTGCCGACCCCCGGTCTAGATGGTCTTTCTCTGATGTGGAGAGAGATGGAAATAGTAGATAGAGCTAGCACAGCGATAGAGTTCGATCCTGACTACAGATGCTGCCTGCTCAGTTTGTACGTTCTCCCCGTGACACACGTGGGTTTTCTCCAGGTGCGCCGGTTTCCTCCCGCACTTCAAATACGTGCAGGCTTGTTGGTTAATTGGCTTTGGTAAAATTGTAAATTGTCCTTAGTGAGTAGGATAGTGCTAGTGTATGAGGTGATCGCTGGTCGACACTGACTCGTTGGGCCGAAGAGCCTGTGTCTGTGCTGTATCTCTGAAGTCTGAACTAAAGTCTAAAGCCGGTCACACAAACCGAGGTGTTATACACGTGTCTGATCTTGATTGGTGTAATAGTCTGGCACTCTAATGCAAAATAACATACATTTAATCTTCAGCTGTTCTTTGCTGGGAGGTTTCCTGTCAGGTTTCAGCCCAAACTGTTGTGTTGGAGGGAATGTTTTGTGCCCACATAATTAAAACCTATGACCCCCTACTTGCTACAAAGCAGAGGGCAGGAATATGGAAGACAGAATACTGGAGAAACTCAGCAGGTCAGGCAGCATCTCAGGAGAAGATAAATAGGTGATGGTGACGCAACGGTAGAGTTGCTGCCTCAAAGCGCCAGGGACCCGGGTTTGATCCTGACTACGGGTGCCGTCTGTACGGAGTTTGTACGTTCTCCCCGTGACCTGCGTGGGTTTTCCCCGGGTGCTCTGGTTTTCTCCCACACCCCAAAGACGTCCAGGTGTGTAGGTTAAATGGCTTTGGTATCAATGTAAATTCTCCTTAATGTGTGTAGGGTAGTGTTGATGTGTGGGGATCGCTGGTCGCCGCTAAACTAAACTAAGGTGACGTTTCAGAATGGGACCCTTCATCAGACTGATTGTGGGGCCAGAAAGCTGGAAGAGAGGACGGGGAGGGCAAAGCATGGCAGGGAATAGGCCAACATGGGGTTACTTCATAGGCAGATGGTTGCACAAAGGCCAGAGATTAAAAAAAAAGACAGAAGGTGTGAGACAAAAGGATTGAAGAGTGAAATATGGGCTCGCTGCCACTTGCAAGTTTCCCCCCCAAGTTGTGCTAGGAAATATCTTATCGCCTGTCCAATATTCCAGTAACCCTGCAGAGAATAGATAATTAATTTTCGAGGTTCAAAAATGCTCGATAAGCATCTTCATAAGCGGTACCAGGCCAAGCAATAAAGTCGTGCTTTGTCAGTGGCACGGACACAAGAATAAATCTCTTTATAGTAGCCTGCCTTGGATTTGAACCCGGGTCACAGTGAGGATTTAATATTGACTAATTTACTAAAAACTCTTCATGTTTCTTCTCCTTTATGCATTTGGAAGGGTGCATTAATCTGTTTGGAACAGTAATTAGTGCTCAGTTGGAGTCCCTGACTTTGCAAATGCACAGTTTGGCATGCATTGCATCGTATGCAAGAACAGTTCTGAATGTTGAATTACTGGAGGTTTGTCAAATTTCACGTGATTTAATTTTTTTGATCGCCAGGGTTTGGAGATCAAATTCTTTCCCACTTATTCAGGGAGAATAAGACTTAATTGCTGTTCTTTGAAGTGCAATTTAATTGAGCAACATTATCCTTTCGCAAGATTTGAAATGTTTAGTGTTTAGAGATGCACCGTGGATACAGGCCCTTGCCCACTAAGTCTGCACTGACCAACAATGACCCATTTACACCCATTCTAGTACACTAGTTATACTAGTTTCGGTGGCTCAGTGGCACAGCGGTAGAGCTACTGACTTCATGTGCCAGGGACCTAGATTCAATCCTAATTACGGATGCTATCTGTACAGAGTTTGTATGTTCTCCCCGGGACCTGCATGGCTTTTCCCTGAGGTGTTCGGTTTCTTCCCGCACTCCAAAGACGTACAGGTTTGTAGGTTAATTGGCGTAAAAATGGTTTTTAAAAATGTCCCTTGTGTGTGTAGGGTAGTGTTAAAGTGCCAGGGACTCGGTGGGCCGAAGGGCCTGTTTCCGTGCTGTATCTCCAAACTATGTGTAGGAAGGAACCTCAGATGCTGGTTTACACCAAAGATAGACACAAAAAGTCAGAGTAACTCAGCAGATCAGGCAGCATCTCTAGAAAAAAGAAATAGATGGCGCTCTGGGTCGAGACCCTTCTTCAGACATCTTCTACCTTCGTGTCTATGCTAGTTTTGCATCTTACACACTAGGGGCAATTTGCAGAGGTCAATTATCCTACAAACCTGCATTTCTTTGGATTGTGGGAGGAAACCAGAGCACCAGGGGAAAAGCCACACTGTCGCGGGGGGGAACATACAAACTCCATGCAGCCAGCATCCATAGACAAGATTGAACCCGAGTCTCTGGCACTGTGAGGCAGCAACTCTACCGCTGTTGCCAGATCGTGAAAAATAGAAGGAGCGCACATGGGGCGGGAAGTGAGATGGAGAATGGGGAACAAGAGAAAGGAAAAGGACCCCAAAAAAAACATATTAAATGACTTTAATTGGCATTTGGGCTTCCACAAAGCTTTTGTGGAAATGCTATCAAATTGCCACAGCTGCATGCATACTTTATCCCAAACTCCAATCTTTCAGAAAAAAATTCATAGAAGTGATCTTATGCAATTCCAGGAGTTTAAAAAAAAACGTTGTAAACAAAGTTTGTAGGTTAATTGGCTTGGTATTAAAAAAAAGTAAAATTGTCCCTAGTGTGTAGGATAGTGTCAGTGTGTGGGATTGCTGGTTGGTGTAGAATCGGTGGGCCGAAGGGCCTGTTTCCATGCTGTGTCTCTAAACTAAAAGTTATTGCCGATTTCTAGGACTTTGCTCAGGCCACAGTGCGAGTACTGTCTACAGTCCTGGTCTCCCCATTACAGGGAGGATGAGGAGGCTTTGGAGAGGGTGCAGCAGAGGTCTATCAGAATGCTGCCTGGGTTAGAGTATTAGCTATCAGGAGAGGCTGGACAAACTTGCGTTGTTATCTCTGAAACGTCAACGGTCGAGGGGGAGAAGTGCATGAAATAAGACATAGATAAGGTAGGCAGTCAGAAATCTTTCCCCACAGAAATGTCAAAGACTAGAGAGGCGTTAATGTGAGAGTTGCAAAGTTTAATGAAGATATGTGTGGCGCACATTTTTTTTGTGTTGGGTGATGGAACCAGATACGAAAGTTGCATTTATGAGGCTTTTCGGAAGGCACATAGATATGCTGGGAATGGAGGGAGATGGATCACGTGCAGGTCAAGGAGATGAGTTTATCTTGGCATCTTGTTCGGCACAGACATTGTGGGCTGAAGGGCCTGTTCCTGTGATGTTCTTTGTTCTAAAGTATATCAAGGCTGCTCATAGAAACATAGAAACATAGAAAATAGGTGCAGGAGGAGGCCATTCGGCCCTTCGAGCCAGCACCGCCATTCATTGTGATCATGGCTGAATGTCCCCAATCAATAACCTGTGCCTGCCTTCTCCCCATAGCCCTTGATTTCACTAGCCCCTAGAGCTCTATCTAACTCTCACTTAAATCCATCCAGTGATGTGGCCTCCACTGCCCTTTATATGTTTCTACAAGATGCCCCCTCATCCTTCTAAACTCCAGTGAATACAAGCCTAGTCTTTTCAATCTTTCCTCATATGACAGTCCCGCCATCCCAAGGATCAATCTCGTGAACCTACGCTGCACTGCCTCAATCACAAGGATGTCCTTCCTCAAATTAGACCAAAACTGTACGCAATACTCCAGATGTGGTCTTACCAGATCCCTATACAACTGCAGAAGAAAGCCCTATACAACTGCAGATAGATGCTCCAATCATCATTTCAGGACACTTGATCGCTTTTATACAGCACGGAAACAGGCCCTTCGGCCCACCGAGTCCCGGGAGGTGGCACAGTGGTGGTGGGGCAGATGCGTTAGTGGTGTTTAAGAGGCTTTCGGATAGGCACTGGATATGCAGGTAAAGGGGGGATATGGATCTATCCTACACACACCAGGAACAATTTACAATTTTACAGAAGCCAGTTAACCTACAAACCTGCACGTGTTTGGAGTGTGGGGGAAACCGGAGAACCCCGAGAAAACCCCACGTGGTCACAGGGAGAAAGTACAAACTCCACACAGACAGGATCGAACCCCTGTCTCTGGCGCTGTAAGGCAGCAACTCTACCGCTGCGCCACCGTGCCGCCCCTGAGTCCTAATCCCAGATCTTTCCTCCATTGTCAAGCCTTTTCATCCTTCCTCCTGTCTCTGTTCCTGGCAACAGACTCTGAATTTCCTTCCATCTACCCCTCTGTTCCCTGTTACCAGTCGCCCTCTAACCAACAGTCAGCCCTTCAACACATTCCTGCAGCTGAGAGAATGGAGCAGCTTTTGCTTGTACACTCTGTGGAGTTTAGAAGGATGAGAGGTTATCTTATTGAAAATATAAGATTGTTAAGGGTTTGGACACGCTAGAGGCATGAAACATGTTCCCGATGTTGGGGGAGTCCAGAACCAGGGGCCACAGTTTAAGAATAAGGGGTAAGCCATTTAGAACAGAGACCAGGAAACACTTTTTCTCACAGAGAGTTGTGAGTCTGTGGAATTCTCTGCCTCAGAGGGCGGTGGAGGCCGGTTCTCTGGATACTTTCAAGAGAGAGCTAGATAGGGCTCTTAAAGATAGCGGAGCCAGGGGATATGGGTTAGAAGGCAGGAACGGGGTACTGATTGTGGATGATCAGCCATGATCACATTGAATGGTGGTGCTGGCTCGAAGGGCCGAATGGCCTACTCCTCGACCTATTGTCTATTGTCTATTGTAACTGGAAAATATATCTGCGGGTGCTGTACTTAACTTGAGAGGGCAAGACTGTTTCCCTGCTTTCCCAGCTTCAAGCCACCCCCTCCACTATCTTCTTCAAATCACCATCCACCAGGCAGCGATCATCTGGCAACTGGATTAGGCTCTGATCTTTGGGCTGTGGCATTCTACTATTTGTGCTGGTACAGTTAAGGAGAGGACAGCTCGTAATAAGAATAATCTACTAGTCTGAAGAAGGGTCTCGACCCGATACGCCACCTGTTCCTTCTCTCCAGAGATGCTGCCTGTCCCGCTGAGTTACTGCAGCATTTTGGGTCTATTTAAAGAATAATCTACTGTGTCCTTGTTTCAGAATCTAAGGAATGCCATCGATATCGAGAACCTTCATGAGAAGCTAGATGTGCTCTCTGATGAGAAAGCAGAGCTCCAGGCAAGTTACCACTTGGATTTCTTAACTGGGGAAGGTGCTCTTTGTAGCCTTGGGAGAATAGGGTTGGGGTGTCAGTGATACGCCATGGAAACAGGCCCTTCGGCCCACCAAGTCCACACCGACCAACGTCATCCCACTTTACTGTCCATTCCCTACACATTAGGAAACAAATTACAAAATTAATTAACGTACAAGCCCGCACATGTTTGGGATGTGGGAGGAAACTGGAGCACCCAGAGGAAACCCACACGGTCCTCTCCCCTCCCCCCACTCACCATCAACACCACCACAGTCACATCTGTGGAGTCATTTAAGTTCCTTGGAACAATCATCTCCAGGGACCTTAAATGAGGGGCCACCATCAACTCCACAGTCAAAAAGGCCCAACAGAGGATGTACTTCCTGCGGCAGCTGAGGAAGCACAATCTGCCACAGGCAATGATGGTCCAATTCTACACGGCCATCGTAGAGTCTGTTCTCACCTTCTCCATCATGGTCTGGTTTGGCTCAGCCACCAAGCACGACATCCGGAGGCTGCAGTGAATCGTTCGATCAGCAGAGAAGGTTATTGGCTGCAACCTTCCCCCTCATTGATGAACTGTACACTGCAAGGGCCAGGAAGCGAGCGGGTAAGATCATCTCTGACCCCTCTCACCCTGGACACAAACTCTTTGAATCACTTCCCTCTGGAAGGCGACTCCGGACTGTCAAAGCCGTCACAGCCAGATGTAACAAACAGCTTTTTTCCACAAGCAGTAGCTCTACTCAATAACCCCAAATCTGTAGCCTCCTTGTGCTCTGGTATTTTATTTCATTCTTCACATGTGTAAATTATAATGTTTTATTTTTAATTGTCTACTGTATATCGTGTTGTTACTTGCATGCAAAGGCAAATTCCTTGTATGTATACATACTTGGCTAATAAAATGTATTCAATTCAATTAAAAACTCCACCCACAGACAGCACTAGAGGTCAGGATCGGAGTGGGATTTCTGGCGCTATGTGCGAGCAGTTCTATCCGCTGCATCACTGCCTCCCGAATGCAGTCAGAATACAGAAAAAACTTTTCTCACTGACTCTTTTCCAAAACCTTTTTGTATACAAAGTATTCAGTGCAATGCGCTTGTCCCATTTAAGGCGACTTTTTAGGCGACTACAGGAGACTATGCGGTTGCCACATGTTCGCAGGTGGTTGCCGAGGAGACGCCTTCATGGTCGTGAGGAGTTTCCGCATTCTAGGAACTAGTCGTGGCCTCATTGTAGTCACCGAGAATGTTTCAACTAGAATGAAGCAGCCATGGAGAGTAGCGAGAATTTCCGAGCCATAGGTGGGTCGGCAGGAGGTTCTAATGGGTTGCCAGGAGGTCGAAGGCTCTCGTATGTTTTAGCCGGTGCTTTCATTGGCTTTGGGGAAAAAAAGGTAAGCAGTAGTTTTCAGAACCAAGGAACCGACCGGTAATGTTAATGTCCGCCGAGTTTCACAGCCATGTATCTCTGACTTCTTAAAAGATGTCTACACTCCTTCTCCCCACTCTTGCCCCCCCCCCCCTCTTTTAAAGGACGTACCGTACACTGTGCTTTAGCCACCTTAATTACAGCGCCAACCTTCCTGTTCATCGCGGTGTGTGTCTGCATCGTGGGAATTATTTGGACAGCACTCCCCTGTTCCCCGCCTTTGCGATGTGTTTGTGTGTTCCACTCTGACAGTCGCCTTTCCAGTTCCCGGTTTTTCAGGCCACTGCCGGCAACTTGACAGTCGCCGGCAGTCCGCTGAAAAATCGCATAAGTGAGACAGGCCCATTAAGCAATCCATACAGTTGCAGTCCTGCATCTTAAGGTACTTCTTTTAAGGGTTGTAATTACACCTCGTGGCACAGTGGTAGAGTTGCTGCCTCACAACGCCAGAGATCTGGATTCGATCCCGACTACGGGTGCTGTTTGTACAGAATTTATGTTCTCCCGGTGACCTGCGTGGGTTTTCTTCGGGTACTCCGGTTTCCCCCCCACACTCCAAAGACGCACAGGTTTGTAGGCTAATTGGCTTGGTATAATTGTAAATTGATCCTAGTATGTAGGATAGTGTTAGCCAAGGATGGCATGGACTAGGTGGGCCGAAGGGCCTGATTCCAAGCTGTATCTCTAAACTAAACTTGGGTGTGATGCAGAAACAGATTAGATGATGGAACTGCCTAGGGTTTATGAAATTGATGCGCTACAATGCTGAGATCTATATTCTGTACTATGTATCTTTTCCTTTGCTCTACCTATTGTACTTATGTTTGACTTGATTGCATCTCTGTACGGTGCATTAGATATGTTTGGATGGCATGCAAAACCTGAGCTTTTCACTGTACCCGTACCTTGATTAGTACGGATGTTCGGGGTTATGGGGAGAAGGCAATGGGTTTGAGTGGGAAAAAAAGTTCAGCCAGGATGGAATGGCAGAGTGGACTTGATGGGCCCAGTGGCCTAATTCTGCTCCTATAACTTAACAACTTGTGAACTTGCTTCTTGGTTTCTTGGTCCTCCAAAATATTCCAAATGGAATTTAAACTGGAGGTGGTGGAGGGAGGACTTAAGCCAGAAAGGGTTTTTGGGAAGAAAGAGCAACCTTAAATTTAGTTGCATCTGATTGGGTAACTAAAGTAGGGTGGAGATTATTCCATGCTTTAATTGTGCGGGGGAAGAATGAATTGCTGTACACATCTGTCTTGGTAGCTGGAATCACAAATTGGATCGAATGCCCTCGTCTGCTCCTAGTTGGTTTGGGTTTGGTGTAGGTCTTGTAATCTATGTCGAGCTGACCATTTAACATTTTGTAAAAACAGGTCAAACGGTGAGCTTCACGTCTGTCTTGGAGAGGGTTCCACCCCAGATAATTCAGAAGTTTGGTAACACTCGCTTCTCTCTCATAGGTGTTAGTAACAAATCGAGCTGCCTGTCTTTGGACACGTTCGATGGAAGAAATGTTTTTATTTGTGTATGGGTCCCATGCTGCAACTGCGTAGTCCAAATGAGGTCTAACGAGGGTGAAGTATAGCTTCTCCTTGACAGAAGTTGAACAATGATGAAAGTTGCGCCTCAGAAAATTTAGGACACCTGTTGCTTTCACCGTTGCATGATGAGTCTGACCATTCCAGCGCAGATCATTCTGCAATTTGATGCCAAGATACTTGGTTTGTTTGGATTCTTCAAGGGTGGTACCAAGTATATTGTACGATGTTTCGCCTGGATTCCTCTTTCTGGTGACACGCATGGTTTCACATTTGGAAGGGTTGAACTGCATGCCCCATTCTTGTGACCACTCAACCATTGTATCGAGGTCCTATTGGGGAGCATCTTCATCATCAGCTGACTTAATTGGACGGTACAGCAAACAATCATCAGCGAATAGTCTGGTCGTGCTTGCGACTTTTTCATGGATGTCGTTTATGTAAAGCAAAAACAGATGTGGGCCAAGTACTGTGCCCTGAGGTGTACCACTCAACACTGGATGCCAATTGGAGCTCTTTCCGTTCACACACACACGCTGAAGACGTTTTGTCAGGAAACTGGAAATCCATTGTTTCGTGTTGGAACGAATACCATAGAAGTCAAGCTTCCGAAGCAGTCTCTGGTGTGGGATGACATCAAATGCTTTAGAAAAGTCCATGCCATTTAGAAAAGTCCATGTAATTTAGAAAACTTGCATGTAATGATCACATATGTAATCCCAAATAATGCAGGTTTCTGGTTAAGTCTAACTTCCAGTAAAACCCAAATTTCAGTTGAGTCGTTCAATGTACCGTAAAGCGCAGCGATAAACACTCATTTTCTTTCCTCAGGTGCAGTTATCTGACCTTGATGGCATCGCTCAAACTAAAGATACAGTTCTACTTGAGGTCTGTATTGTATTTAATACCATTATTTCTTCCTGTCTGCAAAGTGTATTCAAGCCTGTATTGTACAAGCTCTTGCACTGTTCTTACACTATATTTACACTACACAATCATAGAGTGATACAGCATGGAAACAGGCCCTTCGGCCCAACTTGCCCACACTGACCAACATGTCCCATCTACACTAGTCCCACTTGTCTGCGTTTGGCCCATATCCCTTGAAACCTGTCCTATCCATGTACCTGTCTGATTGCTTCTAAATAACATAATAACAGAGTACTAAGTCGCTCTAAATCATTTGCTTGTGACCTCACTCTAACAATGGATATTTCTATCCTGGGTATCCTCCTTAAAGCCTGCAGTACAAGTAAATCCTAATGGCTGTTTTACCTGCTCCAGTAGACCAAAGGAGAAGTTATTCCACTTGAGATGGAGTTTGGATGAAGTTACTAATGTGATAGTGAACAATATAGTTGTGAAAGGGAGTAATCAGAGACGACTCTTAAATGATCTTGAAGTTAGGGTGGTTGATGAATCTGATCTTGATTTCCTGAGGCAAAGCGGCCTAGCCGCAAGTTTTCAACACCTAATTCAACAGGAGTGATTTTAATGAACATGCTACAATTCAAGCAACACTCTTCCAGCCACTGGGGAGGTATGCTACCGAGTGGATGCTTCAATGATTGGATGTAGAAGTGTAAGTGCTTAAAAACAATGCTATTTTCTACATGTAATTCACACTGTTCATCTTCTGATCATCAGCCTCAATGATCTGGGACTTCAAAGCAGAAAATGAAAGCATTTATGTGAGCAAATAGCATTGATAATTAGAAGTAATGTCATTTAGAGGCAGTGCTTTTCCACTTTCAATGTTTTAAGACTTGCGATACAGTGTAAACCGGCCCTTCGGCCCACTGAGTCCGTGCCAACCAGCGATCACCCTGCACACTATGGACAATTTACAATATTACCGGAGCCAATTAACCTACAAACCAACATGTATTTGGAGAGTGGGAGGAAACCAGAGCACCCAGGGAAAACCCACATGGTCAAGGTGAGAACATACAAACTCCGTACAGCCAGTCTCTGACGCTGTAAGGCAGCAACTCTACCACTGTGCAACTGTGCTGCCCTTTAAGACCTTGTGTGTTTCAAGGTTCCTGCTTCTAATTAAACTTTTGAGCTTTTGCAATTCTCTTACTGCTTTCCTTCAGGAAGCCGTGCGACTTTATTTAGTTTAAGGGGCAATTGCATTCCTAATTAAGACCGGTACATGCCAAGCCAGACACGGGAATGAGCAGCAAGCTGCTAGTCCGAGCTGTGCAAATGATGGAAGGTGGGAAGTGATATGAGACGGGGATCAAAGCTAGGGTTGGTCACGAGCTGGATTCGGAAATAAAGTTTACTCCCTGCCCAACAAAGTGGGAGGCTCGGTTAATACAAAGGAAGTATGATTTCAAATACAGGAAAGCATTCATAAACTTGCAGGATGGATGCTTAAGTGTAAATAGATTCCAGTGCAGATAAGTGCGGAGTGGTGTGTGTTTTGTAAGGAGATTAAAGTGCTATGCAACTTGGAAAATGAGTGTACAGGGCCTGTCCCACTTGGGCGTCATTTGCGCGTCACGCAGGTGGCGTCACTGCCTACACCACCATGCCTCACCACGAGCCATGCGTGCGTAATGTACGCCATGCATGCATCACGTGCGCGTCGTGCGTTGTGACACGTAAATGATGTCGCGTAAATGACACGCAAATTACACCCAAGTGGGACAGGCCCTTACCTGTGACAATAGGGATCTTCTGGTGAAACTGGGCACAGCAGAAAGCGAACAGAACATAGACACAAGAACGGCAGTTGCTGCTTTATATATATATTTTTTAAAAGACACAAAGTGCTGGAGTAACTCGGTGGATCAGGTAATGTCTCTGGAGAACATGGATATGTGGCGTTTTGGTTTGGGACTCTTCAGAGTGATTGTTGTGGGGGAGAGGGCGGAGGGGGGAGAAGTGAGGTGGGGGCAGGACAAAGCTTGGCAAGCAGACCACTACAGGCTGTTTCTTCAGAAATTAAACTAGAGTCCTGTCCTGGTTTAAATTAAACTAGAACCTCACTCCTCCATTGTCAGAGTGAGGTTCTCCAACACAAATTGGAGGAACAGCAGCTCGTATTTTGCTTGGGCAGCTTGCACCCTAGCGGTAAGAGTATTGATTTCTCTAACTTCAAGTAACCCCTGCATATCTCCCCCCCCCCCACCCGTTCTCCGACCCTCCCCATTCCTAGTCGTCGTACTAGTTTCACTGTTGTCCTGTTGAGTTTCATTGGTTTTTATAGCACTTGTTATCACATTCCTCACAGCCAACAATGGACCATTGTGGGCTCCACTTTTCCATGATCATTGTTGCTTTTTGCATATCTTTCATTTATTTGTTCTATGTACCTTCGATATCTCGTGTTTCCCTCGGTCTGAAGAAGGGTCTCGAACCGAAACGTCACCCATTCCTTCTCTCCAGGGATGCTGCCTGTCCTGCTGAGTTGCTCCAGCTTTTTGTCTATCTTCGGTGTAAACCAGCATCTGCAGTTCCTTCCTAAACAAAAGAGTGTTTATATTGCAGAGGACTTAATTATACCACACTTGAGAGTACTGGAAGAGGTTCTGATCTCAATTATATTTACATAAAAGACAGCTCTGGAAGAAAGCTTTCTCCCACATCCCAAAGACGTGCGGGTTTGTAGGTTAATTAGCCTCTGTGAATTGCCCCTGGTGTATACAGGGTGGATGGGAAAGTGGGATCACATGGGATGAATGTAAACGGGTGATCGATGGCCAGCATGGACTCAGTGGGCAGAAGGGCCTGTTCCCATGCTGTATGTTTCAATCAATCAATTCAAAGTTTGAAATAAGGAACTGCAGATGCTGGTTTACACAAAATTCTGGAATAACTCAGTGGGTCAGGCAGCTTCAGTCTAAAGAAGAATCTCGACCCGAAACGTCACCTGTCCATGTTCTCCAGCGATGCTGCCTGGCCCAGTGTTGCTCCTGCATTCTGTATCTCACCATAATCATTTTAAAGGTTTCCATTAGTAGTTCCTTGCGTTTAGCTAGGATTTGTAATACATTCCGAAGGTCTTTATTTTAAAACCATTGATTGTTGAAACACCTTCTAGACAAGTAAGGTGCCCTGGCTGAGATTTGAGTCGTCATTAAATATGGGTGAGGTGCCGGAAGGTTGGAGGGTGGCAATTGATGTGCCTCTATTTAAGAAGGGCTGCAAGGAAAAGCCTGGGAACTACAGGCCAGTGAGTCTAACATCTTGGTTGGAGTTACTAGACAAGAGACATACGAATATAAAAAAGAACACAGAGCACGATAGTCTTTAACACAGACATCCCCACACAGCGGAATCAAAGTTTCCCACTGTGTGGGAAAGCACCAAAGTTCAGTCATCCTCCTCTGTTGTTCTGTTGTTCACCCGTGGTCGGGGCCTCCCGAGCCCCGCGCTGTCACCGCTACGGGAGGCCCGATGTTCAGGCCCTCTCGCCGGGATGATGGAACTCTGACGTCGGAACGGGAGAACATTCTCAGCGGCTTGGACCTCCGAATCGGCCACTTCCTCCCGGAGACCGCGGCTCCCGAAGTCCACAGGCCGAGCTGGGCGGAGATTCGCACTGGCGGCCCCCGGCAAAAGGTCCCAGGACTCCGCGATGTTGAAGTCAGCGCCGCCCGCGGCTGGGAGATCCGCAAACCACAGCTCCCTGATGTTGAAGCAGCAGGCCCAACACTCCGGAGCTTCAAACGACGATCCGGATAAGGCATCGCCCGCTCCGCGATGAATCCAGCGCTGCGCCGCCGCCGCTGAAACTTTGTCCGGTCTCCTTGAATACCGGAATACTAGAGAGCATTCCGAGGGTTAAGATGTGCCTGCATTTAGATCAGTGGTTCTTAACCTTAGGGTTGTTTGGGGTTTTATCGGGGGTCACAAAGGGGCCATAAATAACATATCCATTTGTTGAGCCCATGTTTAGGAACCTAACAAAGGTACATACCACATACAGTATTTTGTTCGTATATGCGTGTACGTATGCCAAAAAGGTTAAGAACCACTGATTTAGATAGACAAGAACAGTTTAGGGATTGAGACGTCTGAGGCTTTTCAATATATACAAGGATATTGAATGATAAAGGATTATGTACAGGCCGAGAAGATTAGTTTAACTTGGCACCATGTTTGACATGGGCATTGTGGGCTGAAGGGCCTGTTCCTGTGCTGTACTGTTTGATGTAATCCCGTTTTACGGAATACCACTGGCTGAGCGGGTCAGGCAGAACGTCTTTGGAGAATATGGATCGGTGACGTTATGGGTCGGGAACCTTCTTCAGATTGGGAGATGTTGCCTGACTTGCTGAGGTACTCCAGCACTTTGCTCCTTTTAGTTTAGTTTAGTTTAGCGATACAACGCGCAAACAGGCCCTTCGGCCCTTCGAGTCCACGGCGACCAGCGATGTCCGTACGCTTGCACTATCCTACACACTCGGGACAATTTACAATTTTTACAAACCAAGCGTGGGAGGAAACTGGAGCAGCCGGAGAAAACCCACGCAGTCACGAGGAGAATGTACAAACTCCATACAGACAGCACCCGTTGACAGGATCGAACCCGGATCCAGCAGCATTTCAACCGCTGCACCACAGTGACGCCTTGTCATTTCCTGACCAGGAACGTCGCCTATCCATGTTCTCCAGAGATGCCGCCTGACCCATTGTGTTACTTTATCATTATTTGTAAACCAACATCTGCAGTTTCTTGTGTCACCTTCAATGAAAGTTCCAACTGCAGGGCAATAGAAACATAGAAAATAGGTGTAGGAGGAGGCCATTCGGCCCTTCGAGCCAGCACTGCAAAAATGGACCCAGGAGCTGGAGCCTGAGATTGGTTGTGGTCCACGTGTTGGACCTGAAGTGTTGCACATTTCCTCAACATCAAGAGAGATGGCCTAGTGTTTAGCACTCACATTCTGCCAGTACTTGAACGTAAATCAAAAGGGCATCAATTATACCAGTGCCCAAGAAGAGTAAGGTGACGTGCCTCAATGACTATCGACCTGTGGCACTAACGCCTGTGGTGATGAAGTGCTTTGAGAGGTTGATCATGGCGCAGATCAACTCCTACCTCGACAAAAACCTGGACCCACTGCAGTTCGCTTACCGCCACAACAGATCAACGGTGGATGCGATCTAGCTGGCCCTCCACTCTGCTCTGGACCACTTGGACAACAAAAACTCATATATTCAGGCTGTTATTCATCGATAATCGATCGATAATTATTATCTGAATGGTGGCCTATTAGGAAAAGGGGAGATGCAACGAGACCTGGGTGTCATGGTACACCAGTCATTGAAAGTAGGCATGCAGGTGCAGCAGGCAGTGAAGAAAGCGAATGGTATGTTAGCATTCATAGCAAAAGGATTTGGGAATAAGAGCAGGGAGGTTCTACTGCAGTTGTACAGGGTCTTGGTGAGACCACACCTGGAGTATTGCGTACAGTTTTGGTCTCCTAATCTGAGGAAAGACATTCTTGCCATAGAGGGAGTACAGAGAAGGTTCACCAGACTGATTCATGGGATGGTAGGACTTTCATATGAAGAAAGACTGGATAGACTCGGCTTGCACACGCTAGAATTTAGAAGATTGAGGGGGGATCTTAAAGAAACTTACAAAATTCTTAAAGGGTTGGACAGGCAAGATGCAGGAAGAATATTCCCGATGTTGGGGAAGTCCAGAACTAGGGGTCACAGTTTAAGGATAAGAGGGAAGTCTTTTAGGACCGATGAGAAAATCATTTTTTACACAGAGAGTGGTGAATCTGTGGAATTCTCTGCCACAGAAGGTAGTTGAGGCCAGTTCATTGGCTATATTTAAGAGGGAGTTAGATGTGGCCCTTGTGGCTAAAGGGATCAGGGGGTATGGAGAGAAGGCAGGGATGGGATACCGAGTTGGATGATCAGTCATGATCATATCGAATGGCGGTCCAGGCTCGAAGGGCCGAATGGCCTACTCCTGCACCTATTTGTCTAAATTTCTATGTTAACAGCTCGGCATTTAATACAATCATCCCCTCCAAGCTGGTTACCAAACTCGCAGAACTGGGGCTCTGCGTATCCCTCTGCAATTGGATCCTCGACTTCCTCACTCTCAGACCACAGTCTGTTCGTATTGGTGGAAATGTGTCAGACTCGATAACAATCAGCACGGGAGCACCTCAAGGCTGCGTGCTCAGCCCCCTGCTGTACTCACTCTATACTCATGACTGCGTAGCCGGACATAGTGCGAACTCCATCATCAAGTTCGCTGATGACACCACTGTTGTGGGACGTATCACTGATGGGGATGAGTCATAGTATAGAAGAGAGATCGAGCAACTGTCCATATGGTGCCAGCACAATAACCTGGCCCTCAACACCAGCAAAACCAAGGAACTGATTGTGGACTTTGGAAGGAGTAGGATGGGACCCACAGTCCTGTTTATATCAACGGGTCGATGGTTGAAAGGGTCAGGAGCTTCAAATTCCTGGGCGTGCACATCTCTGATGATCTTTCCTGGTCCGAGAACACTGATGCCATTATTAAGAAAGCACATCAGCGCCTCTAGTTCCTGAGAAGATTACGGAGAGTCGGTTTGTCAAGGAGGACTCTCTCTAACTTCTACAGGTGCACAGTAGAGAGCATGCTGACCGGTTGCATCGTGCCTTGGTTCGGCAACTTGAGCGCCCTGCAGAGGAAAAGACTACAAAAAGTAGTAAACACTGCCCAGTCCATCATCGGCTCTGACCTCCCTTCCATCGAGGGGATCTATCACAGTCGCTGCCTCAAAAAGGCTGGCAGCATCATCAAGGACCCACACCATCCTGGCCACACACTCATCTCCCCGCTACCTTCAGGTAGAAGGTACAGGAGCCTGAAGACTGCAACGACCAGGTTCAGGAATAGCTACTTCCCCACAGCCATCAGGCTATTAAACCTGGCTCGGACAAAACACTGAACATTATTAGCCAATTAACTGTTATTTGCACTTTATCAGTATATTGATTCATGTGTGTATATATTTATAGAATGGTATATGGACACACTGATCTGTTTTGTAGTCAATGCCTACTATGTTCTGTTGTGCGGAAGCAAAGCAAGAATTTCATTGTCCTATCAGGGACACATGACAATAAACTCACTTGAACTTGAACTTAAATCGTGCTCAGGGGCTCAATCCCGATGGCCAGTGGAATATAGTTTTATTTGGAGTGGAGGAATGACCCAGCTTGCGCCGACCAGCAATCGATCGCCCCATACACTAGGACTATCCTCCTGAGTTCTGGAGACCCATTTGACTTGCAGGGGAGCACAATCTAACTTGGGACCTCACCCTTTCCTCCAGCCCCAACAAGAAAGAGCCTGAAATGTCACCCATTCCTTCTCTCCGGAGATGCTGCTTGGCCCGCTGAGTTGCTCCAGCTTTTTGTGTGTGTGTGTGTGTGTGCGTGCAGGAAAGAACCCACCTCTGATTTGTCCAGTACCTTTTCATGCCTCTAGTTTCCTGACTCTCGGTCCCGACCCGAAATGTCACCTGTCCATGTTCTCCAGAGATGCCGCCTGACCCACTGAGTTACTCCAGCACTTTGTGTCTATCTTCAGTGTAAAACAGCATCTGCAGTCCCAACAAGAAAGATCCACCATTAGCCATTGTGTAACCCCTAGGTGTAAAATTAATGGCCTGCACTCCTTTACTAGTATGTCCACTGCCTTATTGCATTCACCGTGGGTATCTTGTTTAACATGAGTTTTCTGAACTTTGTACAGCTGTATGAGCCTGTCCCACTTAGACAATTTTTTTAGGCAACTACAGGTGACTAGTTTGTCGCCACATGTTCGCCGGGAGTCGTCTCCTCAGTTGCGCAAAAAGTCGTGGCATCTTTCTGGTCGCCACTAAATTTTCAACACGTTGAAAAATTTTCAGCGACGGTGGGTTTGACGCCAATGAGCGTAGCTGGACTTCTCCTGACGTAGGTGCTGTCGTAGGTTGTCGCCAGGATTGACGTAGGTTGTCGTCGGTTTTTCGGCGACCTGCTACGACTATGACAGTCGCCGGCAGTTGCCTAAAAAAAGATCGCCAAGTGGGACAGGCCCATTAGGCCATCATTTGAAGAGAGGAAATGTTAAAGGAGTAGGATTCGGGTCATTTGTGTGGTGTGAAAATGTAGCCGTATCTCGGCCCAGACAGGTTTCCTTTGGCTGCTAAACTTTGCCCTTATCTCCTGACATTTCCTCTTGGACCGAAAGGCAATGAAATACAGCCGGTAAAATTGTAAGGCCCCCTGAGTCCCAGGCGAGAAAATGTGCTCTTTGCACTAATCACACAAGTAACTTCAAAGGCAGCCCCAAAACAAATATTTTGGTCACGATCTGTACACTTGCAGTTTCCTGCCATAAGGAACATAATATTCATAATATTTCATTGTTTTTAGTTTAGTTTAGAGATACAGCACAGAACCAGGCCCTTCGGCCCACCCAGTCTGTGCCGACCAGTGATCGCTCCATACACTAGCACTATCCTACATTCTAGGGACAATTTGCAATTTTAACCTACTAACCTGAACATCTTTGGAGTGTGGGAGGAAACCGGAGCACCCGGAGAAAACCCACAAGGTCACGGGGAGAACGTACAAACTCCCTACAGACAGCACCCGTAGTCAGGATCGAACCCGGGACTCTGGCGCCGTAAGGCTGCAACTCCACCGTTGCGCCACCGTGCCGCTCTCTGGAGGAGCATAAAGTATTTGATGTCTGTATTCAATAAATAATGCAAACCATATATTGGCCACATGTCAAGTTTTGACCAAGCTCAATAAACGGGAATGCAAGGGGATATTTCATCTTGCCTTCCTTGTCTGTCTTCCATCCCCACAAAGAAGACAGACACCGAATGCTGCAGCAACTCAGCGGGACAGGCAGCATCTCTGGAGAGGAATAGGTGCCGTTATGGGTCGAGACCCTTCTTCGGACTGGAGAAGACTGAAGAAGGGTCTCGACCCAAAACGTCGCCCATTCCTTCTCTCCAGAGATGCTGCCTTGTCCCGCTGAGTTACTCCAGCTTTTTGTGTCTATCTTTGGTTTAAACCAGCATCTGCAGTTCCTTCCTGCACATTCCGTCCTCTTTTTGCACAGTGGAGATGTACACAATACTGCCGATCAAAACCCCCCTTTACCTGCACCAACCTATTTCCTGCCAAGCTTTGTACCTATCCCTTCTCTCTTCCCCACCCCTAGCAATCACCTCTTGCCCTTATCTCAAATCTTTTGTCTTTTCTTCTTTCGACTTTAGAGAAACATCGTGGAAACGGGCCCTTCGTCCTTCCGAGTCTGTGCCGTCCAGCCATCACTCGCTCACACTAGTTCTATCCTACACAATAAGGACAATTTATAGAAGTCAATCAACCTACAAACCCGCACGTCTTCGGAGAAGACCCACTTGGAGAATGTACAAACTCCATCCGTAGTCGGGATCGAACCCGGGTCTCTGACGCTGTGAGACAGCAACTCTACCACAGCGCTACCTATGGTGTTCCTGGCCTTTGTCCAACCATCAACCTATTAAAGCCCCCCCTCTCGCCTGTATCCACCTATCACTCATTAGTCTTTGTTCTGCCATTCCTCTCTTCCAGCTCTCTACCCACCCGCAACCAC
Organism: Malacoraja senta; assembly: GCA_038087875.1. Taxonomy (NCBI): domain Eukaryota; kingdom Metazoa; phylum Chordata; class Chondrichthyes; order Rajiformes; family Rajidae; genus Malacoraja; species Malacoraja senta. The sequence continues at coordinate 33,353,245 of CM075985.1, forward strand.
AATGAGACTGAAGAAAAGTCCCGACCTGAAACGTCGCCAATCCATGTTCTCCAGAGACGTTGCCTGACCCGCTGAGTTACTTCAGCACTTTGCGCATAATATTAGTCTAATGGATCCATCTAATGCATCTTTTTTTTACAGAGAGAGAATCATATTAAGGAACTTGAGCAATCCATTGTTGAATACATCATGGTCGTCGAGGTAAGACCTTTTTTTCTTTTAAACGCTTGAACTGAAGAGCAAAAGAAATCCTGTTTGAATTTCCACCTTGAATTCCTGTAGAGCCTGCGAAGTGAGAAGAGCAAGTTGGAGAACCAACTCCTCTCGGAACAAGAGCTGGCTTCGTAAGTAGTGATCCACAACCCTCGCACTGAGACCCAAGGCCAACGCTTGCAATCGGGCCTGTCCTACATTGTCTGCCGTTTGTTTACAGAGAGTGTATTGACACGTCATCACTACCTCAAGATGGCCCTGAGATGCCCAGACCCCCAAGTTCCTTGCAATCGGAGCTATTGACGGCACAAAATACTTTTGAGGTAAGAAAGATAGATTCATAGAGTCATAGCAGTGATACATGGATTTGTGATTGATTAGAATGAGACTAAATGCAAATTGGAGGAAATATTTCGCTTGGGCAGCTTACAGCCCAGTGGTATGAATATTGATTTCTCTCACTTCAGGTAGCCCCGGCATTCCCTCTCTCTCTATCCCTCCCCCACACAAGTCGCACCAGCTTCTCGTTTTCACCCAACAAACAGCTTACAACGGCCTGTTTCCTTTATCATTGTTACTTTTTTGCATATCTTTCATTCATTGTTCTTTATTTCTCCACATCACTGTCTATATCTCTCGTTTCCTTTATCCCTGACCAGTCTGAAGAAGGGTCTCGACCCGAAACGTCAGCCATTCCTTCTTTCTGGAGATGCTGCCTGTCCCGCTGAGTTACTCCAGCATATTGTGTCTATCTTAGATTCTTGATTAGTACGGGTGTCAGGGGTTATGGGGAGAAGGCAGGAGAATGGGGTTAGGAGGGAAAGATAGATCAGCCATGATTGAATGGCGGCATAGACTTGATGGGCCGAATAGCCTAATTTTTGCTCCTATCACTTATGACATTATAGTGTTATAGAGTGATCCAGTATGGAAACAGGCTCTTCAGCCCCACTTGCCCACATCATGCCCCAGCTACATTAGTCCCATCTGTCCGCGTTCAGTCCATATCCCTCCAAACCAATCCATATCCCTCCAAACCGATCCATATCCCTCCAAACCGATCCATATCCCTCCAAACCGATCCATATCCCTCCAAACCGATCCATATCCCTCCAAACCGATCCATATCCCTCCAAACTGATCCATATCCCTCCAAACCTGTCCATATCCCTCCAAACCTGTCCATATCCCTCCAAACCTGTCCATATTCCTCCAAACCTGTCCATATCCCTCCAAACCTGTCCATATCCCTCCAAACCTGTCCATATCCCTCCAAACCTGTCCATACCCCTCCAATCCGGTCCATATCCCTCCAAACCTGTCCATATTCCTCCAAACCGGTCCATATTCCTCCAAACCGGTCCATATCCCTCCAAACCAGTCCATATTCCTCCAAACCAGTCCTATCCATGCACCTGTTGTGGATGTAGAATCTAAAAAAAAACAGAAAATGTTAGATGTACGGGGTTTGTACATTCTCCCCGTTACGGGTTAAGTGTGAGCAGAGGGGAAGGTGACAAGGAGGCATACATTCAGTAATATTTATCAGGAGGACTGTAAACTAGTCTGGGAACTAAAGTGGGGGAGAATCACAGAGAGAGGGAGATCGGGGGCTACTGGAAGTGAGAGGGTGTTGCGTGCAGACCTCTCCTCGGAGAGAGGAGGACAGCTTCTTCAAAGTGGGCACACCTTAAGGAGATTTCACAATGAAGCAGCCAGAATGTGTTTTCACACCTTATCCTTCCATATCTCTAGTCTCCCTCTCTCTTGACTCTCAGTCTGACGAAGGGTCTCGACCCGAAACATTGCCCATTCCTTCTCTCCAGAGATGCTGCCTGTCCCGCTGAGCTACTCCAGTATTTTGTCTATGTTCAGTGTAAACCAGCATCTGCAGTTTCTTCCTACACATTTTGTCTGCTCCACTGCGAGTGCGAAATCTCCTCAGGTTACTCCAGCACTTTGTGTCTATATGCCCCGTGACAGTGTGTCTTTTCTCCAGGAGAACCGGTTTCCTCCCACATTCCAAAGGCATGCAGGATTGTAGGTTGGCTTTGTTAAAAAAATTGTATGTAGCATAGTGCTAGGGTATTGGGTGATCGCTGGTCGGCACGGACACAGTGGGCTGAAGGGCCTGTTTCAGCGCTGTATCTCTAAAGTCTACTCGGCAGCTAAGGCAGCCCTGACCTCTGTATCCCAGCACTTTCTGCCATGATCGCAGGTTGGAATTGATATTAGCTTCTTATTGTCCAACGTGTACTGAAGTACTGTGAAAATCTTAGTTTCTTTGCATGCTTAGTTTAGAGATACAGCACGGAAACAGGCCCTTCGGCCCACCGGGTTCGGGCCGACCACCGATCCCCTTACACCGGCACTATCTTGGCATCATGTTCGGCACGGACATTGTGGGCCGAAGGGCCTGTTCCTCTGCCGTGCTGTTCTATGTTCTAAAAAAGGGGTTCCCAACCTTTTTCGACCCGTTTACCCCTGGCAACTTTAATAGCACAGAATTATTGATTATACCTTTAATAATCCTTTGCAGGAAATTACAATGCCACGACAGCTTCAAGACAGACATAACACCACAAATAGCTTCCATACTTAACAAGTTAAAATACAAGTTAAAATACAAGTTTAAATAATTAATTTTTAAAAAAGTGCAGTTATTTATGCGCATTATATAACCTTATCGCAGCTGGTAAACAGGACTTCCTATGTCTCTCAGTTTTGCACATTGGTGCAATCAGTCTCTGACTGAAGATGCTGCTCTTGATCACCTTCAGGGCATGGAGTGGGTGAGTGGGGTTGGTCATTATAGAACCCAGTTTTTTCAGAGTTCTGGCCTCTGCCACCTGCTGGACCGTTCGTTGCTCAGCCCCGACCACTGAGCCGGCCTTCCTGATCAGTTTGTCCAGTCTGTTTTTGTCCGCTATGCGAGCGCCATCTCCCCAACAGGCCACCGCAAAAAACAGAGCACTGGCCACCACTGAATGGTAGACACTGGACAGTAGGGGTTGGCAGATGTTAAATGCCCTCAGCCTCCTTAAAAAATACAGTCGGCTTTGTCCCTTCCTGTACACCGCCTCCATATGACACTTCCAGTCCAGCTCCCTGTCAAGCTGCACACCAAGGTACCTGTGGTTAGCGACCACCTCCACCTCAGTGCCCTTAATGGTGATTGGTGTTGCTTGAGTCTTCCTCCTCCCCCTCCTGAAGTCCAAAACTATCTCCTTGGTTTTTGTGGTGTTAAGATGGAGGTTATTGAGTGCACTCCACAAAGTTACTTATTATGTCTCTATACTCCTCCTCATTGCCCCCTTTAATGAGGCCGACAACAGCTGTGTCATCTGATAATTTCTGCAAAAAGCAGCTGTTGGTGTTATATCGGAGATCCGCTGTGTAGATGGTAAACAGGAATGGAGCCAGCACAGTTCCTTGTGGAGCCCCTGTGCTGCTCAAGATGGTGCTTGAGACATTGTTGTTCTGTAGGCGCACGTACTGTGGTCTGAGGGAAAGGTAATCCAAACACCACAGTGCCAGTGATGGATCCACTTTCATCTTCTCCATCTTCTCCCCTAGCAGTCGGGGCTGAATTGTGTTGAAGGCGCTTGAAAAGTCAAAAAATGTAATCCTTACAGATGCATCAGTAGTGTCCAAATGTGTGTACACCCTCTGCAGCATGTAAATGAGGGCATCATCGACACTGATGTTAGGCTGATATGCAAACTGTAAAGGATCCATTTGATTTGACACACTAGTCCTGATGCATGAAAGGACAAGTCTCTCAAATGTCTTCATAATATGTGAAGTGAGCGCTACTGGTCTGTAGTCATTGTAGTGAGTGGGATGGGTCTTCTTTGGGACAGGTACCAGGCAAGATGTTTTCCACAGCCTTGGAACCTTCTGTAGACGCAAGCTCAGGTTGAACAGGTGTGTTAGAATACCACACAGCTCTGAAGAGCAGGTCTTCAGTAGCCTTGGGCTGGTGTCATCAGGCCCCACTGCTTTCCCTGGCTTCAGTCTGTCCAGCATCATCTTGACCTGAGCAGTATGAAGAGTCATAGGTGGGGCTGCTGGTGGAGTGGGAGGTGGAAAGAGGGGACTCCGTACAGGTGACATCTCAGGAGTGATGGGGATGATGGAGAGAGGGAGAGGAAGTGGAGAGGAAGCAGCAATGGTCAGCAGACCAGGTGGTGGGGGCTGGGGTGGTGTGGGGCAGTCAAATCTGTTGAAAAATCTGTTGAGATCATCAGCCAGACTCTGTTCACCATCAGGCAGTGTACCACCCTTCTGCTTCATGCCCGTGATCTTTCGCATTCCAGCCCATACCTGCTTCACCCCATCTTGCTGCAGCTGTCGTTCTAATTTGAGCCTATAGTCTTCCTTCCCCTCCTTAATCCTCACCTTCAGTTCCTTTTGAAGTTCTTTGATTTTATTCCTGTCGCCCTCCCTGAAAGCCTTTTTCTTCTCATTTAGTAAGGCCTTCAGGCTGCTGGGAATCCACGGTTTGTTATTAGGGTAGCAACGAATTACCCTGGATGGCATGATGTCATCATAACAGAAATTGATGTAATGGGTAATGCATTCTGTTATTTCACTTATGTTATTTCACTTATTTATGAACAACTAATGATGAACAGAACCAAACGCAGTCAGTCGATGAGAAAAAATATGTACAAGTCCAGAATCAACAAATTTACCCCCTGTGTAGGCGAAATTTACCCCAGGTTGGGAACCCTTGTTCTAAAACATGTGAATCTCGTCTGCACCCTGTCTTTCTCTCACCCTGAACATCAAGAAACGGCGTGCCTTAAATAACAAATAAGAGTGGACACAGGCCAAAATGATCAAGATAGTTCGCTGCCAAGTTATCACTGATTCAGAGTTTAATTATTTTCCACCGTATATTTAAATCTGTGTCATTCTTCTATTAACTAGCCCCTGGGGCGGAACGGTGGCGCAGCGGGTAGAGTTGCTGCCTTACACCAGAGACCCGGGTTCAATCCTGACCCACAGGTGCTGTCTGTAGCATTGTAGCAAGTGGGTTTTCTCCGAGAACTTTGTTTTCCTCCCACACTCCAAAGATGTATAGGTTTGTAGGTCAATTGGTGCATATGTTGTTTTTTTAAATCCCTAATGTAGGATATGTGTTAGTGTGCAGGGATCGCTGGTCGGCGCGGACTCGGTGGGCCGAAGGGCCTGTTTCCACGCTGTATCTCTGAACTAAACTAATGTGCTGTTCCTTATGCCGATTGGTTGTAAATTTGCTGATCCATCTCAGTGCCAAATGTTTTTGCGGTCAGAGTATAAATCTGGCATGCAATGGGAAATAAATCTCAAGCACTTTCTGAAGTCTTACTCGAGTTGTTTAAGGGCGACTGTTTTGAAACGTGCTGCCTGACAGTCTGTGGTGTGTGTGTGTGTCTTTTAAAGGAGAACGGTTCACAATGGCCGAGGTTCTCGGACTGTGTCCCCGCAGTCTCTGGGTGGATGCTGGATGAGGAAGTGATGACGTTGCTTCAGGGGCCTGGAGCGGAGCAGGAGACTTTGCAGTTCAAACTGATCACAATGCAGATGGTAATCCTCTCACTTGACCAATGCTAGGAATATGCCGAGCCTGCGCCTTTCACTGGAAGTGCCGGGCGTGGCTCGCCGGTGGTAGTCATCCGGCATCTAGGTCTGCGGACTCTGAGTTCGATTCCCGCACCAGCCACTAAACCATGAATATTGATTTCTCTAACATCGAGTGACCCTCGTGTCGTTGGAGTGAGGGAGGGAACCGGAGCACCCGGAGAAAACCCACGTGATCACGGGGAGAACGTACAAACTCCGTACAGACAGCACCCTAGGGCGGGATTGAACGCAGGTCTCTGGCGCTGCGAGGCAGCAACTCTACCACTGCGTCACCGTGCCGCACGTATCCATGTTCTACAAAGATTCTGCTCGACTGGTTGAGCCACTCCAGCATTTTGTGTCCTTCTGTATAAACTAGAACCTGCAGTTCCTTGTACCCTGGTATCTACCAGTACCCACCATCATTAATTCAGGCGCCTGGCCTGTTATTTCCTCTGCCTTTGGCACTTTAGTGCTCATCCAGATCCTGAATTGTTGTGACACAGACAGCCGACCCATTGTCTCCACCAGTAAAACCCTGGCTGCCAGGAAAAATCCTGCTGCAGATATAAGGAACTGCAGAGGTTGGAATCTTGAGCAAAACACAAAGTGCTGGAGGAACTCGGTGTGTCGGGCAGCATCTGGCAGTGGAAGGGATGGACAGACAGCACTTTCTCCAGACTTGATTGCAATCCTGGTGCAGCCTTCCCTTGCACCATCTCCAATGCAATCTGGGGCGCAGTCTTGCAACAGTACTGCATGGAAGCTGGGAAAGAGGGTGGCGTGGTGGCGCAGCGGTAGACTTGCTGCCCTGCAGTGTTTTCAGCGCCAGAGACGCGCGTGCATTCGACCCCGACTATGGGTGCTGTCTGTACGGTGTTCGCACGTTCTCCCCGTGACCGAGTGCGTTTTCTCTGGCCGCTCCAGTTTCCTCCTACACTCCAACGATGTACAGTTTTGTAGATTAATTGACTTTGGTAGAAAATTGTCAAATTGTCCCCAGTGTGCAGGATAGCACGAGTGTGTGGGTCGAAGGGACTGTTTCCACGCTGTATCTCCAAACTAAACTGTGCCAAGTACTGGGAAACTGGAACAATAACAGAAAATACTGGCAGTCAGAAGGCCAGGAATCATCTGTGAAGTGACAAGCAGTGAAAGGTTCAGGTCAATCAACTTTCATCAGAGCTGGAAGTAGTAATTAGGTTTACAAGCAAGGGAAAAGATATTAACCCTTTGTGTGGGGAGGAACTGCAGACGATGGTTTAAATCAAAGATAGACACAAAAAAGCTGGAGTAACTCAGCGGGACAGGCAGCATCCCTGGAGAGAAGGAATGGGTGATGTTTCAGGTCGAGACCCTTCTTCAGACTGGATAGGGATAAGGGAAACAAGAGATATAGATGATGATGTAGAGAGATAAAGAACAATGAATGAAAGATATGCAAAAAAGTAACGCTGATAAAGGAAACAGGCCGTTGTTAGCTGTTTGTTGGGTGAAAACGAGAAGCTGGTGCGACCTGGTTGGGGGAGGGATAGAGAGAGAGAGAGAGAGAGAGGGAATGCCGGGGCGACCTTCATCGGCACCCCACCCACCTTTGATTGTTTCCACATTCCCAGCACCACTGACATTTCTAATAAATTCTTTATTTTTGAAATTGTTGTATGGTGATTTACTATTAACGTGAAGCGCAGGAACAGACAATTAGGCCCACGATGTCCATGCCGAACACGATGCCAAGATAAACTAATCGCATCCACTTGCACGTGATCCATGTTCCTCCATTCCCTGCAGATCCATGTGCCTGTCCAAAATCCTCTTAAATGACCCCAGTGTGTCTGCCTCTACCACCAACCCTGGCAGTACATCCCAGGTACCCACCACTGTGTGAAATAAAATAACCTGCCCTGCACATCTCCTTTAAACATTGCAGCTTTCAATCCTGACCTCGGGTGCTGTGTGTGTGTGGCTGTGTGTGTGTGTGTGTCTCTCCCTCTCTCCCTCTCTCCCTCTCTCCCTCTCGCCCTCTCGCCCTCTCGCCCTCTCGCCCTCTCGCCCTCTCTCCCTCTCTCTCGTTCGCCCTATGCCCGCATGGGTTTCCTCCGGTTGCTCCGGTTTCCTCCCACATCCAGGGTTGTAGGTTAATTGGCCCTAGTGTGTAGGGAGTGGATGAGAAAGTGGGATAAACTCGAGCTAGTGTGAACGGTTGATCAATGGTTGGCGTGGGCTCGGTGGGCAGAAGGGCCAGTTTTCCTGCTGTATCTCTAAACTAAAGCCAATCAATCGATCGATCTTGGCCTGATATTTGAAACCCTGTCGGCAACTGGTTTCTAAACAAAGGTTTGTTTGAAACACTCGCAGGCAACGGAACTGTCCGAAGAAATTGATGCGCTGGTATCGTGGCTGACGCGAGTAGCTGAACTGGAAATTAACAGCAAAGATCTCAATGGAGCCAAGCTTGTGGTAAGGCTCAACTGCTTACATCTGCTCTGAACTCCACCTGAAAATGAAACCAGCCTATGTGGAGATGCAGTGAACTTGTGCGTGTGTGGTTAGCTTCAAGCTTGGGGTGAGATGGGTTCAACTGTCTGTTGTAGGTCGTACAGTTCACCGAGTGAGTGCTCGGGACCTTGCCTGTAGTATGGAAGGCAAATTCAATGCTAGCATTTATATCAAGAGGACTGGAATACAGAAAACAGATGTAATGCTGAAGCTCTCTCAGGCGCTGGTCAGGCCGAATTTGGAGTACCGTGAAGAACATTTGAGCCCCATATCCGAGGATTGGTGTGTTGGCTCTGGAGAGGGTCCAGAGGAGGTTTAGAAGAATGATGTTCAAGAAGGAACTGCAGATGCTGGAAAATCGAAGGTAGACAAAAGTGCTGGAGAAACTCAGCGGGTGAGGCAGCATCTATGGAGCGAAGGAAATAAGCAACGTTTCGGCCCGAAATGTTGCCTATTTCCTTCGTTCCATAGATGCTGCCTCACCCACTGAGTTTCTCCAGCACTTTTGTCTACTTTAGAAGAATGATTCCAGGAATGAGTGGGTTAACATATGATGAGCGCTTGACAGCACTGGGCCTGTACTCGCTGGAGTTTAGAAGGTTGAGTGGGGGACCTCATTGAAACTTACTGAATAATGAAAGGCATAGATAGAGTGGATGTGGAAAGGATGTTTCTACTGGTGGGAGAGTCTAGGACTAGAGGTCATAGCCTCAGAATTAAAGGGCGCTCTTTTAGAAAGGAGATGAGACAGAACTTCTTAAGTCAGAGGGTAGTTAATCTGTGGAACTCATTGCCACAGAGGGCTGTGGAGGCCAAGTCAGTGGATATTTTTAAGGCAGAGATAGACAAATTCTTGATTAGAACTGGTGTGAAGGGTTATTGGGAGAAGGCTGGAAAATGGGATTAGGATGCAGAGATCAGCCATGATTGAATGGCGGAGTGGACTCGATGGGCCGAATGGCCTAATTCTACTCCTATAACATGTGAACTTGTGAGTTGTGTTATTAGTCTACATGCTGTGTACTATAGATGTGCATGTCCATGTGTATACAGCACGGCTCTCTGCAATACTTTGGTGTTTGGGTTATGGTTCTTTGTCTCAAGAATGTTTAAAACCCCATTTACTGTAGGTTATGGAGACAAAAGGAAATGCAGATGCTGGAATCTGGGCTAATCAACCATCTACTGTATCCATAGTTTAGTTTAGAGATGCAGCTCGGAAACAGGCCCTTCAGCCCACCGAGTCCGCGCCAACCAGCGATCACCTCACATTAACGCTATCCTACACACTGAGGACAATTGAATTTACATTTATTTAATACCAAGCCAATTAAGCTACCAACCTGTACATCTTTGTAGTGTGGGAGGAAACCGAAGATTTCGGAGAAAACCCACGCAGGTCACGGGGGGGAACGTGCAAACTCCGTACAGACAGCACAGATAGTCAGGATCGAACCCCGGTTTCTGGTGCTGTAAGGCAGCAGCTCTACCGCTGCGCCACCGTGACCCCCTGTATCCATAGTTCTTGGCGTGGACTCCTATACATCGGCGAGACCAATTTCAGACTGGGTGATCATTTCGCTGAACACCACCACTCAGTCCGCTTTTCCCGGTTGCCAAACATTTTCACTCCCTTTCCCATTCCTATGCTTCTGCTTCTTTCGTGTCCGTCTTGTTACAAATGTTGACCTCGCTGTCATCGTCCGTCCTGAAAAGGACGCAAGCTTCCGGCGACAATCAGTGGGAGCCGTCACTTGTGGCAATAGATGATGGTGGTGGCAGAATTAGCTCAGGATACTTCCAGTTCCCAGCCCCGTGACGTGGACGCTTCTGCCCACGCTGACCATCCTCCTCCACTGTCAGACTGAGGCCACACGCAAATTGGAGGAACTTTGCTTTGCAACTTACAACCCAGCGGTATGAACGTTGACCTCAGATTTCGAGTTACTTTTGTATTCTCGCTCTCTCTCTCTGCCCCTCCCCCACCCTAGCCTCCCTGCTTGTTCCACTGTTTGCATCCATATATCCTTTCGTTATTACCTCATCCATAGCCAACAATGGACCATTGTGGGCTCCACCTAAACTTGGCCATCGTTGCCGGCTCTGATTTGTTCTGAACCTTTTCATACCTCTAGTCTCCCTCTCCCCTGACTCTCGGCCTGAAGAAGGGTCTCGACCCGAGATGCCACCCATTCATTCTCTCCAGAGATGCTGCCCGTCCCGCTGAGTTACTCCAGCATTTTTTGTCTATCTTCAGTGTAAACCAGCATCTGTAGTTCCTTCTTACACATTTTGCCTGAGGAACTCAGTGGGTCGAGCAGCATCCGTAACAGGGAGGAATTGTTGAGGTTTTAGATAGAAACCCTATGTTAGGAGTGAAGAGGGTAGAAAGGCTTCAAGGTCAGTTTGTCACGTGTAATTAAGGTACAGTGAACTTCAACTTACCATGGAGCCATACTAAAAAAAAAAAGCAACAAGACACACAGCTACATAAAAATTAACATAAACATCCACCACAGCGGATTCCCCACATTCCCCATTGTGATAGAAGGCAATAAAGTCTGAACTTCTTCCTCTTTATTCTCCCGTGGTCGGGGCAGTCGAACCATCCGCAGTCGTGGCGGTCGAAGCTCCTGCGGCGGCTTGGAGTTCCCAAAGTCGGTCTCTAACCGGAGCCCAGCGGTCGATCCCTGGCAAAGGGATCACCAGTTCCGTGAGGGGCAAGTCCTCGGCATCCCGCAGTGGAGCTTCCGAAATCGGTCTCTGGCAAAGGCCGCCAACTCCTCGATGTTAGGCTGTAGTGCGGACAGAGACACGATACGGGGGGGAAAATCACATCTCCGTCGAGGTAAGAGATTAGAAAAAAGTTTCCCCCAACTCCCCCCCCCCCCCACATAAAATAAGCTAAAGAACACTAAGACATACATTTAACACATACTAACAAAGAAGGAAAGGACAGACAGACTGTTGGCGAGGCAGCCACCCGATAGCCAGGATAAAGAGGAGGAGGGGTAGTCTAATTAACTTTGTTATTGTCATGTGTACTGAGGTACAGTATACTGAAAACCTTCTTGTTTACATGCTATCCAATCAAAGAAAAGCCTATACATGAATACAATTACTCTGTCCACAGTGCACAGGTAAAGGATAATGGGCTCAAAATTTAGTAAAATCCGATAAAGTCCAGTTAAAGTTACTTCATTGGTCTCCTATGAGGTGGATGGGAGGTCAGAACCGCACTCTAGCTGATGAGAGGACCATTCAGTTGCCTGATAACAACTGGGAAGAAACTGTCCCTGAATCTGGAGGTGTGGGTTTCAGACTTCTGTGCCTCTTGTTTGATGGAAGAGGGAGTGACCAGGGTGAGACTGGTCCTTGATTATGCTGCTGCTGGCCTTGCCGAGGCAGCGTGAGGTGTAGATGAAGCCAATGGAAGGGGAGGTTGGTTTGTGTGACGGACTGGGCTACTTCCACAACTCTGCAATTTCTCGGGGTCTTGGATGGAGCCGTTCCCAAACCATGCAGCGATGCATCCTGATGGCGCATCTGTAGATGTTGGTGAGGGTTGTTGGGGACATGCAGAACTTCCTAAGCCTTCAGATTCAAAACTTTATTGGCATTGTGCAGTGTAAAAGTACAGACAACGAAATGCAGTTAGCATCTCACCCAGAAGTGCGAACACAGAATTATGGAACAGTAAATATATATATGTATATACAGTGGCAGTAGTGCAATTTTCGGAGAGGGAGAGAGATCAGTCACTGGGGGAAGGAGTGTCCGAGGGGGTGGGGTGGGGGGGGGGGAGGGGGTGACTGGCAATCCCCAAGGTGCAGAGTTAAGTAGGGTAACAGCCGCAGGGAAGAAGCTGTTCCTGAACCTGCTGGTCTGGGAACGGAGAGACCTGTAGCGCCTCCCAGAGGGTAAACAGTCTGTGGTTGGGGTGAGAGCAGTCCTTGACGATGCTGAGCGCCCTTCGCAGACATCGCTTGCTCTGGACAGACTCAATGGAGGGGAGTGAGGAACCGGAGATGCGTTGGGCAGTTTTCACCACCCTCTGCAGTGCTTTCCGGTCGGAGACAGAGCAGTTGCCATACCATACTGTGGATACAGTTGGTAAGGATGCTCTCGATGGTGCAGCGGTAGAAGTTCACCAGAATCTGAGGAGACAGATGGACCTTCTTTCGTCTCCTCAGGAAGAAGTGACTCTGGTGAGCCTTCTTGACCAGTGTAGAGGTATTGTGGGTCCAAGAGAGGTCATCAGAGATGTTGACCCCCAGAAACCTGAAGCTGGAAACACCCTCCACCTCCGTCCCGTTAATATGTATGGGGGTGTGCGTGCAGCCCCTAGACCTCCTGTAGTCCACAATGAGCTCCTTGATCTTCTTGGTGTTAAGGGCCAGGTTGTTGTCAGCGCGCCATGCTGCTAGGAGCTGAACCTCCTCCCTATAGGCCGACTCATCGTTGTCGCTGATGAGGCCAATCACCGTTGTATCATCTGCATACTTGATGATGGTGTTAGTACCATGTACAGGTGAAGAGGGAGTAGAGGAGAGGGCTCAGCACACAGCCCTGTGGAACGCCGGTGTTCAGGGTGAGGGTTGAAGAGGTGTGGTTGTCTCACCTAACAGACTGGGGTCTCTTGGTTAGAAAGTCCAGTATCCAGTTGCAGAGGGAGGGATCGATGCCCAGGTCGATGAGTTTGGTGATCAGTTTGGAAGGGATAATGGTGTTAAATGCTGAGCTAAAGTTGATGAACAGCATTCTCATGTAGGTGTTTGTGTTGTCGAGGTGGGAGAGGGCGGAGTGAAGGGCCGTGGAGATGGCATCCTCCGTACTCCTGTTCTTGCGGTAGGCAAACTGATAGGGATCCAACGTGGGGGGTAGGCAGCCTTTGAGTTGTGCCAGGACCAGCCTCTCGAAGCACTTGGTGATGATGGGAGTAAGTGCAACTGGGCGGAAGTCGTTGAGGCTCGCCGTAGTGGAGTGTTTTGGCACCGGCACGATGGAGGTGGTTTTAAGGCACGTGGGGACAGCTGCTTGGGCAAGTGACAGGTTGAAGATGTCAGTCCAGACGTCTGTCAGCTGCGCGGCACAGGCCCTGAGGACGCGCCCGGGGATGCCGTCAGGGCCAGCAGCCTTACGTGCATTAATCCTGCTCAGTGCCACGTACACGTCGATGGGGGTGAGTGTGAGGGGCTGGTGATCAGCAGGGAGCACAGCCTTGATGGCCATCTCTTGATTGTCCCTGTCAAAGCGGCCATAAAAGTGGTTAAGCTCCTCAAGGAAGGAGGCGTCGCTGGATGTGGGGGTGGTGTTGGTGGATCTATAGTCCGTGATGGCCTGGATGCCTTGCCACATGCATCGGGGGTCGGAGTTGTTATTGAAGTGCTCCTCAATCCTTAGCTTGTAGCTATGCTTGGCCTTCTTGATGCCCCTCTTCAAGTTAGCCCTGGATGAACTGTAGGCTCGAGCATCGACTGACCTGAAAGCGGTGTCACGTGCCTTCAGCAGTAGCCTGACCTCGCTGTTCATCCATGGCTTCTGACTATCCCACCTGTCTGCGTTTGGTCCATATCCGTCCAGGCCTGTCCCTACCCATGTACCTGTCTAACTGTTGCTTAAACGTTGCAATAGCCCCAGCCTCAACTACCTCCTCCGGCAGCTCATTCCATACACCCACCACCCTTTGTGTGAAAAAGTTACTCCCCAGGTTCCTATTAAATCTTCCCCCCATCCCCTCCCAATACTGTGGGCAAGAGACTCTGTAGGTTTAACTGATCTATTCCTCTCGTGAATCTATCCCGAAATGCTTTGACTTTGTCTTTGGAGACAGTCCCTTCTCCTACTTGGGCTTTAGGCCTTCTGAATTCTTGTGCTAATACTCACCACCTTTCTAAATTTAAACATGGCCCAATTTACACGGGGGTGTGTGTGTGGCAAAAAAAAAATCCCATCACTTCCGAGGGCGGCACGACGGCGCAGCGGTAGAGTAGCTGCTTTACAGCACCAGAGACAGGGGTTCGATCCTGATTACGGGTGCTGTCTGTGTGGAGTTTGTACGTTCTACCCGTGACCTGCTTGGGTTTTCTCTGAGATTCAAGATTCAAGAGAGTTTATTGTCATGTGTCCCAGATAGGACAATGAAATTCTTGCTTTGCTTCAACACAGAATATTGTAGGCATAAATAAATACAGAACAGATCAGTGTGTCCATATACAATTGAATATATATATATACACACATAAATAATCAGATAAAGTGCAATGGGCTATTAATGATCAGAGTTTTGTTTGAGTTGAGTTTAATAGCCTGATGGCTGTGGGGAAGTAGCTATTCCTGAACCTGGATGTTACAGTCTTCAGGCTCCTGTACCTTCTGTCTGAATACAGCGGGGAGATGAGTGTGTGGCCAGGATGGTGTGGGTCCTTGATGATGCTGCCAGCCTTTTTGAGGCAGCGACTGCGATAGATCCCCTCGATGGAAGGGAGGTCTGAGCCGATGATGGACTGGGCAGTGTTTACCACTTTTTGTAGTCTTTTCCTCTCCAGGGCGCTCAAGTTGCCGAACCAAGCCACGATGCAACCGGTCAGCATGCTCTCTACTGTGCACCTGTAGAAGTTCGAGAGAGTCCTCCTTGACAAACCGACTCTCCGTAGTCTTCTCAGGAAGTAGAGGCGCTGATGTGCTTTCTTAATAATGGCATCAGTGTTCTCGGACCAGGAAAGATCTTCAGAGATGTGCACGCTCGGGAATCTGAAGCTCTTGACCCTTTCCACCGTCGACCCGTTGATATAAACGGGACTGTGGGTCCCCATCCTACTCCTTCCAAAGTCCACAATCAGTTCCTTGGTTTTGCTGGTGTTGAGGGCCAGGTTATTGTGCTGGCACCATATGGACAGTTGCTCGATCTCTCTTCTATACTCTGACTCATCCCCATCAGTGATACGTCCCACAACAGTGGTGTCATCAGCGAACTTGATGATGGAGTTCGCACTATGACCGGCTACGCAGTCATGTGTATAGAGTGAGTACAGCAGGGGGCTGAGCACGCAGCCTTGAGGTACTCCCATGCTGATTGTTATCGAGTCTGACACATTTCCACCAATACGGACAGACTGTGGTCTGTGGATGAGGAAGTCGAGGATCCAATTGCAGAGGGATGCGCAGAGACCCAGTTCTGAGAGTTTGGTAACCAGCTTGGAGGGGATGATTGTATTAAATGCCGAACTGTATTCAATGAATAACAGCCTGACATATGAGTTTTTGTTGTCCAAGTGGTCCAGAGCGGAGTGGAGAGCCAGCGAGATCGCATCCACCGTTGATCTGTTGTGGCGGTAAATGAACTGCAGTGGGTCCAGGTTTTTGTCGAGGTAGGAGTTGATTTGCGCCATGATCAACCTCTCAAAGCACTTCATCACCACAAACGCTAGTGCCACAGGTCGATAGTCATTGAGGCACGTCACCTTGCTCTTCTTGGGCACCGGTATAATTGATGCCCTTTTAAAGCAAGTGGGTACCTCAGACCTCAGAAGTGAGAGGTTGAAAATGTCCGTAAAAACTCCAGCCAGTTGGTCCGCACAGGTTTTTAGAACACGACCGGATATACCATCAGGTCCAGGTGCTTTTCGAGGGTTCACCCCTCTGAAGGATTTTCTGAGGTCGATCTCTGTGACCGTGACCGAAATATTATGACAGCGAATGGGGGCTCGAGAAGGCACATCAGTGTTCTCCCTATCAAAGCGTGCGTAAAACGCATTGAGCTCGTCAGGGAGTGATGTTTCGCTGACATATGTGCTGCCTCCTGATTTCACCTTGTAGGAGGTCATTGCATTCAGGCCCCGCCACAGCTGCCGAACATCCGTCTCAACCTCCAGCTTGGAGCAGAAGTCCCTTTTGTCCTTTTTGATGGCCTTACCAAGGTCGTATCTGGACTTCTTGTAGTCCTCGGTATCTTCAGACATGAATGCCCGATGTCTGGACTTCAGAAGAGTGTGGATCTCATAGTTCAACCAAGGCTTCTGATTGAGAAAGACTTGCAAAGTTTTTGTTGGGATGCAGTCCTCCACACATTTCTTTATGAAGTCTGTAACGACTGTGGCGTATTTGTTCAGGTCCGTCGTCGAGTCCCTGAACATTGCCCAGTCTACAGACTCCAAACAGTCCAGGAGTTGTTCCTCTGCCCCCCCCCCCCCCCAGACCAGCTCTCTGGTCCTCACCTCTGGGGTGCGCTCTTTAATTGCTGCCTGTAGGCAGGAAGAAGCAGCAGAGGGTGGTGGGTATATGGAACGAGCTGCCAGATGGTCGGATTTACCGAAGTGAGGGCGTGGGATAGAGCGATAGGCATCCTTGATGGTGGTGTAGCAGTGGTCTCCAGTTTCCTCCCACACTCCAAACACCTACAGGTTTGTAGGTTAATTGGCTTGGTATAATTGTAAATTGTCCCCAGTGTGTGTGTAGGATAGTGTTAGTGTGCGGGGACTGCTGGTCGGCGCGGACTCGCTGGGCCGAGAGTCAAGTTTCCACGCTGTATCTCTAAACAAAACCTAAACAACCATCTAATTAACTGTGACTAAAGGGGTGGTGTTTCAATTGATTTTCTCTCCACAAATGTTAAACACCCTGAAGGATGGGCTGGTCGTACGTTTGCCAACTTGTCCCGCAAGCATTTCGAGGGCGGCCCTTCTCAAAACAAATACAAAACAATGTTTCTGTTGGGTGGACGAGACTACTTGTGGGATCAGTTGGGTGTCGATAACTGGAGTGTTCGCTGGAGTTTTAATACGCAATAAAACTCTGAGAAGCCACCATCTTTGTAGAGGCAGCTATTGGAAGCTGCTCCTTTATTAGTACCTAACCCTGCTTTCTATCATGTTTTGTTATGCTTGTGACATACGTCTTGGACACCTTGCTCTGGGAAGAATGTTGTTAGGCTGGAAAGGGTGCAGAGAAGGCTTACGAGGATGTTGCCGGGACTCGAGGGCCTGAGTTTAGGGAGTGATTGGACAGAAAAGGACTTTATTCCTTGGAGGCTGGGGGTGGGTATACACCTTATAGAAGTGTACAACGTCATGAGGGGTACTGATAGGGTGAATGCATAGTCTTTTACTCCAGAGTAGGGGAATCGAGAACCAGAGGGCATAGGTTCAAGTCAACTTTTTCCATTCAGAGGGTGGTGGGTATATGGAACGAGCTGCCAGAGTAGGGAGTTCATTCAGGGTCTATAACAATTGGATTGGCATGTGGGTAGGGAAACCTTAGAGGGATATGGACTAAATGCAGGCAAATGGGGCTAGCATCAGTGGGCATCTTGGTTGGCATAGATGAGTTGGGCCGAAGGGCCTGTTTCCATGCTGTATGACTCTATGACTCTCTGTTACTTATTATTTGTTTGTCAGTGAAGCAGGTGAGTTAATGGGGAGCAGAAGATATACAACCACACCTGCCCTCATCTTTGACCTGAGACCTGCCTCTGTTACAGGCCCTGACCCAAGCTCCAGCCCAGAACTCACAACTCACAACTTAGAACTCAGTATCTGCCCCCATTCATTACCGCCCTCAATAGCACATTTCAGGCATCCACCACCCATTGTGTAAAAGAAACTTGTACCACACATCTCGTTTACACTTAGCCCCTCTCACATTAAAACTGTGCCCTTTAGTCTTTGATATTTCCATCCGGGGGAAAAGGTTCTGACTGTCTACCACATCTAAGCCTCTCAGAATTGTATGTACTTCTATCAGTTCTCCCCTCGACCTACAGCATTCCAAATGAAATGAAACCATGTCTGAGCAATCTTTACGTGTAACTAATACCCCATAATCCAGGTGTCTTAGAGTGACACAGTGTGGAAACAGGCCTTTCCGCCCAACTTGCCCACACCGGCCAACATGTCCTAGCTACAGTAATCCCACCTGCCCGCATTTGGCCTATATCCTCTCCAAACCTGCCCTATCCATGTACCTGTCTAACTGTTTCTTAAACGTTGCGGCAGTCCCAGCCTCAACTACCTCCTCTGGCAGCTTGTTCCATACACCCCACTACCCTTTGTGTGAAAAGGTTACTCTGCCATTCATTGTGGCTGATCTATCTCTCCCTCTCAACCTCATTCTCCTGCCTTCGCCCCATAACCCCTGACACCGTCGTGGTTAACTGGTCACCGGGGGAATGTACAAACTCCGTACACTACCTGCAATCAAGATTGAACTCGGGTCTCTGGTGCTGTAAGGCAGCAACTCTACCGCTGCACCCTCCATGCCGCCCAATTTATCCTTCTGCCTTTTAACCTCAGTCAAGATGTTATAAATTAGGAGGTTCAGGTCAAACCCCAACCCTGACAGCAGTCTGGATCCTCTGCTCTGGGTGTATGGCCTACTAGCACTCTGGAGATCTGGAAACTCATCTCCTTCTAATGAGCGATCCAAAGCAGGATCACCAAGATTTCTGAACAATTGCATGCCAGATTAACAGAGTTTTACTGCAGAACTGCCTGTACATTGATCTCTTGGGGAAACATTAGATGCACTGCACTGGATGTCGTTTTTATTGTTATCGTAGAGTCTGTGAACGGGTCGGAATAGATTAACTGCTGGCATTTAATGCCAATCTCAAAAGTTATCTTTCCAACAGTATAAAGTCCAATCCCCAAAATAAGTTGCATCTGCAGGAAATTGGCAATAAAACAGGAAAAAGGCAGAAACACTCGGACAAATGGGCAGCATCTGTGGCGAAAGGACCAGAGTCAACATTCCGGGTCAGAGACTCGTTGTGATTTTCAAAATCCCAGTTTGCGACCCACATCCCCAGATTCCATTTTTATGCCCTGCCTCTTCCTCGCTCCTTTTCCCACCCCCCCCTCCCCCACCCCCCCTAACCCACCTTTCTCCATCCACTACCAGCCTCATTCCTTTCCTCCGGCTTCACATTTCACTCCTTTCTTCACCAATAGTCCCTGCCTCAACCACCTCCTCCAGCGGCTCGTTCCATACACCCATCAGCCTTTGTGTGAAAAAGTTATCCCTCAGATTCCTATAAAATCTTTTCCCCCTTCATCTTAAACCGATACCCTCTGGTTCTTGATTTTCACTACTCTGGGCAAGTGACTCTGTGCGTCTATCTGAGCTATTCCTCTCATGATTTTGTACACCTCGATCCGATCACCCCCTCATCCTCATGTGCTCCAAGGAATAGAGACCAGCCTGCTCAACCTCTCCCTGTAGCTCAGGCCCTCGAGTCCTGACAACGTCCCCGTAAATCTACCATATTATCCCCCTTTCCCATCCATTCCCAACACACTCAAGGCAATTTAGAGGCTGTGCGTCTACCCGATCTATTCCTCAAAAAATTGTGCGAGTTCTATGCTTAGACTGTGCATTTATATTTGATTGTTAGTACAGGTGTCTCATTTATAAATGCATCTTGGGTGAGCTTTAGAGCCTTTTTACAGAATATGCAGAACATATTCCTTTAATTTTTTCGTATTTGTGGTTAAATCTTTAAAAATGTACTATATATAAATACTAGAGCATTTCCTCCCCCGCTTACTTAAAATGAAAGTCCTTATTATAACCTTATGTGGGTGTAACGTGGGTGGAAGCATCTTAGTTTGGGATTCCCCTTCATGAGAAGATTGAGTAATTTTAAGTAAATTGAATTTGAATGCCTAACAATGATTTGAATTCTCCATTTCCCTTCTGTTTTTAACAGCTGAAATGTGAGAAATTAGGAAGTTGAATTGAATTGAAAAAGACAACGTGGAAGCAGGCCTTTCTGCCATCGAGTGCATGACAACCATTGTTCACCTGTTCACACTAGTTGTCCCACTTACGCATCCACTCTCTGAAGGAAATCCATATTAGGCAGGAAATGGTGTTGGGTAGACTGATGGGACTGAAGGCAGATAAATCCCCCAGGCCCTGATGGTCTGCATCCCAGGGTACTTAAGGAATTGGCTCTAGAAATTGTGGATGCATTGGTGATCATTTTCCAATGTTCTATAGATTCAGGATCAGTTCCTGTGGATTGGAGGGTAGCTAATGTTATCCCACTTTTTAAGAAAGGCGGGAGAGAGAAAACAGGGAATTATCGACCAGTTAACCTGACATCGGTGGTGGGGAAGATGCTGGAGTCGATCATAAAAGATGAAACAGTGGCACATTTGGAAAGCAGTAACAGGATCGGTCCGAGTCAGCATGGATTTACGAAGGGGAAATCATGCTTGACTAATCTTCTGGAATTGTGAGGATGTAACTAGGAAAATGGACAAGGGAGAGCCAGTGGATGTAGTGTACCTGGACTTTCAGAAAGCATTTGATAAGGTCCCACATAGGAGATTAGTGGGCAAAATTAGGGCACATGGTATTGGGGATAGAGTGCTGACATGGATAGAAAATTGGTTGGCAGACAGGAAACAAAGAGTAGGGATTAACGGGTCCCTTTCAGAATGGCAGGCAGTGACTAGTGGGGTACAGCAAGGCTCGGTGCTGGACCGCAGCTGTTTACAATATACATTAATGATTTAGATGAAGGGATTCAAAGTAACATTAGCAAATTTGCAGATGACACAAAGCTGGATGGCAGTGTGAAGTGTGAGGAGGATGCTATGAGAATGCAGGATGACTTGGACAGGTTGGGTGAGTGTGCAGATGCATGGCAGATGCAGTTTAATATGGATAAATGTGAGGTTATCCACTTTGGTAGCAAAAACAGGAAGGCAGATTATTATCTAAATGGTGTCAAGTTGGGAAAAGGGGAGTTACAACGGGTCTGGGGGTCCTTGTTCATCAGTCTATGAAAGTAAGCATGCAGGTACAGCAGGCAGTGAAGAAAGTGAATGGCTTGTTCGCCTTCAAAACAAGAGTAGTTGAGTATAGGAGCAAAGAGGTCTTTCTGCAGTTGTGTAGGGGCCTAGTGAGACCACACCTGGAGTATTGTGTGGAGTTTTGGTCCCCTAATTTGAGGAAGGACATTCTTGTTATTGTGGGAGTGCAGCGTAGGTTTACAAGGTTAATTCCCGGGATGGTGGGACTGTTATATGCTGAGAGAATGGAGCAGCTGGGCTTGTATCCTCCGGAATTCGGAAGGATGAGATGGGATCTTATTCGAAATATATAAGACTATAAAGGGTTTGGACACACAAGAGGCAGGAAACATTTTCCCAATGTTGGGGGAGTCCAGAACCAGGGGCCACAGTTTAAGAATAAGGGGTAAGCCATTTAGAACGAAGATGAGGAAACACTTTTTCACGCAGAGAGTTGAGAGTGTGGAATTCTCTGCCTCGGAGGGCGACGGAGGCCGGTTCTCTGGATACTTTCAAGAGAGAGCTAGATAGGGCTCTTAAAGATAGCGGAGTCAGGGGATATGGGGAGAAGGCAGGAACGGGGTACTGATTGGGAATGATCAGCCATGATCACATTGAATGGCGGTGCTGGCTCGAAGGCCGAATGTACTATTCCTGCACCTATTGTCTATTGTCAATGTTACAGAGGGCATTTAACCTGCAAACACACAGACATTTTTGGGGGGTGGGGGGAAACCGGAGCACCCAGAGGAAACTCACACGGTCACAGGAGAACGTGCAAACTCCATACCGACAGCACCCATTATCAGGATCAAACCTGGGTCTCTTCCGCTGTGAGTCAGCAGCTCTACCAGCAGTGCCACTGTGCTGCCCTGAGGTTAGTTGGCTATTTTGTGTCTGCCCAATTTCCACCAATCTGTGGAGAAATTCAAGTTTTAAGATTGGATCTAAACAGCTGAGCTGATGTTTTTAGTTTTAGAGATACAGCACGGAAACAGACCCTTCTGCCCTCCGAGCCCACGGTGACCAGTGATCCCGCACACTAACACCACCCTACACACACTAGGAACAATTTATATTTATACCAAGCCAATTAACCTACAAACTTGTACGTCTTTGGAGTGTGGGAGGAAACAGAAAGCATGCAGGTACAGCAGCTTGAAGGAAGGCCTCAACCCGAAACGTCGCCTATTCCTTCTCTCCATAGATGCTGCCTCACCCGCTGAGTTTCTCCAGCTTTTTTGTCTACCTTTGATGTTTCCAGCATCTGCAGCTCTTTCCTAAACATTGGGACTAATCAGATGGTTTAGTCTAAGGGCTAGTATGGGCATGATGGGCCCAAGTGGTCTTTGAAACGGGTTCTTCCATCCACCGAGTCTACGTCAACCATCGATCACAACATTTGCACTAATTCTGTTATCCTATTTTCGCATTCATTCCCTACACACTCGGGGCAATTTGCAGAGGGCCAATTAACCTACAAACCTGCACGTCTTTGAGATGTGGGAGGAAACCGGAGCACCCGGAGGAATTTCACTGTACCTTAGTTGGTTAAGTGACAATAAATGCGAACTTGATCTTGAACTTGAACCCCACGTGGTCACGGGTAGAACATGCAAACCCCGTATAGACAGCACCCGTAGTCAGGATCGAACTCGGGTCTCTGAGGCAGCAGCGATGCCACTGTGCTGTCCTGTTACTATGTTACTCAGATCTTGTAACTGTTTTGTAATCTAGTATTTCCACATTCAAATATATTGTTCAGGTTCTGGACTGATTACAGTTCTTGGGTTAACTTTCCATTAGATATGATTTACAGCTATGGCCCGCAGTGTTCAAACACTATGTAACCCAACGAAATGCCACACAAATTCCTGCTTCACTTGCCAGAGTTCCCTTTGGCTTCTTCCTCAGTTTATCGTTACCTGCACTTTAACTTTCTTCAATATTCCACTTGAACAATTATTAACACAGATGTGTGTTTTCTTTTGTTTTTGGATCTAAATCATTGGTTGTAAATTTACTGTTAGTCCAGTGCATTTTTTGGTAAGCCAGCATCTGTAGTGCCTAGTATTCATGTCTCGGGGATGTGGGAGGAAACTGGAGCACCAGGAACCAAAATTCATCACGGGGAAAACGTACAAACTCCACACAGACGGCAGCAGAGATGAGGATTGAACGAGCATGTTTCCGTAACCGGCTTCCGTCTGTGGAGCTGTGAGGTTGGTGCTCTACTGGCTGGGCCACCATGCTGCCCACTTACTGTATCCCGTGCTCCCGGCATGGGCTCTTGTATATCGGCGAGACCCAGCGTAGACTTGGCGATCGTTTCGCTGAATACTTGTGCTCAGTGTGTAGGGAGGAACTGCAGATGCTGGTTTGCACCAAAGATAGACCAAATGCTGGAGTAACTCAGGCAGCATCTCTTGGAGAGAAGGACTGTGTGCTCGGACTGTCTCAGCCTGCCTCAGCCTACACTACACCATCTCCTGGTTGCCAAACATTTGAACTCCCCCTCCCATTCCCACACTGAACTTTCTGTCCTGGGCCTCCTCCATTTGTCAAAGTGAAGACACACGCAAATCGGCGGAACAGCACCTCATAGAAACGTAGAAACATAGAAAATAGGTGCAGGAGGAGGCCATTCGGCCCTTCGAGCCAGCACCGCCATTCATTGTTACCATGGCTGATCATCTCCAATCAATAACCCATGCCTGCCTTCTCCCCATATCCCTTGATTCCACCAGCCCCTAGAGCTCTATCTCTCTCTTAAATCATCCAGTGATTTGGCCTCCACTGCCCTCTGTGGCAGGGAATTCCACAAATTCACAACTCTCTGGGTGAAAACTTTTTTTCTCACCTCAGTCCTAAATGGCCTCCCCTTTATTCTAAAACTTTGGCCCCTGGTTCTGGACTCGCCCAACATTGGGATCATTTTTCCTGCATCTAGCTTGTCCAGTCCTTTTATAATTTTATTTGTTTCAATAAGATCCTCCCTCATCCTTCTAAACTCCAGTGAATACAAGCCTAGTCTTTTCAATCTTTCCTCATATGACAGTCCCGCCATCCCAGGGATCAATATTTTGCTTGGTCTCAAATTTTAAGTAACTCCTGCACTCTTTTCTCCCCCCCTCAGCCTAGTCATCCGACTAGTTCCACTGTTTGCATCCTTGTAGCCCTCTCATTAGCACTTCTTCCTCAGTCAACAATGGTCATTGTGGGCTCCACCCTTCCTGAGGTCATCTGTTGCCGGCAAAGATCCTATAGCAAGCAAGATAGACCACTCCTTCTAAATGCAATGGGCTGACGTGTAGTACGCAACGGAGCGGAACGTGGGCCTTTTTTTCATCCATTTCAGTAACCCGACCCGACCCGACTCGCAGTGTAATCAACGTTGCGGGGGAACAGTTTGTGTTAATAAATTATAATTCTGAAAATGAGGAGAAGATTTTTCCCAAATAACTTTTATTTTTGCAAGGAAGTAACCGGCTTCCGTCTCCACACCAGTATCCTATGGGATCTTTGGTGCGGAGACGGAAGCCGGTTACGGAAATGGGGCCGAAGATTACCCATGAATCTGCCCATGACCGCACTACGTCTTTTTCGTCGAGTGGTCTATCTTGCTTGCTATAGGATCTTTGGTTGTCGGCCCTGTTTTGTTCTGGCCTTCGCTGTCTTTCAGTCTGAAACGTCGCCTATTCCTTTTCTCCAGAGATGCTGCCTGCCCCGCAGAGTTACTCCAGCACTTTGTGTCTATGCTGCCCGCTTAGTTCAGTTTCTCTCTGCATCAATGCTGTCTTGTCCTCATGACTCCTTCCACCATTTTGTTTGTTATGCAGTAAAATCTTGGTCTGATTTTATTAAGAGCCAGAAATGTGTTCTTTTCTCCCCTCCCGCCCCCCCCCCCCCGAAGTTGTGTCTTCTTTTGGTGGGCAATCAGCCCACTTTCCACTTCCCTATCCAGTTGTCCTGGCGGGAACTCTCATCCCCCATTCAGGCTTTGCAAGTCTCTTGTGGAAGGGCCCTTGATTGCTCTATTTACGCTACATCCACTTACCCTTTGCATTGCCCAGGTCTGAGGAGAGAGAGCAGTGAGAAGTTTGAGTGTTCATGTTCATGTCATAGGAACAGAATTAGGCCATTCGGCCCATCCAGTATACTCTGCTGTCCGATCATGGCTGATCTATCTTTCCCCCTCAACCCCATTCTCCTGCCTTCTCCCCGTAACCCTTGACACCCGTTCGAATCAAGAATCTGTCAATCTCCACCTTAAAAATATCCATAGACTTGGCCTCCACAGCCGTCAGCCGTCTGTGGCAATGTATTCCACAGATTCACCACCCTCTGACTAAAGAAATTCCTCCTCATCTCCTTTTTAAAGGAACGTCCCTTAAATCTGAGGCTGTGCCCTCTGGTCCTGGACTCTCCCACTAGTGGAAACATCCTCTCCACCCAATCTATCCAGGCCTTTCACTATTCGGTAAGTTTCAGTGAGTGGGGCATAGATTGGATAAGTTAACTCACTCGAAAGCCCGTGCCCTGTAGGGGCTGAGTTTTTCAATGACCAGGAAGTTGCCAAACACTTTAACTCCCCCTCCCATTCCCACACTGACCTTTCTGTCCTAGGCCCCTCCATTGTCAGAGTGAGGCCGCACGCAAATTGGAGGAACAGCACCTCATATTTTGCTGGGGCAGCTTACAACCCTGGTATGAATATTGATTTCTCTAACTTCAAGTAAGCCTTGCATCCCCTCTCTCTCCATCCCTCCCCACTCAAGCCATACTAGCCTTGCTGAGTTGCATTGTCCTTACTCGTTTTCACCTAGGCCACAACTAACAATGACCGGTTTCCTTTATCATCGTTACTTTTTTGCATATCTTTCATTCATTTGTTCTATATCACCGTCTATATCTCTCGTTCCCCTTTCCCCTGACTCTCAGTCTGAAGAAGGGTCTCGACCCGAAACGTCGCCTATTCCTTATCTCCGGAGATGCTGCCTGTCCCGCTGGCTCGCTGAGTTACTCCAGCTTTTCGTGTGCGTATCTTAGTTAAAATCGGCATTCAGTTTACAGTGTTACTTCTCATTAATACCCGGCCGATCACAGGCCGGTCTAATGCAATGTATTTGAACTGCAGCGAATTATCTGCAACCATTTCTCCCGGGCTGCTTCCCTTTCAGTGTAACCACATGACCTTTGCTTACTTCTGTCAATGTTGCATCCGGTTTTTGGATGGTAAAGTGAGTTGTATAACGACAGCCTTGCGGGAGGAGAGGGTGGGGACTGGCGTGTAGGGGGAAGTTAACTTGCCTTATCCTTTTATTTCCAGCCCTCCCATGCAGGTACCCTCCAGTGCGCTAGTATCTACCAGTTCCTCAAATAGCCTTCATGTAAAGTTTGGGTTTGTTTTGACCAGTTCCCTCTGTCAAATTAGCTGCAGTTCTGTGCTGTATCCACCTGCAGACGAATAAGGAAGTAAATGCTCTCGCTTAAAGGAACTGAAATAAACTGGCTGTAATTAGCCAGGGGCACAGTTTAGTTACAATAGGCTTCACGCTTTATTCTCGCCCTACGTTGGTGTTGGTACAATTGAATTATTGAATGCACATTTGATTAATTAACACTTTATTATCACGTGGCTTGGGACTGTGAGATTTGTTTGCGTACAGCACAAGTATGCAAGAGTCTGACGAAGTTACAAAAGTATAGTCCCTCGTCCTTCGGAAAATGTTCCCGATGTTGGGAGTCCTGAACCAGGGGTCACAATTTAAGAATAAGGTGTAGGCCTTTTAGAACTGAGGTGACGAAACATTTCTTCACCCAGATGGTTGTGAATCTGTGGAATTCTCAGCCACAGAAGGCAGTAGAGGCAATTCACTGGATGTTTTCAGAGAGTTAGATTTAGCTCTTAGGGCTAAAGGAATCAAGGGATATGGGGAAAAAGCAGGAACGGTGTACATTTTAGATGGTCAGCCATGATTGTATTGAATGGTAGTGCTGGCTCGAAGAGCTGAATGGCCTAATCCTGCACCTATTTTTCTATGTTACTATGTTTCGAGTCAGGTCGAGACCTTCCTTGAATGTTCCCCAAATTCTTCTTACAAGTCAGAAGTTCTGAGTATAACTATCTTTTTGCTTCCTCCATTTCTATCTTCCTGTTTTGTATGTTGTGCGTAGGAAGGAACTGCAGATGCTGGTTTACACCGAAGATAGACACAAAATACTGGGGTAACAGCGAGACAGGCAACATCTCTGGAGAGAAGGAATGGGTGACGTTTGGGTCGAGACCCTTCAAACCTCAATGGATACTTATGGCCCTGTCCCTCTTCGGTGACTGCCTGGGACTAATTTCAATGGAATTCACCTACGACACCTGGCAACAACCTATGACAACCTGAGACAGCAAAAAGTGTTGCCACTATCGCCGAAAATTTTTCAACATGTTGAATGTTTCGTGGCAGTCGCCTGTAGTCGCCCATAAAGTCGCCTAAGTGCGGCAGGCCCTTAAGGGTCTCAAGCTTGCCTGACGCCAGACCTGTCCCTTCACCGACACTCCTCGACTCGACAGAAGCTCAGGTCTGAAGAAGGGTCCTCGACGCATTCCTTCTCTCCAGAGATGCTGCCTGCCCCGCCGAGTTACTCCAGCATTTTGTGTTTTGTCTTGTATGTATGGAGTTTGGACAGCAGGTAAAAGTACAGATCTGTAGGTCTGGACTTGGAAGGTCTTCTGGCAAAGTCCACCAAATGCCACTCTGCACGAGGTTTGCTGAACGCACACACTGTGGCGCAGTGGGTAGAGCCGCTACCTCACAACGCCGGACGACCCAGTTTCTATCCCGACCTCTGGGTGCTGTCAGTGTGGTAATTTGCACGTTTTCCGGTTTTCTCCCACATCTCACAGACGTGCGGGTTTGTTAGTTAATGGGCCTCTAAAATGCCCCTACTCTGTAGGCAGTGGATGTAAGAGTGGGGTAACAGAGTAAATTAGGATATTGCCAGGACTCGAGGGCCTGAGCTATAGGGAGAGGTTGAGCAGGCCAGGACTCTATTCCTTGGAGCGCAGGAGGATGAGGAGTGATCTTATAGAGGTGTATGAAATCAGGCGAGGAATAGATCAGGTTGGCACAGGTTATTTTTCGGAGTCTTTTACGCAGTAGGGGAATTGAGAACCGGGGACATAGGTTTAAGGTGAGGGGTGAAACATTTAATAGGAACACGCGGTAACTTTTTCACACCAAGGGTGTATGGAACAAGTTGCTAGAGGAGGTGTAGAGGCAGGGACTATCGCAACTTTTAAGAAACATTTGGACAGGTACATGGATAGCACAGGTTCGGAGGGATATGGGCCAAACGCAGACAAGTGGGACTAGTGTGGGCAAGTTGGGCCGAAGGGCCTGTTTCCATGCTGTATGCCTCCATACTAAATGTGAACGGGTCATCGATGGTCGGCGTGGACTCAGTGGGCAGAAGGGCCTGTTTCCATGCTGCACCACTAAACTACACCCAGTGGCCAACTGTGTGTGTGAATGGATCAGATTGGCGGCTGGAGAAGGGTAGGTTTGCCAATATAATAAAGCGTTGGCCATTCTTCCTCCAGGTTCGCTAAGGAGAGAGGCTGGCAAAATGTCCTCCCTCATCTTTGATACTCCAGGCTTACCACAAGCAATGTGGGTGCGACAGATTGTATGTCGGTGCATCATTTACTAACAATGCAAACTATCAGGAACTGTTTTATCGTGGGCACAGCTGCATACTTGAACTAAGTATAGAGATGCCTTCCTCATTTCTCTTCCCTGCCCTAATGTCTGTGATGGACTCAAGTTTCACTTGAACTCCACCTCTGGTAACTGCACAAAATGCAGGTGAAATCACACATCCTTCTTTAATGCACAGGAAGGAACTGAAGAAGGGTTTCGGCCCGAAACGTTGCCTATTTCCTTCGCTCCATAGATACTGCCTCACCTGCTGAGTTTCTCCAGCACTTTTGTCTACCAAGGAACTGCAGATGCTGGTTTAAACCGAAGATAGACACAAAAAGCTGGAGCTACTCAGCGGGACAGGCAGCATCCTCGGGGAGAAAGGCATGGGTGACATTTCCGGGTTGAGACCCTTCTTCAGGCCAGTCGGGGGGGGGGGGAAGGGAAATGAGAGATATCGAATGAATGAATGAAAGATATGCAAAAAAGTAACAATGATAAAGGAAACAAGCCATTGTTAGCTGTTTGCTAGGTGAGAACGAGAAGCTGGTGCGACTTGGGTGGGGGAGGGACGAGAGAGAGGGAATTCAGGGGTTACTTGGAAATTTAGAGAAATACCACTGGGTTGGAGTTGCCCAAGAGATGATGTTCCTTCAGTGTACGTTATCATCGTGACTGTTTTGCATAACTTCATTAATTTGTTCTATATCTCTCTACATCACCATCTATACCCTCTCATTTCCCTCTTTCCTCACTAGAGTCTGAAGAAGGGTCTCGACCCGAAACGTCATCCATTCCTTCTCTCCTGAGATGCTGCCTGACCCACTGAGTGACTCCAGCATTTTGAGTCTATCTTTTTTCTTTACAGCTTTATTTTTATCTTTTATTTCTTCAGTTTTATCTATTTGTTTAACTAATTAGTTTATTATTTAATGCCAGATATCCAGATTCGATCCTGACCTCTGGTGATGTCTGTGTGTCTGTTGATGTCTGTGTGTCTGTGTGTCTGTGTGTCTGTGTGTCTGTGTGTCTGTGTGTCTGTGTGTCTGTGTGTGTCTGTGTGTCTGTGTGTCTGTGTGTCTGTGTGTCTGTGTGTCTGTCACCTGTACCGAGATACAGTGGAAAGTACAGGTTTGTAGGTTAATTGGCTTCCAAGAAATTGTGAATTGTACCTAGTGTGTAGGATAATGCTAGTGTATGTTGTGATCGCGGGTCGATGTGGACTTGGTGGGCCTGTTTTCACACTGTATCTCTAAACCAAACTAAACTAAAGCCCCTGTCCCACTGTACGAGGTAATTCAAGAGTTCTCCCGAGTTTCCCCTGATTCGAACTCGGAGAATTACGGTAATAGCCGCTCGTAGGGGTACTCGGGGCTCTCGTGGACACTCTCCGCACTGTTGAAAAACTTCACGAGCTTACCGCGTTTCCCGAGTACCTGCCGTTATCGTTACGAGCCGCTAAGAGACGTCCGCGAGCTCCGACGTACCCGCTACGTACATTCTACGTGCTTACCACGAGTTTGATTATTTTTTTTAAACTCGGGAGAGCTCTTGGGTAAACTCGTACAGTGGGACAGGGGCTTCAATCTTTCTCATTGCTTCTTTAAACTTAAGAGTCAACAAATGTAAAAATGTCTTATGTACTGGCAAACGCACAATTAAATTCTTATTTGCAACATCATAACAGGCTTGTAAACCCAGTACATGTAGATAAAATATAATAAAACAAAAATTCAATGAATTAACAACCCAAAACTAGTGTGAACTAAAGCCCCAAGTCCCCAAGACCAAAGACATAATTCTAAATCATAATTGAGCTTGGTGCTGCTCAGTGTTCAAGAACCTTTGGGTAGTGGCTGTTCTTGAACTTGGAGGCCACAGTTTCCAGACCGCTGTACTTTTGTCCCATGACAAGAGCAACATGAGAGCATGGCCAGGGTGCTGTGGGTCTCGTGAGGTAACTGACTACCTTTTAGAGACGGTGCTTCCTGTAGATCCCTTCAATGATCCTTGTTTCATGAGTATAGAGTTGGGAGGTCATGTTGCAGTTATATGAGATATTGATGAGGCCATATTTAGGGTATGTTGTTCAGTTTTGGGCACCATGTTATTGGAAAGATTTGTGCAGCTGGAAAGGGTGCAGAGAAGATTTACGAGGATGTTGCCAGGACTCGAGGGCCTAAGCCATAGGGAGAGGTTGAGCAGGCTGGGACTCTATTCCTTGGAGCACAGGAGGAAGAGGAGTGATCTTATAGAGGTGTATGAAATCATGAGATGAATACATCAGGTAAACACTCTTGCCCAGAGTAGGGGAATCGAGAACCAGGGACATAGGTTTAAGGCGGGGGGGGGGGGGAATAACTTTAGTAGGAACTTTGTTATACAAAGGGTGGTGGGTGTCTGGAACAAGCTGCGTGTGGAGGTAGTTGAGGCAGGTATCATCGCAACGTTTAAGAAATACTTAGAAGGTACATGGATAGGATAGGTTTAGAGGGATATGGGCCAAAATGCAGGCAGGTGGGATGAGTGTTGCGGGGGTATGTTGGCCGGTGTGGGCATGTAGGGCCTGTTTCCTGTCTGTGCGACTCTGCGGCCACATTCATCTCAGTAACTCTGAAGTACCTTGTGCTTTAATGCCCACTAAAGCTAAGAGTAAAGACTGGGTCCCTCTTTGTGGCCGCACAGAGGTAAGGCGACACAAGACCCTGTGGTGCAACGCTCTACATCTCCCCTGCCTTTCAGCCCTGTGCAAGTGTTGAAGGGGGCTGCTGTGGCCTTCTGTACATGTGCTCAAAGCAGGGCGGCCGAACGAGATCAACGACAGCCCTTACATCTCATATCATGAAGACAATGGAGCGGCTACTCATTCGTCTCCTGAGACCACAAGTCCAGCACGCACTCGACCCACTACAGTTTTGCGTACCAGGAGAACATTGAGGTGGATGACGCAGTCCTCTGCATGCTGCACCGGGGGTCTACTCCTTTTTGGACGAACCTGGTGGCTACGTGAGGATTATGTTCTTCGACTTTTCAAGTGCATTCAACACCATTCTGAATGACAAGCTTGAGAAGATGGGGGTGGATTCCACCTTTATCTCCTGGATACACAACTACCTGACGGGTCGACCACAGTTTGTTAAGCTGGGGGACTGTGTTTCCGGGACAGTGGTGTGCAATGTTGGAGCCCCACAGGGAACGGTACTGGCCCCGTTCCTCTTCACCCTGTATACTGCAGACTTCAACTATAAGTCTGGCACATGCCACATTCAGAAATATTCAGATGACACAGCGATTGTGGCACGTGTAAGGAACGGGCATGAGGAGGAATACAGGGACTTGACCAGTGCTTTCTGTGTCTGGAGTAAAGAGAACTGTCTCATCCTGAATACAAAGAGATGGTTGTTAACTTTGGCAGGTCCAAGCTCCCCCTTCAGCCGGTTACCACTGCAGGGTGGACATTGAGGTGGTGCAGACATATAAATATCTGGGAGTGCACCTTGATAACAAACTGGACTGGTCTGTCAACACCGATGCCCTCTACAAAAAAGGACAGAGCAGACTCTTTTTCCTCAAAAGGCTCAGATCTTCAATGTGCACAATGACATGCTGTACCTGTTTTACCATACTGTGGTTGCAAGTGTCATCTTTTACGCTGTTGTCTGCTGAGCCAACAACATCAGTGCTAAAAACAGCAAGAAGTTGGACAGGCTGGTAAAAGGAGCTAGCTCAGTGCTGGGGGGGTGGGGGGGGGAGAGTGGACTCAGTGGTGATGTGCTTGAGAGGCGTATGAGGAGAAAGGTGCAGGGCATCCTCGACAACTCCGGGCACCCACTCCGTGAAATTCTGGAGAGTCAAAAGAGCACACGGAACAACAACCGGCTCCTCTCCCTGCGCTGTAGAACGGAGCGGTTCAGGAGATCCTTCACCCCTTCAGCTATTAGATTTTATAATACTCGGCTGTATGGGGATGCTTTTGCATTTTTAATAGCTAATTATTGGGTCTTTTTAAGTATTTATTGCTTTCAGGTATTGTCCATATTGTATTTTATGTGTTTTTTGTCTGTTTTCGTTCTGAATGTGTGGGTTTGTTGGTTGTTGGCTTCTGGACATCTGAATTTCCCTTGGGGATCAATAAAGTATTTATTATTATTATTATTATTAATATTATTATTATTATGATTATTATTATTATGATTATTATTATTATGATTATTATTATTATTATTATTATTATGTGCTCCCTGAGCTGGCTGCTCCTTAGTAACACAACCTGCCTTTCAGCACCTGAGCTGTAACCTGCAGAGGAGAAAGGAGCAGTGGCTGAGCAATATCTGCACCTTGGAGGAGAAGAGGTCTGTCATCAGAACAGGAATATATCCAATTGGCGAGCAGCTTCCGTAGGAGTAAAACCGAGCAGCTACACTTGCAGAGGGACGAGGTCTCCAGGTAAGGTGGCCTCTTGGCAGTTCTGGCACGCTGTTTTAATTTTAGAGATACAGCCCTTCGGCCCACTGAGTCCCGCACCGACCAGCGATCCCCGCACATCAACACCACACCCTGCGCACACAAGGGCCAATTTTACATTTACACCAAGCCAGGTAACCTACAAACCTGTACGCCTTCGGAGTGTGGCAGGAAACCACGCAGGTCACGGGGAGAACGGACAAACTCCGTACAGACAAGCACCCCGTAGTCGGGATCGAACCCGGGTCTCTGGCGCTGTAAGGCAGCAACTCTACTGCTGCGCCACCGTGCCGCACAGCTTGCTCAGGATGTGCGGGTTTGTAGGTTAATAGGACCTCTGTAAATTTCCCTTAGTGTGTGAAAGTGGGATAACATAGAACGGGTGTGAACGGGCGAGTGATGGTTGTCGTGGACTCGGCCAAATGGTCTGTTTCCACGCTGTATCTTGCAATCAAAAACATAAAACATAAAAAAGGCCCTGTGACCCACAACGTCCGTGCCGAACATAATGTCCAGAAAAACTAATCTTATCTGCTGCATATAATCCATATCCCTCCATTCCCTGCATATCCATGTGCCTATCCAAAAATCCTCCTGAATTGTATTGTATCCCTCCACCACCACCCCCGGCAGCGCGTTCCAGACACCCACCACCCTCTGTGTAAAATAAAAGTTGCCTTGCACATCTTCCTTCAAAGGAGTGTAGTAGGGTCCAGACCTGAAAAGTCACCTATCTATGTTTTCTAGAGCTGCTGCCTTTAACCCACTGAGATATTCCAGCACTTTGTGAGTGGGTGGTTTTTGTAAACCAGCATCTGCAGTTCCTGGTGTTTCAATTTCCTTTAAACTTTGCCCATCTCGGCTGGGAAAGACACAAAGTGCTGGAGTAACTCAGCAGGTCAGCCAGCATCTCTGGAGAACGTGGACAGGTGACGTTTCGGGTTGGGACCCTTAAGACTGACCTGATCCAAAATATTATCTACCCATGGTTCCCAGAGATGCTGCCCGGCTCACTGAGTTACTCCAGCACTTTGTCTGTCCCTCCTTTCTACACTTCTTCACCTTAAAGCTATGCCTGTTTTGTGAATATACAAAATG
>CM075985.1:33390122-33392809 GCA_038087875.1 Malacoraja senta
GTTAATAGCAAGATGGTGATTATTTTTTGTAAACTTAGAAAGGAGGTGCACAATTGAATCTTTGCAGTTTACCCAGCACATTTCGATGCTTATTGATTTTGATTCATAGAACATGGAACACTTGGACGGGGGCCCTTCGGCCACAAAATTTGTGCCGACATGATGATTCAAAATGCAAGATTCAAGAGAGTTTATTGTCATGTGTCCCAGATAGGACAATGAAATTCTTGCTTTGCTTCAGCACAACAGAATATAGTAGGCATGAATAAATACAGAAGAGATCAGTGTGTCCATATACCATATGCAAGCATATAAAGTGCATTAGGCTATTAAAGGGCTGTTCCGCACTGTACCAGCTAATTCAAGAGTTCTCCCGAGTTTCCCTGATTCGAACTCGGAGAATTACGGTAATAGCCGCTCGTGGGTACTCGGGGCTCTCGTGGACATTTTTCAACATGTTGAAT
This sequence comes from Malacoraja senta, assembly GCA_038087875.1. Classification (NCBI taxonomy): domain Eukaryota; kingdom Metazoa; phylum Chordata; class Chondrichthyes; order Rajiformes; family Rajidae; genus Malacoraja; species Malacoraja senta. The sequence goes on from CM075985.1 coordinate 33,390,587, forward strand.
CTGATGCTAAGTTTAAACTGATCTCATCTGCCTGTACATGAACATATCTCTGTATTCCCCACACTTCCACATGCCTCTCTGTAAGACTCTTGAATGCCACGATTGTATCTGCCTCCCCGCCACCACCTCTGGCAGTGTGTTCCAGGCCCCCACCACTCTTTGTGAAAGAAAGCTTGCCCCGAGCATCTCCTTTAAAGTTGGACCTCTCGCCTAATGGCTCTGCTCTCTAATGTGAGAAATTTCCACCCTTGTGGGGGGGGGGAAGGTTCTGACTGTCTACCCCATCTATGCCAGTTAGTTCAGTATTTGTGGCTTGTTAGTTATGTTGCTGAGCTCTGAGTATTAAGGCCTGCAGACAGTACTCTTGGAGATCAGGACTTCACTTGGTTACAGGTTTGATGTTTAACCAGATGGGTCTAAGGTGGCACAGAGGTAGAGTTATTGCCTTCCAGCGCCAGAGACCGAGTTCGATCCTGACTACGGCTACTGTCTGTACGGAGTATGTACGTTCTCCCTGTGACTGCTCGGGTTTTCTCCGGGTGCTCTGGTTTCCCCAACCAATACTAATTCTAAAGACTTACGAGTTTGTAGGCTAATTGGCTGTGGTAAAAATTGTAAATTGTGCCAAGTTTGTAGGATAGTGTTAGCGTACGGGGTGATCGCTGGTTGGTGTGGACTCAGTGGGCCCGAGAGCCTGTTTCTGCACATTATTCTGGGCTCTTCGAAAGCCCTCTTCTTCCAAATGTCATCCTTTCCAATACAGAACGTCGGGGGGGGGGGGGGGGGAACAAAGTGCTGGAGTAACTCGGCAGGTCAGGAAGCATCTCTGGAAGACATGGATAGATGACGTTTCGGGTGACGACCCTTCAGTCTGATGGCAGTCTCAAAGAGGGTTCCAACCCAAAACATTACCTATCCATGTCCTCCGAATGCTGCCTGACCCGCTGAGTTACTCTAACACTTCTGTGTAAACCAGCATCTGCAGTTCCTTGTTTCTACATTTTGGCTGACTCATTGTGTGAATTGACCATTGATACTCCATCTCAGTTAGGTCTGCACACCCTGCTTTTAAGATAATAATTACCTTAGTTCCTGGGAACAATCATCTCCAAGGGCCTTAAATAGGGGCCACCATCGACTCCACAGTCCAAAAAGGCACAACAGAGGATGTACTTCCTGCGGCAGCTGAGGTAGCACAATCTGCCACAGGCAATGATGGGTCCAATTCTATACGGCCATCATAGAGTCTGTCCTCGCCTTCTCCATCATGGTCTGGTTTGGCTCAGCCACCAAGCACGACACCTGGAGGCTGCAGCGAATCGTCTGATCAGCTGACAAAGTTGTTGGGTGCAACCTTCCCTCCATTGACGAACTGTACACTGCAAGGGCCAGGAAGCGAGTGGGTAAGATCATCTCTGACCCCTCTCACCCTGGCCACAAACTCTTTGAATCACTTCCCTCTGGAAGCGCGGACTCCGGACTGTCAAAGCTGCCACAGCCAGACATTAAAACAGCTTTTTTCCACGAGTAGTTGCTCTACTCAACAGCCAAAAATCTGTAGCCTCCTTTTCTCTGGGTATTTTATTTATTTCGCATGTTTAATCGATAATATTTTATTATTAATGTTTAACTTGAATGTGTCATTCTTAACTGTCACTGTATGTCATGTTGTCACTTGCGAGCGGAACACCAAGGCAAATTCCTTGTATGTGAACATACTTGGCCACCAAACTTATCATTCGTACATGTAAGTTGGCATGTTAGGCTAGTCCCATTTGGCCCATCGCCCTCTTAAACCCTTCTATCCATATATCTAAATGTCTTTTTAAAACTGTAGTTTTAGTTTTGGAGATACAGCATTGAAGCAGGCCATTTGGCCACCAAGCCTGCACCGACCAGAGATCCCTGTTACACTAGTACACACTAGGAACTATTTACAATTTTCACCAAAGCCAATTAACTTACAAAACCTGTACGTCTTTAAGGTGTAGGAGGAAACCGGAGCACCCGGCGAACCCCACGCGGTCACAGGGGTGAATGTACAAACTCAGTACGGACAGCACCCGTAGTCAGGATCGAACCGGGGTCTCTGGTGCTGTAATGCAGCATCTCTACAGTGCTACATTTTTTAATTGTTAAGCCCACAAAGAGCTGGAGTAATTCCAGCGGATCAGACAGCATATCTGGAGAACATGATGGGTGACGTTTTGGGTGGGCTTCTTC
>CM075985.1:33393009-33427267 GCA_038087875.1 Malacoraja senta
TCTCTGTCTCTCTGTCTCTCTGTCTCTCTGTCTCTCTGTCTCTCTGTCTCTCTGTCTCTCTGTCTCATCTGTCTCTCTGTCTCTCTGTCTCTCTGTCTCTCTGTCTCTCTGTCTCTCTGTCTCTCTGTCTCTCTGTCTCTCTGTCTCTCTGTCTCTCTGTCTCTCTGTCTCTCTGTCTCTCTGTCTCTCTGTCTCTCTCTGTCTCTCTCTGTCTCTCTCTCTGTCTCTCTCTGTCTCTCTCTGTCTCTCTCTGTCTCTCTCTGTCTCTCTCTGTCTCTCTCTGTCTCTCTGTCTCTCTGTCTCTCTGTCTCTCTGTCTCTCTCTCTCTCTCTCTCTCTCTCTCTCTCTCTCTCTCTCTCTCTCTCTCTCTCTCTCTCTCTCTCTCTCTCTCTCTCTCTCTCTCTCTCTCTCTCTCTCTCTCTCTCTCTCTCTCTCTCTCTCTCTCTCTCTCTCTCTCTCTCCTCTCTCTCTCTCTCTCTCTCTCTCCTCTCTCTGTCTCTCTGTCTCTCTTCTCTCTCTCTCTCTCTCTCTCTCTCTCTCTCTCTCTCTCTCTCTCTCTCTCTCTGTTTATTTAAAGAGGATGTAACAACCCAGTTTTGCATGCTGCCCCCAGCTGTGTTTGAAAGACGCCGCGTTTGCCACAGTTCGGGGAAGAGCGGGAGAAACTGCAAAAGGAGCTGTCAGAAGCGAGATGGGAGATCCAGCACCTCCTCGCTGCAACCGAGCTGGAACAGGCACCGGTGAACAACTGCTATTCAAAGCCAGCCGCCTGCAAAGTAAGTCAACGCCAGTGTCGAAACCAAATGATCACGGACACAAAGTGCTGGAGTAACTCAGCGGGTCAGGCAGCATCTCTAGATTTCAGAGACGGCGAGGCTTCGGGTCGAGACCCTTCTTCAATTGCCCCGCCGAGTTCCTCCAGCACTTTCTGTCTTGCTCAAGACTGTAGCTTCTGCAGTTCTTTGTGTCTCAAAGCAGTGTCTTGCCGTCTTCCATTTGAGCAATAATGTGTAGGAAGGAACTGCAGATGCTGGTTTGCACCGAAGAGAGACACAAAATGCTGGAGTAACTGGAGAGAAGGAATGGGGTTCGTGCATTACTGTCCCGTGTTCATCAGTTAAAATAACTGAACAGAAAAAGTAGGGGGGGTTTTTTGTTCAGTGGTTAGTTTAGCCATTGCAGTGCTTTTTAAAGAAGCAGAATAAGCCCCACATTTGAGATATGCAAAAAATGCATCTTGGAGATTAAAAGCCGGAACTTCGAGTTTTTAATTGCAAGCAACTAAATGCAATTGTGTACAGGTGCAATGTGTAAATCTTAGAGACTGGGAACATTGCTCAGGAAGTTGAGAGAAGTTTATGTCTGTTAATAGCAAGATGGTGATTATTTTTTGTAAACTTAGAAAGGAGGTGCACATTGAATCTTTGCAGTTACCCAGCACATTTCGATGTCTTATTGATTTTGATTCATAGAACATGGAACACTTGGACGGGGCCCTTCGGCCCACAAAATTTGTGCCGAACATGATGATTCAAAATGCAAGATTCAAGAGAGTTTATTGTCATGTGTCCCAGATAGGACAATGAAATTCTTGCTTTGCTTCAGCACAACAGAATATAGTTGGCATGAATAAATACAGAAGAGATCAGTGTGTCCATATACCATATGCAAGCATATAAAGTGCATTAGGCTATTAAAGGGCCTGTCCCACTGTACCAGCTAATTCAAGAGTTCTCCCGAGTTTCCCCTGATTCGAACTCGGAGAAATTACGGTAATAGCCGCTCGTGGGTACTCGGGGATCTCGTGGACATTTTTCAACATGTTGAATCTGATGCTAAGTTAAACTGATCTCATCTGCCTGTACATGAACCATATCTCTGTATTCCCCACACTTCCACATGCCTCTCTGTAAGACTCTTGAATGCCACGATTGTATCTGCCTCCTCCGCCACCACCTCTGGCAGTGTGTTCCAGGCCCCACCACTCTTTGTGAAAGAAAGCTTGCCCCGAGCATCTCCTTTAAAGTTTGGACCTCTCGCCTAATCGCTCTGCTCTCTAATGTGAGAAATTTCCACCCTTGTGGGGGGGGGAAGGTTCTGACTGTCTACCCCATCTATGCCAGTTAGTTCAGTATTTGTGCTTGTTAGTTATGTTGCTGAGCTCTGAGTATTAAGGCCCTGCAGACAGTACTCTTGGAGATCAGGACTTCACTTGGTTACAGGTTTGATGTTTAACCAGATGGGTCTAAGGTGGCACAGAGGTAGAGTTATTGCCTTCCAGCGCCAGAGACCCGAGTTCGATCCTGACTACGGCTACTGTCTGTACGGAGTATGTACGTTCTCCCTGTGACTGCTCGGGTTTTCTCCGGGTGCTCCGGTTTCCTCCCACATTCTAAAGACTTACGAGTTTGTAGGCTAATTGGCTGTGGTAAAAATTGTAAATTGTGCCAAGTTTGTAGGATAGTGTTAGCGTACGGGGTGATCGCTGGTTGGTGTGGACTCAGTGGGCCCGAGAGCCTGTTTCTGCACATTATTCTGGGCTCTTCGAAAGCCCTCTTCTTCCAAATGTCATCCTTTCCAATACAGAACGTCGGGGGGGGGGGGGGGGAAACAAAGTGCTGGAGTAACTCGGCAGGTCAGGAAGCATCTCTGGAAGACATGGATAGATGACGTTTCGGGTGACGACCCTTCAGTCTGATGCAGTCTCAAAGAGGGTTCCAACCCAAAACATTACCTATCCATGTCCTCCAGAGATGCTGCCTGACCCGCTGAGTTACTCTAACACTTCTGTGTAAACCAGCATCTGCAGTTCCTTGTTTCTACATTTTGGCTGACTCATTGAGTGAATTGACCATTGATACTCCATCTCAGTTAGTCTGCACACCCTGCTTTAAGATAATAATTACCTTAGTTCCTGGGAACAATCATCTCCAAGGGCCTTAAATAGGGGGCCACCATCGACTCCACAGTCAAAAAGGCACAACAGAGGATGTACTTCCTGCGGCAGCTGAGGTAGCACAATCTGCCACAGGCAATGATGGTCCAATTCTATACGGCCATCATAGAGTCTGTCCTCGCCTTCTCCATCATGGTCTGGTTTGGCTCAGCCACCAAGCACGACACCTGGAGGCTGCAGCGAATCGTCTGATCAGCTGACAAAGTTGTTGGGTGCAACCTTCCCTCCATTGACGAACTGTACACTGCAAGGGCCAGGAAGCGAGTGGGTAAGATCATCTCTGACCCCTCTCACCCTGGCCACAAACTCTTTGAATCACTTCCCTCTGGAAGGCGACTCCGGACTGTCAAAGCTGCCACAGCCAGACATTAAAACAGCTTTTTTCCACGAGTAGTTGCTCTACTCAACAGCCAAAAATCTGTAGCCTCCTTTTCTCTGGTATTTTATTTAATTCGCATGTTTAATCGATAATATTTTATTATTAATGTTTAACTTGAATGTGTCATTCTTAACTGTCACTGTATGTCATGTTGTCACTTGCGAGCGGAACACCAAGGCAAATTCCTTGTATGTGAACATACTTGGCCACCAAACTTATCATTCGTACATGTAAGTTGGCATGTTAGGCTAGTCCCATTTGGCCCATCGCCCTCTTAAACCCTTCTATCCATATATCTAAATGTCTTTTAAACTGTAGTTTTAGTTTTGGAGATACAGCATTGAAGCAGGCCATTTGGCCACCAAGCCTGCACCGACCAGAGATCCCTGTTACACTAGTACACACTAGGAACTATTTACAATTTTCACCAAAGCCAATTAACTTACAAACCTGTACGTCTTTAAGGTGTAGGAGGAAACCGGAGCACCCGGCGAAACCCCACGCGGTCACAGGGTGAATGTACAAACTCAGTACGGACAGCACCCGTAGTCAGGATCGAACCGGGGTCTCTGGTGCTGTAATGCAGCATCTCTACAGTGCTACATTTTTTATTGTTAAGCCACAAAGAGCTGGAGTAATTCAGCGGATCAGACAGCATATCTGGAGAACATGGATGGGTGACGTTTTGGGTGGGCTTCTTCAGGCTGGTTGTCGTGAGGAGGGAGAAGGTCGGAAGGGGGGGGGGGTGGGTGGGGAGGGACAAAGCCAGGCGAGTGATAGGTGGACAGAGCAGGAGAGTGGCAGGAATCGGAGGTTGAGCAGTGACGGAGGGTCTCGCAGAACTTCTGTCACAGACTGGAGAACGTCAAGTGGACATATCTTAAGAAAGGTCGCGACCCGAAAACATCACCCATTCCTTCTCTCCAGAGATGCTGCCTGTCCCGCTGAGTTACTCTAGCATTTTGTGTCTGTCAAATAGACATACCTTGATATGTCAGATGCAGACACAAGGAATTGTATCTGCTTCAAGAGCTTCCTCTGGCAGCTCAATCCAGGTACGTACTACTCCCTGATGATAAAGGTCTCCCTGAGGTCCCTCTTAAATTTCTTCTCTCTCACTTTAAGCACCCTATTTTTAGAATCCCCTCCCCTGGGGAAAAGGCATTGAGCCGTTCCAAAGTGGGACTACATCCTCTTGTAACATTTTTGGTGGATGTAGGGAACGAGCTGCCAGGGTTTCGGGGAGAGGTTGGATAGACTGAGACTTCAGGGAGTAAGTAAGTAAGTAAGTTTATTGGCCAAGTATTCACATACAAGGAATTTGCCTTGGTGCTCCACCCACAAGTAATAACATGACATACAGTGACAGTTACGAATGACTCAGAAAACACTAAACATTACTAATTATAAAACATTATTGATAAAACACCATTGATCAAGCATGTGAACCAACAAAATACCAGATCAAAGGGAGGCTACAGATTTTTGGCTGTTGAGTAGAGCAACTACTCGTGGATAAAAGCTGTTTTATGTCTGGCTGTGGCAGCTTTGACAGTCCGGAGTCGCCTTCCAGAGGAAAGTGATTCAAAGAGTTTGTGGCCAGGGTGAGGGGGGTCAGAGATGATCTTGCCCGCTCGCTTCCTGGCCCTTGCAGTGTACAGTTCATCAATGGAGGGAAGGTTGCAGCCAATAATCTTCTCTGCTGATCGGACGATTCGCTGCAGCCTCCAGGTGTCGTGCTTGGTGGCTGAGCCAAACCAGACCATGATGGAGAAGGTGAGAACAGACTCTACGATGGCCGTGTAGAATTGGACCATCATTGCCTGTGACAGATTGTAGGAGGCTGGGGCGTGACTTTATTGAGGTGTACTTGATCTTGAAGGCTAAGTGTAAGGTGAAAGCATACAGCTTGGAGGATTCCAAAACTCGAGGGCATAGGCTTAAGATTAGTGGGGAGGGATGTAAGAGGGGCCAACTTTTTTCACTCGGAGGGCAGACTGGAATGAGACATGAAGCTTTGGAAGCAGATGCAATTATGACATTTATTAGGACATTTAGACAGATGTAATGATAGGAAGGGCTCAGAGGGCAATGGGCAAATGCAGGCAAAATGGACTAGCCCAATATGCCAACTTGGTCAGAATCAACAAACCAGCTGAAGGGTTGGTTTCCAAGCAGTACTATCTATGGTTCCATTGTGTAGGTAAACACTTTAACTCCCCCTCCCCTCCCCACACTGACCTTTCTGTCCTGGGCCTCCTCCACTGTCAGAGTGAGGCCAAAACGCAAATTGGAGGAACAGCACCTCATCTTTCGCTTGGGCAGCTTACACCCCAGTGGTATGAATATTGATTTCTCTCACTTCAAATAAACCTTGCTTTCCCTCTCTCTCCCCTCGCCCCTCCCCCACCCTAGTCATCGTACTAGTTTCACTGTCGTCCTGCTGCGTTTCACTGTTTGTATATCTCATTAACACCTTCCCCACAGCCAACAATGGACCATTGTGGGCTCCACCTTTCCTTGATCATCGTTGCTGGCTTTGATCAGTTTTTGTTTTGTTTTTTGCATATCTTTTGCTCTATGTACCTTTTCATATCTCTTGGTTCCCTCTCCCCTGGCTCTGTGTGAAGAAGGCTCTTGCACGAAATGCCCCCTATTACTATTCTCCAGAGTTGCTGCCTGACCCGCTGAGTTACTGCAGCGTTTGGTGTCTGTCCTCATTGACTGCTGATCCCATGACGATTTTAATTTCTAGCCAGCTGCCTCTAACTGGTGTGAAACTGGATCGGTGTGTCTTCACAACCTCGATAATGTTATCTTAAAAATGTTACGCCACTGAAAGTGTGTGGAGGTTGGAAAATGCAATGAAAGCGCATTTTGGTGCACTTCAACGCACTTAAACTGTTCGTTATTCAAAGGTCAATGTGTGAAGTTACATCATGAAAACAAACTGGAGGATACGGTGGCTTGCCTTGCCGTTGTCTTCTGCCTGTGTGACCTTTAGTTTGAGGTTTCCCCAATCTTATCACACTCCCACTTCTTGCTTTATAAAGTTTTTAGTTTAGTTTACAGATACAGTGTGGAAACAGGCCCTTCGGCCCATCAAGTCCATGCCAGTTGTACCATGCGCACTTGGGACAATTTACAGAAGACAGTTAACCTGCACGCCTGCGCGTCTCTGGAGTGTGGGAGGAAACCGGAGCACCCGGAGAAAACCCTCGCAGATCACGGGGAGAACGTACAAACTCAGTACAGACAGCATCCGTAGTCAGAACTCTACCGCTGCGCCACCGTGCCGAAAATCTTTTGTCGTCTGCTTTAAGGCGAGTGGGGGAGGGGAGCAGGAGGATACGGTGAACTACAATACAGAAACCCTCACAGTCACACCACCGAGAGGATGGCATTCGTTGTGGCCGATTGTCCGCTATAACTGAGTAGGGGGTTCAAGTTGAACCCAAGGCCAGGAGGGTGGAGATGAGGTATTGGGGGGGGGTGGGTTCAAACCCGGGGGGCCGCAGAGAGCCCGGCCCCACATGCGGAGCACCAGGGACGGGCCCGGTACCCACGCCGTCTTCATGCTGCTCCCTGTCAACCAGAAGCTCCCGCCGCGCGGCCCCAACTCACTGGGAAACTGGCGGGGGGGGGGGGGGGGGTAAACGGGAGCCTGGCGCCATTACTGGGCAACTGTTGCCAGGACACGCAGATGCATTGGCACGCCTGCTCCTGCATCTGATTTCCCGGGACCTCACTTTGTGGCAGCTGCTGCAAACCCCCATCCAATCTCACGTTCTCAGTCCCACGGTGGTGCTGGCTCGATGGGCCGAATGGCCTACTCCTGTAACTATTTTCTATGTTTCTTCAGGAGTGTTTAAAGGGCCTGTCCCACTTGGCTGTCTTTCGCGCGCCATTTACGTGACCTGCTAGCGTGTGGGTAGCGCGTGGACGGGCGCATGGCATGGTGTGGAGTGGTGTGGAGGAGTGTGGACTTGGTCCTGCACGAAATCTTCGCGCGCCACTGGCCTGTCGCGTAACTGACGGCCAAAGTGGGACAGGCCTAAGACCCTGGCGCGACGCAATGTCTCACCTCCAACAGCAGCAGAAGCAGGCAAACGATCGCCGAGCTCGGCCTGGGGCCAGGCAAACGATCGCCGAGCTCGGCCTGGGGCTCACGGCCGTTGCGGATCCGGATCCGCCCCCACTCCTACTCCCAGAGCGGGGCCAAGAAGATTGAAGGTAGACACAAAATACTGGAGTAACTCAGTGGGACCGGCAGCGTCTCTGGAGAGAAGGAATGGATGCCGTTTCTGGTCAAGACCCTTCTTTCAGACTGAAGAAGAGTATCGACCCGAAAACTTCACCCATTGCTTCTCTCCCGAGATGCTGCCGGTCCCGCTGAGTTACTCCTGCATTTTGTGCCCATCTTCAAATGATGTCACGCGCGCCAGGCGGCTGTGCGGCTGCGCGGCCGCATGATGACGCGCGCGACTCTCGCGGGACCGTCACTACCGGCCTGTCGCGGAAGTGACGGCCCAAGTGGGACAGGCCCTTTACTGCTCGCACTCTCCCCACCACCATATTTCTGCTGCCCCACATTGCCCGCCAACCACCACCACCATGTACGGACGCCTTGATCTGCTATAACTAACTGCAGATGCTGGTTTAAACCGAAGACAGGCACAGGGCGTTTGACAGCACTGGGCCTGTACTCACTGGAGTTTAGAAGGATGAGGGGGACCTCATTGAAACTTACTGAATAGTGAAAGGCCTGGATAGAGTGGATGTGGAGATGATGTTTCCATTACTGGGAGAGTCTAGGACTAGTCATAGTCTCAGAATAAAGGGACGTACCTTTAGAAAGGAGATGAGGAGGAATTTCTTTAGTCAGGGGGTGGTGAATCTGTGGAATTCATTGCCACATTTGGCTGTCTGGGCTATGGGGAGAAGGCAGGAGAATGGGGTTGAGAGAGTTATTCCCTTATTGTGTATCTGTACACTGTGAATGGCTCGATTGTAATCATGAATTGTCTTTCCGCTGACTGGTTAGCACGAGACAAAAGCTTTTCACCGCACCTCGGTACACGTGACAATAAACCGAGCTGAGAGGGAAAGGTAGATTGAATGGTGGCGTAGTTCTGATGGGCCAAATGGCCTAATTCTGCTCCTATAACTTATGAGCATCATTTAATGTTTACTGGCTTTCCCATTTCACTAACAAGTCCGTGGCTACAGATTTGAGACCATCTTCATTGACGCCACATCACGTCAATACCCCAAACTGTGTGGCGTCTCTGCAGGAATCTACAGGCTTGTCAGATTATTATGTGTTGCAGGGAAAATGTTAGAAGCTATTGTCATCATGTTACAGCAGGGCACTTAGGAAAATTCCAGGCAATCAGATAACGTCAACGCGGTTTCTGTGAAAAGAAAATAATGTTTTATTGGAGTTCTTTGAAGTAATGTGTGCTGCAGATAAAGAGGGGATCTGGCAACATTGACAACACATATATATCCCTGTTGACATTCCATAAAAGTTGCTGCATCAGCGAAGGTTTCATGAAATATAGTCTCAAGATGCTTGAGGTAACATGAGAGTGCGGAGAGAAGATTGGTTGGATAAAGGGCCGGTCCCACTTTCACGACCTAATTCACGACCTCTGCCGAGTTTGCCCTTGACTCATAGTCGCAGCATGGTCGTCACGAGGTCGTAGGAGGTCGTAGGTAGGTCGTGATGCTCGTCGTAGGTACTCGTGGCATCAAGTAGGTCGGGGCGTTTTTTCAACATGATGAAAAATGTCCACGAGTAAAAAAGGTCGTGAATTAGGTCGTGAAAGTGGGATAGGCCCTTAAGAGAAACAAAGAGTGTAGGAAGGAACTGCAGATGCTGGTTTACACCAAAGATAGACACAAAGTGCTGGAGCAACTCGGCGGGACAGGCAGCATCTCTTGGGATAAGGAATTGGTGACGTCACCCATTGCTCAGAAGCAAACAGTTCTTTGTTGGAAGCTTGGAATAAGTGAAGTGCCATTAAAATCAATGCCGAGACCTCAACTGTTTACAATTTATATCAATAATCTCGATGGAGGCAGTGAAAATATGTTGATAGGAACTGCAGATGCTGGTTGACACGGAGGATAGACTAAAGCCCCTGTCCCACTTAGGAGACCTAAACAGCAACCTCTGGTGACCTTGCCCACCACCCAAGGTTTCCATGAGGTCACCGGAGGTTTTGGTCGCTCTCCCTAATGGTCGAAAGTGGTTTCCGCATGGTCGAGGCTTCATCTACGTTGCTGCTATTTTTCCATCATGATTAAAACCGGCCTCGACTAAAAATAGGTTGCCGTTTTTAAAATCGATCATTTTTTTGTCGCAGGTCTAGTCGAAGCTGGTTTTCTTCATAGTCGAGGAAGGTTTTCAACATATGCGTGGGAGGTGGTAGGAGGTTGCAGGTCACCTCGACCTTGATTTTTTTTTTTTTGGGTGGCGGGCAAGTTGGTGCTGTTTAGGTCTCCTAAGTGGGACAGGGGCTTCTCCCTGACTCTCAGTCTGATCAAGGGTCTTGACCCGAAACGTCATCCATTCCTTCTATCCAGAGATGCTGCCTGTCCCGCTGAGTTACTGCAGCATTTTGTGTCTCTCTTTGAAGGCAGTGAAAGTTTGGTTAGTAAATTTGCTGATAACGTTAACGATAGTTAGTTGGTTGCGGAGAGGATACAAGGGGGTTATAAAGAGAATTAAATGCACGGACAAAGATTAGATGTGGGAAAGTTATAGCAGAGAACAAAAGAGGCGTATTCTCCAAATGTTGAGAGATTGCAAAATTCAGAGATGTTGAGAGATATGAAGACGCAAGGAACTGCAGATGCTGGTTTCAAGTTACAAAGTTTACCAAGATGTAGAAAGATATGAGGTTCTTGTTCAGAGTTTGTAAAAGACTGGAATGCCAATGTAGCGAGCAATTTGGAAAATAAGAGAAAATTATTGTTTCTTGTGAGGGCAAATAAATATCAGAGTAGATTATGCTTCCGTTGTCCAGGGTGGTGCTGAGACCACGATTGGAGTCCCCAGCGGTATGAACATTGACTTCTCCAATTTCAGGTAGTCCTTGCTTTCTCCCTCCTTCCCCTCCCCTTCCCAGCTCTCCCACAGCCCACTGTCTCCGCCTCTTCCTTTCTTCTTCCCGCCCCACATCAGTCTGAAGAAGGGTCTCGACCCGAAACATCACCTATTCCTTCGCTCCATAGATGCTGCCTCACCCGCTGAGTTTCTCCAGCATGTTTGTCTACCACCCTTTAAGAATGTATGTAAGAATATATATCCTTTTGTGGATTGAACTCATTTCCTGATTTTTTTTTCTCCTTTAAGCACCTTCTCTGCACTTTATTTAGGTCATCTCTCTGAGGAGTGCCATTGTAATTATTCTTCCGAAGAAAGGTCACCATCAGAAGTGTGAAAGGTTTTACTCCCACACAGATGACGCTTAAAGTTTGAAGTGTTTAGAGCACCTTTTAAGAACACTTTTCACTCAGCTAAAATCAACATACAGTAAACCTGAGGAAGGGTCTCGACCCGAGACATCACCTATTCCTTTTCTCCAGAGATGCTGCCTGACCCGCTGAGTTACTCCAGTCTTTTCATAAGATCATAAGTGGTAGGAGCTGAATTGGGCCATTCAGCCCAAGTCTACTCTGCCATTCAATCATGGCTGATCTATCTCTCCCTCCTAAACCCATTCTCCTGCCATCTCCCTATAATCTCTGACACCTGTACTTATCAAGTGTGGCAGATCTATCTCTGCCATAAATATATCCACTGACTCGGCCTCCAAAACCTTCTGTGGCAAAGATTTGCACAGATTCACTACCCTCTGACTGAAGAAATTCCTGCTCATCTCCTTCCTAAAAGAACGTCCTTTTATTCGGAGGTATTGTCCTCTGGTCCTGGACTCTCCCACGAGTGGAATCATCCTCTCCACATTCACTCTATCCAGCAGGACTTTCACTATTCGGTAACTGTGGCTTTACAGCCAGTATAAAGGAGAGGTCTATCTAGGGAGTGTTTGAGAAGGAACTGCAGATGCTGGAAAATCGAAGGTAGACAAAAATGCTGGAGAAACTCAGCGGGTGAGGCAGCATCTATGGAGCGAAGGAAATAGGCAACGTTTCGGGCCAAATTCTCTGCATGATTGGACTAGAGCAGCACGGTAGCGCAGCGGTAGAGTTGCTGCCTTACAGCGCCAGAGACCTGGGTTCAATCCTGACTACGGGTGCTGTCTGTACGGAGTTTGTACGTTCTCCCCGTAACCTGCATGGGTTTTCTCCAGGATCTCCGGTTTCCTCCCACACTCCAAAGACGTACAGGTTTGTAGGTTAATTGGCTCGGTATAATTGTAAATTGCCTCTAGTGTGTAGGATCATGTTCGTTTTTTTAAACAAAAATAAATTTGATCAATTATTGCAAGAATAATATATACAAAACAATATCAAACAAATGCACCTCTATAATACAAAATCACCCAATTATCTAAACAAATATTCTTAAATGTCAAATACACTCTGAAATAACTATATCTCCATCCTTATTAAGGATGCATTCAACCCACCGTGGTGCCCAGCGGTCCCAGCAATCCACCAGGTGGCCCGTGCAAGTAGTCCCTCTCTAAAACCACCCGGGCTGGATAATGTTGGTGTGAAGGGATCACTGGTTGGTGCAGACTCGATGGGCCGAAGGGTCTGTTTCCGCGCTGCATATCTAAACTAAACTAGCAGAGGTGGTTGTTTAGAGAATTAATTGCAAAGAAACAATAGTTTTTTTTATTAGTGAAGTAACTGGGTTCACTCACTCGTACAAATATTCCCAAACGAGAAATACTGGTCAGTTTGACCATTACAGACACTCGCTGACTCACTTAAGGATTACGTTCCGTCAACCCTTACCCAAGTCGTACTTCAATGGTCAATGCTTCATTGTCACATCTACAGGCGAACAGTGAAATATTATTTTTTTGCATACAGTTCAGTACAGTATTGCCATATCCAAGCACAATCCCCGATTAGCACAAAGTGCATAGAAGTCACCAGGTTTTGGCGCCATTTGCAGGGTCTGGTCCGTGCGCTCGGTCTCCTGGAGCGGTGCCCGATCCAGGCGAGCCCCAGGCTGCTGCAGGGCCTCCAGCCATCACCTCCGTCCGGATCGTCCAGCGAACCGTCGCCCCTCTCCTCGCCCGATTCCAAGATGGTGCCCAACCCAGGCGACTATTTGCATGCCAGTCACATTCTACATATTACAATCGCAGATCTACATTCACATATTACAATCGCCCCACACTATGTCCACTGTAGCGGCTCGATTGTAATCATGTATTGTCTTTCCGCTGACTGGTTAGCGCGCAACAAAACCTTTTCACTGTACCTCGGTACACGTGACAGTAAACTAAACTGAAACTGAAACAGCCCGGCCACCTTCAGCCTTTGTGCCCCGCGGGGCCCTTCCTACAGCCGACCCGGAGGGTGCGGAAGATAAGACCCCGGTCCACCCTCCTACCGACCCCTTGCTCTCGTCTCCACCGTTGCCGGCTCCCTCCGCCCTCCTCTCCGGTCCTCGAGGGACGAGCAGCGACTGGCACGGTGGCTCCCTCTACAGACCACTGCCTCCCGGTCCTTCCAATTATACGTACGTCAGAATTACCATCCCAATCCCCTGCCCAAAATAACTCGCTGAGAGTATTAGAGTCATAGTCATAGAGTCATACAACGTGGAAACTGGCCTTTCGGCCCAACTTGCCCACACCGGCCAACATGCCCCAGTTACATTAGTCCCACCTGCCTGCGCTTGGTCCATATCCCTCTAACTATTTCTTAAACGATGGGATAGTCCCAGCCTCAACTACCTCCTCTGGCAGCTTGTTCCATACACCCATCACCCTTTGTGTGAAAAAGCTACCCCTCAGATTCCTATTAAATCTTTTTCCCTTCACCTATGTCCTCTGGTCCTCGATTCCCCTACTCTGGGTAAAAGACTCTAGTGCATCTACCCGATCTATTCCTCTCATGATTTTATATACCTCTATAAGATCTCCCCTCATCCTCCTGCGCTCCATGGAATAGAGACCCAGTCGACTCAACCTCTCCCTATAGCTCACACCCTCTAGTCCTGACAACATCCTCGTAAATCTTCTCTGCCCCTTTTCCATCTTGACAATATCTTTCCAATAACACGGTGCCCAGAACTGAACACAATATTCTAAATGCGGTCTCACCAATGTCTTATAGAACTGCAACATGACCTCCCAACTTCTATACTCAATACTCTGACTGGTGAAGGCCGTTGTGCCAAAAGCCTTTTTGGCCTCCTTATCTACCTGATTGTCTCAGCAGCACCTGGCTGTGTCCAGGGCACTTTCTGTGCCGCACGGCCTTCTGGGTAAGCACCACCGCCATTGCTGGCTTGTTTCTGATGTAAACGCAGTTGTGGAAATTACAAACCGCCTCGATTGAACCAGAGACCGAGTACAGAATTACTGCTTTCCGCAAGTGCGAGTTTATGTAAGTGGCCTGTTGTGCAAGTCGGGGAGTGTGTTCATTCTACGATGTAACTACTTCAGGAAGGATACCGTGACCTTAAAAGAGAAGATAAACTAGTGTGAGTGGCCTTTAGTGGACTTTTTTAAGCTCAATGCCACATTCCTGCACTGATCCCTTAAATCCCTGAAGAGAATGGGGCAGCACGGTGACGCAGCGGTAGAGTTGTTGCCTCACAGCGCCAGAGACCCGGGTTCCATCCTGACTATGGGTGCTGTCTGTATGGTGTCTGTACATTCTCCAGGACCGCCACGAGTATTCTCCGTGTGATTCGGTTTCCTCCTGCATCCCAAAGGAGGTGTGCGTTTTCACACTTCTGTACCTGTTGCCTGATGGCAGAGGGAAGAAGAGGGAGTGACCGGGGTGAGACCGGCGGTCCTTGATGATGCTGCTGGCCTTGCCGAGGCAGCGTGAAGTGTAAATGGAGTCAATGAAAAGGTGGTTGGTTTGTGTGATGGTGTGGGCTGCGTCCACATATCTTGCGGCCTAGGATGGAGATGCTCCCAAACCATGTTGTGATGCATCCTGATAAAATGCTTTGTATGGTGTATATGTAGAAGTTGGCGAGAGTTGTTGTGGACATGCCGAACTTCCTAAGCCTTCTAAGGAAGTAGCGGCGTTGGTGTGCTTTCTTGGCCATTGCTTTGATTTGGGTGGTCCAGGACAAGTTGCTGGTGACATTTACTCCTAGGAACTTAAAGCTTTCAACCATCTCTACTATGTACCCCTTCGCTTCCTGAAGTCGATCACTATGTCCTTTGTCTTGCTGACATTGCCCCGCAATGTAACCGAGGAAGTACTGCCTCAGTAACTGAGCCCGTTTCCAGTATGAACCTTCCCTCTGAAGGCCTGGTGGTACGAATCTCTGTCTCTCACTGTCTACACACGTACTGAAAAGGCTCTGGAAGAAATGGATCTGGAGCAGATTCACTGCCAAGATTCTGTAGCTACGCCCTGTGAATGTGCCGTCAGCTTCCTGCCCATCCTGCTACCAGCCTTGGGCACTGCTCAGCATACACACCCCTATCACGCACTCAGTCACTTACTTGCGCTCTGCGCCACGCCCTCACGCGTAACCTCACAGCCACATCTCGGAAGTGATGCCGTCAGCAAGACAACAGTGACAACCAGGTCACCAAAACACATCACACATTCGGGTGTCGCAGCGGTAGAGTTGCTGCCTCAAATCGCGACAGACCCAGGTTCGATCCTGACTACCAGTGCTGTCTGTGTGGAGTTTGCAGATTCCCTCTGTGATCATGTGGGTTATATCCAGGCGATCTGGTTTCCTCCCACATCTCGAAGACATTAATATGTAACCGTTATATGTAAATTGCCCCTAGTGTGTAGGGAGTGGATGCGAAAGTGGGTAACAGAGAGCTAGTGTGAATGGGGTGATTGATGGTCAGTGTGGACTCAGACCCGCTTCCATGCTGTACCTTTTAATCAATCAATCAATCAATCAAATAGAAAATGCAGCAAAAACAGTCTTGTTATATATACAGCATATATATATTGTGCAAAAATAAACCGTGACAGTCTAAAGGCTCATGCTGAGAGTAACTAGTGTTAAACCAACATTGCTTTTGTCGGCAGTGGGAGAGGCTGTGTGATGGAAGTGTCAAGTTTATGCAAAGCCACATGGTGAGTCAGTCTTCCTGTTACTTTAGCTTATGACACTCCTTCAAGAGTCAAGAGTGTTTTATTGTCATGTGTCCCAGATAGAGCAATGAAATTCTTACTTGCTGCAGCACAACAGAATACGTGAACATAATACACTGTAAACAATATGATAAATGAGAGAAAAAAAAAGTTCAGTGTGTGTGTATACACACACACACACACACACACACACACACACACACACACACACACACGTACACACACGTACACACACACACACACACACACGTACACACACACACACACACACGTACACACACACACACACACACACACACACACACACGTACACACACACACACGTACACACACACACGTACACACACACACGTACACACACACGTACACACACACACACACACACGTACACGTATATAAAATATACATACATACATATTCAAAAAACAATGATAGTGCAATAATAATAGTCTATTCTAATTCAGAGCTTATTTGGAGGTTGCCGTGTTTAAGAGGCTGATGGCTGTAGGGAGGAAGCTGTTCCTGAACCTGGACGTTACAGTTTTCAGGCTCCTGTACCTTCTTCCCGATGGCAGTGGTGAAATGAGTGTGTGGCCAGGGTGGTGTGGGCCTCTGATGATGCTGGCTGCCTTTTTGTGGCAGCGACTCCGATAAATCCCTTCGATGGTGGGGAGATCAGAGCCGGTGATGGACGGAGCAGTGGTCACAACTTTTTGCAGTCTTTTCCGCCACTGCAGGGGCATCTTGGGACACGGGTCTGAAGTACACACAGTCATACAGTCGTACAGCGTGGAAACAGGCCCTTCTGCCCAACTTACCCACACCGAACAACTTGTCCCAACTACGCTACTCCCACCTACCTGCGTTTGGCCCATATCCCTCCAAACCTGTCCCATCCAATGTACCTGTCTAAATGTTTCTTAGATGCCTCAACTACCAGGAAAGGTTTGGAGGGATATGGGAAAAAGTACGTAGGTGAGACGAGTGTGGATGCAATATGATGGCCGGTGTGGGCAAGTTGGGCTGAAGGGCCTGTTTCCACACTGCATTACTCTATGTTCCATGGTGTTAGAATTTTTGCCTTCGCCAGGTCCCTGCTTCTAGCAAATTTCATAGTGAGCTGGGAGTTGAACGATCAGGATATCTGAATGGGCAGATAAAGAATTACGTAAAAACATAGAAAATTGTTGCAAGAGTAGGCCACTCAGCCCTCTGAGCCAGCACCGCCATTCAATATGGTCATGGCTGATCATCCAAAATCAGTATCCCCGTTCCTGCTTTTCCCATATACCTGGATTCTGTTAGATTGTCGCAGTTTTACTGAAGAGTTTTCCGTGTTTCGGCTGTAGAACTCACTCACTGCTCTTCTGTTTTGCCACTGGATGTGTGGAGGTTTTGAGTTTAGTTTAGAGATACAGCGCGGAAACAGGCGCTTCGGCCCACCGAGTCCATGCTGACCTGCGATCCCCATACACTACACACTATCCTACACACTAGGGATAATTTACAATCTTTACCGAAGCCAATAAGCTTACAAACCTTTAGGTCTTTGGAATGTGGGAGTAAACCAGAGCACCCGGAGAAAACCCACGCAGGTCACGGGGAGAACGTACAAACTCTGTACAGACCGCACCCATGGTCAGGATTGAACCTGTGTCTCTGGCGCTGTAAGGCAGCAACTCTACCGCTGTGCCGCCCAAGTTGCAGTTACAATACAATACAATAATACTTTATTAGCCAAATATGTTTTGCAACATACGAGCAATTTGATTTGCCAAGTCAGTCATACAAATAAAAAGTAACAGAACACACAAAATACATTTTAACATGAACATCCACCACAGTGACTCCTCCACAAGAGTTCAATCTCTTCTTTGCTCTCCCGCGGTCGGTGGCCTCGAGTCTTCCGTTGACGGGACGATCTTGACTCCTGTAGCCGGCAGTCGAGCCCTCCGCTTCGGGGCGATCAGCTCCTGCATCGGGGGGGGGGGGGAATCTCAGCTCCCCCGCGCCGGCGATCTGACCCCGGGTCAGGGCTGGTCGAACCTCTGCGCCGTTGGAGCTTCCCGACTCGGTCTCTCCCGAGACTGCGAGCCCTTGATGATAAAATCCGCAGACAAGGGATCAGCCCCGATGGTAAGTCCACGCCCCACGGTGGGGCTCTAAGTCCAATCGTACGGCGCCCCTGGTAGTTATTGGCAAGTTGTGAGATTTAAGGTAAAATGACCTTTAATACAAGACTGGAGACAGCAACCAGGGTGATGGAGGGAATGGGCGAGGGAGTAAACATAATATCAGTTCGATTATTGTGCAAGCTGTGTGTTCACAAGTTCTATGAGCATTCGACCCATCAAGTCTACTCCACTATTCAACCATGGCTGATCTGTCTCTCCCTCTCAACCCCATTATCCTGCCTTCTCCCCATAACCCCTGACACCCGTACTAATCAGGAATCTATCTATCTCTGACTTAAAAATATCCATTGACTTGGCCTCCACAGCCTTCTGTGGCAATGAATTGGGCAGAGCCCTTTTAAGTCTAGACTTAAAACTTCTTTCTACTCACAAGCGTTTCTTGAGGTCCTCTGAGGGAGCGCTGTATGTATGTATTTATGTATGTATTGTTGATCTATGTACCAATGTATGTAGCATGTTAGTACCTGTACTGATGTAAAGCACTTTGGTCAACAAGAGTTGTTTATAAATGTGCTATAGAAATAAACTTGACTTGACTTGACACAGATTCACCAACCTCTGGCTATAAAAAACCACAGAGATTTGCCTATGGAAAAGAGTGAGCACCCGTGCCAAATCAAAACCGGAAAGGAACCCAACCCTGTTAAACGTGCATTGAAACTTGGTGCAGCGCATTTGGTTAACCTAATAAGGCTTCTTCGCCAAACCCTTCAGGAAAGGCTCAGCCCAATTTTATTATTCCCCGCTCAGATTTGCGGGAAGTTTGCCCAGTCCCATGGGATTCCAAGAGGAATAGTCCAACAGGAATGGGTGTTGGCAAGGCTAGTTCATTCATGGCCATGCCAAAGCAAATTAGGATTCTGTACAAGTCTCTTCAATCTCAAGAGGGCTGTGGACTCATAAGGTTCTAGACTGGACTTCCTCTCAACTGAATGAGGTGGCTCTGGAGACAATACATTCCCAGAAATAGTTCTGTACTTTCCTGTGTGAATACCCAGACTTTATTGTGACACATGTGCCCAAGTCAAGATGGTATTGCGAGGGACATCGGTGAGGCCACCTCTGGAATACCTTGGACGGTATCGGTCTCGGTTCAGTTCAGTTTAGTTAATTGTCACATGTACCGAGGTACAGTGAAGAGCTTTTGTTGTGTACTAACCAGTCAGCGGGAAGACCATACATGATTACAATCGAGCCATTTACAGTGTACAGATACACGATAAGGGAAAAACATTTAGTGGAAGGTAAAGCCAGCAAAGTCTGACCAAGGATAGTCCGAGGGTCACCAAAGAGGTAGATAGTAGTTCAACACTGCTCTCTGGTTGTGGTAGGATGGTTCGGTTGCCCGATAGCAGCTGGGAAAAAACTGTCCCTGAATCTGGAGGTGTGCGTTTTCACACTTCTATACCTTCTGCCCGATGGGAGAGGGGAGAAGAGGGAGTGGCCAGGGTGCGATGCGTCCTTGATTATGCTGCTGGCCTTGCCGAGGCAGCGTGAGGTGTAAATGGAGTCAAGAGAAGGGGGGTTGGTTTGTGCGATGGTCCGGGCTGCGTCCACAATTTGCTGTAATTTCTTGCGGTCGTGGATGGAAAGTAGGTTGAGATGCATCCTGATAAAATGCTTTCTGTGGTACATCTGTAGAAGATGGTCTCCTTAGTTAAGGGTGGACGCTCACATGTTGACTGCAGTCCAGAGAAAGTTTACCAGACTTATACATGTAACGGCCAGATTGTCTTAAGAGAAAAGGTTTGGTAGGCAAGGCCTTGTAATGTAGTGGAGTTTAGAATATTGAGAGGGTTTTTATTGTTTTACCTCCCATTACCAGGTCCTGATACCATTCTTTATTTATTTATTTTTTAAATTACTATTGCACCTCATGCTTGTAATAGGTCCAGAAACGTAGACCACGTCTTTTGGAATTGGTCTGCTTTCCCTGCTAAGAGGAATCTCATCTCTTCCAGATGTAATGTTTCCAACATATTTGATGTCCACATTTTTATTGTTGGTGTGGGCGAATTTTTACAGAATTTAAGTATGAGCCTTTTACCCATTATTAGCCCGTAATTGAATAAGTTCTTCTGGTACACATTTAATTCAGGGATACCTTCCGATATTCCAAAAATGATCCATTCTGGTTTTGGTACCAGTTTTATTTTAATTAATTTTGAGAAAATATCAAATATTTCATACCAAAAATTTTGGATTTTTGTACAAAAAACAAAAGAATGCGCTATGGTAGCTTCTTGACATAGACATTTATCACAGATTGGTGAAACATTAGGAAAGATTTTATTTAATTTAGTTTTTGAATAATATAGTCTATGTAATGTTTTGAATTGGATGAGCGTATGTCGTACGTTGATCGAACATTTATGCACCTGTAGTAAATGGTTATCCCAGCTCTCTTTTGAAATTTTTATAGCTAATTCTTGTTCCCAGTCTCTTCTAATTCCATCTGTTGTGGGTATTTCTATGTTTAAAATGATATTATATAAGTACGATATTAGATTAGCTGATTCCGCCTTTGTCTTCATTGCTTCATCTAGTAAGTCGGAAGGCATATTATGATAGTCTTTTGTGTGTTTTTTTAGGTAATCACAAATTTGTAGATATTTAAAATATTGATTATTTTTCAGATTATATTTCAGTTGTAGTTGTTGAAATGATAGTAATTTTCCCAATTCATACAGATCTTCGAGCATTTTGATTCCCATTCTTTCCCATTGTATAAATGATTTGTCTATGGTTGAAGGTTTAAACGATGGGTTATTAACTATTGGTATTGAGAGAGATAGGTTTCTTAATTTTAGATTCTGTTTTATTTGTTTCCATGTTCTAATTGTGCTATTTATAATTGGGTTTTTATTATAATTTTTATTATTCAAATTTATTGGACAATAAAAACAGACTTGGTCGGTGGTTCCCTTTCTGCGATTGTTCCTACTTTCTTTTTCTTTCTTTTCTAGGATCTGCTTTCTTACTTTACTTCCTTCTCTAACTTCTTTTCTAAGGGGCTTTCTTTTCACAACACTCTTTTGCACTTCACGACTCTTGCGCACTTTCTTTACTTTTCTTACTTCTATCTTTCTCTTAAAGCTCAAAAAATGAAGCGGTATAAAAAATGTACTAAGATATAAGTGTTGTGTATTACTGTAAATTACCGTACTTCTAATAAAAATAATTAAAAAAAAAAAAAAAGAATATTGAGAGGGGATGATGGAAGAGGGATTTCTTCCATCATCCATGGTGAATCTGTGGAATTCATTGCACCAACAGCTGTGAAGGCCGTCAATGGATATTTTTAAGGTGGAGATAGATAGATTCTTGATTAGACAATAGACAATAGGTGCAGGAGTAGGCTATTTGGCCCTTTGAGCCAGCACCGCCATTCAATGTGATCATGGCTGATCATCCACAATCAGTACCCCGTTTCTGCCTTCTCCCCATATCCCCTGACTCTGCCATCCTTAAGAGCCCTATCTAGCTCTCTTGAAAGTATCCAGAGAACCTGCCTCCACCGCCCTCTGAGGAAGAGGATTCCGCAGACTCACCACTCTCTGGGTGAAAAAGTGTTTCCTCATCTCCGTTCTAAATGGCTTACCCCTTACTCTTAAACTGTGGCCCCTGGTTCTGGACTCCCCCAACATCGGGAACGTGTTTCCTGCCTCTAGCGTGTCCAAACCCTTACTGATCTTATATGTTTCAATAAGATCCCCTCTCTTCCTTCTAAATTCCAGAGTATACAAGCCCAGCCACTACAGGTGTCAGGGATTATGGGGAGAAGGCAGGAGAATGGAGTTGAGAGGGAAAGATAGATCACCCATGATTGAATGGCGGAGTAGACTTGATGGGCCGATTGGCCTAATCCTGCTCCTGGAACTTGTGAACTTAAACAAGTTGGGAACAGAGATGTTGGTGTGTGATGTCTTCAAGGAGAAATAGGTGCCAACTCGTTCGAGGAAAGGACTTGGCAGATATTGCCAAGACTTGCGAGGATGTTGCCAGGACTCGAGGGCCTGCACTGTAGGGAGAGGTTGGGCAGGCTAGGGCTTTATTCCTTGAGGCAGAGGATGCTGAGGGGTGATTTATAGATGTGTATAAAATCATGAGGGGAGTAGATCGGGTGAATGCACAGTCTTTTACCCAGGTTATAGGGAATCAGAAACTAAAGGATTCGGTTTGAGGTGAGAGATGCAAGACTTGATAGGAACATCAGGAGCAACCTTTCACTCACAGGGTGGTGGGTGTATGGAACGAGCTGCCAGAGTAGGTAGTTGGGGCAAATACTATAAAAGCATTTAAAATAAGATACTTGGACAAGTATATGAATAGGAATGGTTTAGAGGGATGTGGGTAAATATGGGGAAAAATAGGACCAGTTTAGATGGGGCATCGTGGTTGGGCATAGACTGGTTCGATGATGAGGCCACTTTCCATTGCTGTGTGACTCATGACTCTATGAAAGCCACTGTTTTAATCGATAGATTTGCTGACATACTCGTCCACTTGTTAGGGAGCATGAGTATACTATAGCAGCATGGTGCCAGCGAGAGTTCTGGGTGATGGATTGTCATGTAACCCTTGGGCTGCTTTCTTTGCATTGTGTTAGTGACCTTCCTTCCCAAGGCTGGGCTGAGGACCTGATTGACCTCGGACTTGGGCCAGTAATGTGGCGAGCAAGGGACATGTACAGGAGGAAAAGACATCAGTGGGATAGGCAGCATCTCTAGATAGAAGGAATGGGTGATGTTTTAGATCGAGACCCTTCTTCAGACATTGGCATCCAACACTTTAATTTAGTTTAGAGATGCAGCGCGAGAACAGGCCCTTCAGCCCACTGGGTCCACGCCGACCAGTGATCCCCATACATTAGCACATCTACACCCACTAGGGACAATTTTTACAGCTGTGACCTCTGCTCCTAGGCTCTCCCGCTAGTGGAACCTGACGCCTATTAAAAGTTTAACAGCAACATCTTTATATTTGGTGGCAGGGCCGGCCTTAAGCCGATTGTACCAATTTCTCCCAATTGGGTCCCGCGCCTAAGGGGGGCCCCGCATTAAATTTTCTGTATTTCGTACGGAATTACAAATTCACTTTGTTAAATAAAGATTTTTTTTAAAACATTCGCCATACGGATTTTTTTACAAAACAAACATAGATAACAACCGCTGCACGGCCATCAGACACAAACGATTTGTTAACTACTACTGTAGCACTTGTTAACAGGCACTAGTTAACAAGTAGTTATACAATGTGTCATCAATGCATTGATCCACATTCCTCAGTAAATGAAATTGTGTTTTGAACAAGTATTAATGACGCTGCGTTCCTTTGAATACAATTCACGCGGCGTCATTAATGCTTGTTCAAAACAGAATTACATTTACTGAGGAATGTAGATCGATGCATTGATGACTCATTGAGAATTTCTTAAAACTCACCATCATGATTCGTCAAGTCATGATTGAGAGCGTCTTCTTGGTGAGCTTCTTGGTGTGCAGCAGGTTAGTCATTCAATTTGCTTACCGATCCACGTTGTGTCTCTCTGTCTTTCTCACTCACCCTCCCTCTCTCTCTCACACGCTCTCTCTCTCTCCCGCTCCCCATCTCGTCTCTCTCTCGGCATTCCCGGAATCATTGACGTTTTGCGGTAGACAAAAGTGCTGGAGAAACTCAGCGAGTGAGGCAGCATCAATGGAGCGAAGGAAATGGGCAACGTTTCGGGTCGAAACCCTTCTTCAGACCTGGTCCGAAACGTTGGCTATTTCCTTCGCTCCATAGATACTGCCTCACCCGCTGAGTTTCTCCAGCATTTTTGTCTACCTGTGTTTTTCCAGCATCTGCAGTTCCTTCTTAGACGTTTTGCGGTGACGGCTGCATCCGCGGTTCATTTCTGTTGGGGGGGGGAAGAGTCCTGGCCCGTGGCGGCACCTGATAAGCGATATGTTCCCTCCACGGGTGCTGCCTTGCCCGCTGAGTTCCTCCAGCACTCTGTGTTTTTTGTTTGGCTCTGAAGTTGAAGGTGGACCCCCTGTGTCTACCTTCAACTCCCTGTCTGTGGTGGCTCAGCGGGATGGGCAGGGGCTCTGGGGAGAGGGTTGTGGTTCTGGTCGAGACCCTTCTTCAGACAATCACAAGTACTCTCACCGACGAGAGTTCAGTCAGAAGGAAGGGTCTTCTCTCCAGAGTCGCTGCGCTGCCTGTCCTGCTGAGCTACTCCAGCTTTATGTCTATCTTCAATTTCAGAGTTAGATAACATTTCTCATCGGAGGCTTATAGCGTCTACCCCCCCCCCCCCCCCTTCTTTCCCAACCTCAGCCTCACGGACCTTAGCATACCCCTAGTTCCTAAAACCCATTTCCAACACTGGTGTGAGGGAAGGAGAGAAGGGAGGAAGGAGAGAAAGGAGGGAAGAAGAAGGAAAAAGAGAGAGAGGACGGAGAGAAAGAAGGGAGGGAGGAAAGGAGAAGGACAAGAGAGAGAGGAAGGAGGGAGGGAGGGATAGAAGGGGAGGACAGAAGGGAAGGCGAGGGCCGGCGGCAGGGAGCGGATGCCGGGGTCCGGGCGGACGGGTGTGAGCTGAGACCGATGTTTGTAAACGTTGCTCCAACCCCCGGCCCGGCCCTCCCTGTATTGTTCACCGCGTCTCCCCGGGTAGAGAGAGGGGGAGAGCCGGGGCTGTGTGCGTGAAGCACGGCGACTGGACGGGCAGGAGCGCTGCCCCGGGACCGCGAGAGAACGATCCACCTTCCCCGCTCCCCCTCCCCGCTCCCCTCCCGCTCCCCCTTCCCCGCTCCCCTTCCCCGCTCCCCCTTCCCCGCTCCCCCTTCCCCGCTCCCCCTTCTCCATTCCCGCTCACACCCCCTTCTCCATCTACCCCTTTCTTCCCCCTCCACCCCTCTCTCCCCCCTCCACCCGGGGTAGATCTACCTGAGCCGAGAGTAGATTACTCTGCCGCGGGGTCCCCTTACTTTTAAGGCCGGCCCTGCCCCCCCCCCCCCCTTCCCTCCGACACGGACACGGAGCGATCGCCGGCCCCTTTTTTTGTTAAACATCTATTTCCTTCGGGTGTGTTTTATTTTTAAATTTCCCCCGTAACATTTCCGTACTTTTTTGATAGCTGCCATGACCCGTTTGATGTCATCCTTCTCCCTGCTCCTGGTCTTGGCCCGCACCGATCTGCCGGACATGCTGTGTGTGTGTGTGTTTGGAGGAGTCTGAGGGGGGAAGCGCCGGCACCAAGAGAGAGCGAACGCGTGGACAGACGGACAACATTTCAGGTCAAGACCCTTCTTCAGACTGACAGTCAAGGGAAAGGGAAACGGGAGATATAGGCATATCTTCCATTCATTTGTCCTTAGTACCGTCTATATCTCTTGTTCCTCTTTCCCCTGACTCAGTCTGAAGAAGGGTCTCGACCCGAAATGTCATCTATTCCGCTCTATGATCGTTGCTTTCATCCGTCTGTCCGCTCGTTCGCTTGCCCTTGGATTAAGTAGCGCAAGATAAAGCTGTGAATTCATGCACAGGATAGAAACTGGAAACCAGGGGAACGCAGTACCCCCCCCTTTCCATCACTGCCTCACACACATTCACACGCACGCACGCGCACACGCGCACACGTGCACGCAACGCACCTAACGCAACGCACCTAACGCAACACACCTAACGCAACGCACCTATCGGCAACGCACCTATCGCAACGCACCTAACGCAACGCACCTAACGCAACGCACCTAACGCACACACCACACGCACACACCACACGCACACACCACACGCACACACCACACGCACACACCTCACGCACACACCTCACGCACACACCTCACGCACACACCTCACGCACACACCTCACGCACACACCTCACGCACACACCTCACGCACACACCTCACGCACACACCTCACGCACACACCTCACGCACACACCTCACGCACACACCTCACGCACACACCTCACGCACACACCTCACGCACACACCTCACGCACACACCTCACGCACACACCTCACGCACACACCTCACGCACACACCTCACGCACACACCTCACGCACACACCTCACGCACACACCTCACGCACACACCTCACGCACACACCTCACGCACACACCTCACGCACACACCTCACGCACACACCTCACGCACACACCTCACGCACACACCTCACGCACACACCTCACGCACACACCTCACGCACAGACAACTAACGCACACACCTCACGCACAGACAACTAACGCACACACCTCACACACACACATCACGCACAGACAACTAACACACACACACAACTAAGTTAGGATGGGGTAGAAGCCCAATGGGTTGGATGGGGCTGAAGCCCAAATTTGAATGCTTGGACTGTTTTTTCGCCAATAGTTATTGGTTTCCGGGATCTAGTTAATTATTATTTTTTTCATTTCACAGTCACTAAAGTGGTATTGTAACTATGTACTTTTCAAAGGTGATCTCCACATTTTGCTTGTTACTTGTAGGTACATGTGTGCAATTGTATATTAAAATGAAGCTTAGATCTGTTTGGTCCATTAACTCGCAGACACTATTTAAGTGCACATTTTGATCACCTTAGAGATATAAAGTCTATAATAGACTTTATTTGAATTTCTATGATTCTACAGACCTTGGCTGGGAACCTGGGGCTCACCAAAATTGTTCCCAATTGGGCCCTGCACCTCCTAAGGCCGGCCCTGTTTGGTGGGTTTTGTTTAACTAAGGCGACCATGCTGAGGTTCTACACAGAAGACCAACCACAACGATCTGTAATCTTGAAGGAGATGTTATGTCGGGGTGGGTGATGCAAGCTCGGTCAAAGTGCCAACTCATTCATCGCGAACGTTGTGTGTATTTAAGTTTCCTGTGACTTGCATTTGGCCGGGAAAAGAGGGACGATAAAATTATTCAACTGAAATGGCGTTTAGAATATCAAATTAAAAGGGCGGGGAGCGCAGAAACATGGGTTTACATAATCTTCACCCTTTTGTAAATAATAGTGGGGTTTTTAATTGGGTCAAGCTAATTTTCAGTTTTGTACACACTCAGCAGCATAAACTTCCCCAGACGCATGGTTGAAAAAGTTGCTATCGCACAAGCTTTAAATGCAACTCTGGAGGGTTAGATGTGTTATCTTGAATCTTCTCACATTCTTCCCCCATAAATGCATCTATTGTGCTATTGACCAAAGCAGGCAGCAGTCAGTTAGTGGAAATGTGATATGTCGTTAGAGTAATAGTGTTGAAGTTGTATTTCCTTGCCTAATTTGCCTAACTCTCTTTCTCACAGCAGCTATTCAATCGCCGAGAGAGGGGTTCTTTCAACAAGAATTGTGTGGACTGATAGTTCAGGTAATGACTCGTTTCCTTCAGTTGCGTGGGCACTGTGCAGGGTGTGAACTTTTAACTATGCAACTTGAAGATGCAATGTGACACTAGGTTTGTTGTGTAGACATTTGTTTTAAATGTAGGCACGTTAAACAGCACAGTAGTCATAGAGTGATACAGCGTGGAAACAGCTTCGGCCCAACTTTGCCCACACCGGCCAACATGTCTCAGCTACACTGGTCCCACCTGCCTGCGCTTGGCCCATATCCATCCAAACCTGACCTATCCATGTACCTGTCTAACTGTTTCTTAAACGTTGGGATAGTCCCAGCCTCGACTACCTCCTCTGGCAGCTTGTTCCATACACCCACCACCCTTCGTGTGAAAATGTTACCCCTCCGATTCCTATTAAATCTTTTCCCCTTCAGCAGAGTTGCTGCCTTACAGCGCTTACAACGCCAGAGACGTGGTTTTGATCCCGACTACGAGCGCTGTCTGTGTGGAGTTTGTACGTTCTTCCCGTGACCGTGTGTTTTTTCTCCGAGATCTTCGGTTTCCTCGCACTCTCCAAAGGTGTACAAGTTTGTAGGTTAATTGGCTTAGGTTTGTATACTTGGTATAAGTGTAAACTGTCCCTAGTGTGTGGTGTAGGTTTGTGTAAATGTGCGGGGATCACTGGTCGGCACGGACTCCGTGGGCCGAAGGGCCTGTTTCCGCGCTGTATCTCTAAAAACGAATACTAAAAACGTAATCCTCCAGTCCCTTTGCGTATCCCTGTGCCTGTCTAAAGCTTCGTCAACGCCACTACCGTGTGTGCCTCCTCTACCACCCATGGCAGCGCGCTCCAGGCACCCACCACATCACTTTTTAAACTTTTCCCCTTTTACCTTAAAGCTATGCCCTGCAGTCTCTGACATTTCCACCCTGGAGGGAAAATGTTCTGACTGTCTACTCTGTCTATGGCTCTCCTGGATGATCAGCCATGATCACAGTGAAGGGCCAAATGGCCTACTCCTGCACCTATTGTCTATTGTGTTTTATATTTCATTTTCTCTATCTGGCTTCCCCTCAGCCTCTGAAGCTGCAGAGAAAACAATCCCAAGTTTGTCCAACTTCTTGTAGCATTACCTTGTGGTCATCACTGCCGAAGAGTCCACCAGGGACTATACTGGATGTTGACGAGAGTGGGCCTGGCCTAGCGGGGGCTGTGCAGCCTGTGGGCCTGGATGGAGGTCATGAAGGTCATGTAGGTGGGCATGTCAACAGAGTATTATGGGGTGGCAATCCAGAGGGAAATTGCTTCAGGGAAAAAATGACTGGAAGTAGGGAGTAGATGTGCAGAGCTGCCAAGTAGTACGAATTTTCCGTATTTTGTACGGAAATGCGATAAGAATACGGAGGTACGGATTTGCTTTGTAAAATACGGATTTTTAACAAATCGGCCCGACTTCCTGTTTCATCTTGCTGCTTAAAAAATGCAAGGATATAAAAAGTCATACTGTAACTATTAAAAATTATAGCAGATTAAATCTATTAGTATTTTAATTTTCAAGATCTGGATGATTATTTGTGTAAGCTTTGATCTGCCTGTCCCGCTACAGGTTTAAACAGCGCTGTCAGTTTAGCGCGAACAGTGCTATGGGTTCTAATTATAGCGTTACCAGCTGGAGCGCTATTGCCTTTACACATAGCGCTATGGGCTTTACACATAGCGCTATGGCCACAGTGCTATGTGTCACAGACTGTTTGGGGAGGGAGAGGGTGGAGAGAGGAAATATGAGAGGGAGGGAGGAAAAAAGGAAGGAAGAGAGGGAGGGAAAGGGGGAGGGAGAGAGGGAGGGAAAGAGAGAAAGGAGGGAGAGGGAGGCTTCCAAATGGCTTCTACCTCATCATCTGGTGCTAAAAGCAGGAAGCAGCCGTTCAAACAGAAGTATACAAAGAGATGGCAATGAATGCACTGTCAAGTAAGGTGCGTAGAAGACATGTCAATTGGTAGCAAAGTTATGCATTCTTGTACTCTTACATGGGTATGACCGCACATAAAAATCAACACTTTTTTCAGCAAAGATGCACCGCGTAAAAATACTGATTTCCTCAGCAAAATACTGATTTTCAGGTACTAGAATACTGAAATGCTCTGACAAAACTTGGCAGCTCTGGATGTGTGTTGTTGAACTACAAATTGCTTGTTGTGGCCTCTTCTGGATGTTGTTGTTTTCTCTTTGACGTCCAAGTCAGCGTCAAGGTCAATTAGGGGCGGTGGAGTTTTGCTGCCTCACAGCGCCAAAGACCCGGGTTTGATCCTGACTACGGCTTGTACTCGCTAGAATTTAGAAGATTGAGGGGGGATCTTATAGAAACTTACAAAATTCTTAAGGGGTTGGACAGGCTAGATGCAGGAAGATTGTTCCCGATGTTGGGGAAGTCCAGAACAAGGGGGTCACAGTTTAAGGATTAAGGGGAAATTCTTTAGGACCAAGATGAGAAAAACATTTTTCACACAGAGAGTGGTGAATCTCTGGAACTCTCTGCCACAGAAGGTAGTTGAGGCCAGTTCATTGGCTATATTTAAGAGGGAGTTAGATGTGGCCCTTGTGGCTAAAGGATCAGGGGGTATGGAGAGAAGGCAGGTACAGGATACTGAGTTGGATGATCAGCCATGATCATATTGAATGGCGGTGCAGGCTCGAAGGGCCGAATGGCCTACTCCTGCACCTATTTTCTATGTTTCTATGTTTCTATGTTATGGGTGCTGTCTGTACAGAGTTTGTACGTTCTCCCTGTGTCCTGCATGGGTTTTCTCCAGGTGCTCCGGTTTCCTCCAAAACTTCGGTAAATATTATAAATTGTCCCCGGCATGTAGGATAGTGCTAGTGTACAGGGTGATCACTGGTTGGCGTGGGACCCGGTGGGCTGAAAGGCATGTTTCCACGCTCTATCCTTAAAACAAAATAACAGCTGACAAACTTTAATCCAGGTATCAATGAATTGTGATATTCAATTGTTTCCAAGTTTAAAATACAACATTATTCATCCTCTCCAAAGCTGCAATTTTTAAACCTGGTTTTGGAAGTTTTTTTCTAATTGCTCTGCCATTCTATCTACACTGGCTGGGATTGGAATTATTCGATTCATTTTTCTGTGAAAGGTGCTTCCCATTAGTTTTCGTTGGCCTGGCTCACCTCAACGGAGCTGCAGATCTAAAAGACATATGACAGAAGACGAAGAAGAAGTTTAGTTTGGAGATACAGCGCGGAAACAGGCCATTTGGCCCACCGAGTCCGCACTAACCAATGATCCCCGCACATTAACACTACCCTACACACACTAGGGACAATTTTTACATTTACACCAAGGCAATTAGCCTACAAACCTGTACGTATTTGGAGTGTGGGAGGAAAACGAAGGTCTCGGAGAAACCCACGCAGGTCACGGGGAGAATGTACGGACTGTACCCGTAGTCGGGATCGAACCCGGGTCTCCTGTTCTGCGTTCGCTGTCAGGCAGCAACTCCACCGTGCCGCCAAGGGTGCTCTTCAAAACTCCAGCTGAGTGTTGTCAGAGTTAGAAGAGAAGCCAGCCCGTAACCAAACGGGTCCCAATCGTGGCTGCTCCACCATGCTGGCTCCTTTGACTGCTTTTGTTACCATTCACACAAAACGAGGAGGCAATTTGGCCCATCGAGCCTACACTCTCAGGGTGGTCCTATCCCCTCCCCTACCTTATTTCCCTGTAGTCTGTGTTGCCTTTATTTAGATCCCACCAGGCGTTGCTTGATATTAGCCAACTAACTTACCAGCAGGGCTGCCAACATTAGGTGAGAGTTGGGAGTGATAAATTGCGAGAGACCAAGCCCGAGGGAGCATAGCAAATGATGGCGTTGGGTGGGGGGGGGGGGGGGGTGAGGGTACGGAGCTTTTGCATTTTTCAGCTTGAAATTGTGCAATCTGGTGCATACTGTAGCGAGTCTTTTAACTTACATTTGAATGCAATATTTATGCTTTAAATTGGATTAGCTATGAATAAGGTTATGCGCAATTACATTCCTAATTACATTCCACAGTAGAGCCAGACTGATCAACAGGTGCAGCACATGAATGATCTTTGTGTATTCATGTATGAAAATCAGATTATAATCAAACACTTGGCCCATGTTGACCAACCTGGGTCTCACTGCACACCTGGTACTACTCCTGACCCTGACTCCAGTTGCATACCTTCTCTCATTCCTGACCCTGAAACTAGCCTTACACCTGGCCCCCTATTCTACCCTGATCATAGCTGTTTTCCTGCTTAGGTTCCCAGTGCTGAACACTCCCATTGTCCCAGCTTTCACTGCATAACTAGTACAATTCCAGACCATGACTCTGGATGCACACTTGGCCTTGCTCCTAGCCCCTCTGCTCTGACAATATATCTGGCCCACACATAAAGCCCCATATCTGACCCTCTGGACTTAACCTATTGCGTTCAAGTCCACAGGTGCTTATCCTAATGCGATAATCTTTTATGCACTTCACGGAACAAATTTTGCTACATCCATTGGCTTCCTTGTTATCTAACATGCTAGTTACTTGTCAAATAGGTCATCAATTGGTTGAACACAATTTCTCATTCATAAATTTATGCTCACTCAGCTGTATGTATTCTGTTGCCATTTCCTTCATTTTCTTAACAAACTGTCCTGAAGTTATTTTCACCCACATTATTTTCAGTATTTTGCTGTCTTCCTCTCAGCTGGGACTTTTCCAAAATGCAAAGTCCAATAACTACATATTTAAGCAATAATGTTCTATTTAAAGTGATCTTGAGAGTACATAATATTTTCTGTTATTCATAACACAACAATGATAAAAATAAATTTGTTTTGATTGGACCCACCAACATGCATACATTATTATATTTACCGTTAATATGTACCGAGGGCAATTTTTTGTTCCAATGCTCCCCATTCCCAATTACTTTTACATTGAAGTGATTGAAATCCAAGTGAAGTTTAAATGGCATCAGAAAAATAAAACCTCCGGAATGGATGATATTCATTACGTGGTTGGTTGGAGTCAGTATCAGCACAATTACTATATTAAACTTTGAATCTTCAGATGTCCTGGTTCAAGCAAAAACTAAAGACAAATAATAACCTCCTCACACATTCCCCTGCAAGTATTCCTGTCACTCCTTTAAAATATGCCCCTTCTTTGAACAAGCTCTTAAAGATCGCATCTGAAAGTTTCCAACTGATTATACTCCTTGAGGATGTTCATCTACGTGTTTCAATTAATAAAACTACGAGATTGTGGACATTTCTATTCAAACCTGTCGAAGGAATTTGGGGGGGGGGGTTTAGAAATAGTCAGTGAGGTAAACAAACATAATAGTTGAGTGGCAAATGACATTAGCGCTACCTTCCCAACATTTAAATGAAGGAAATAATGGGTTATCGGGGCTGTATGTTGTGACAGACAGCCTGGACACCTTGCATGTCATTTTAATATTACACTTATCCCATCCCCCTGGATATTGCGGATTAATAGATTAAGGTTTTGTCAACTAATTACAAATCAGGCTAATTACAAATCAATAACATTAGCCAACTTCGAAACACGAAGCGCTGAGCATTGGGATCCAGACATCACGGACAACTGGCCTCACTCAGTTCCCCGCTCATATCTGGCAGTGCTCTCTGTCTGAACCAGGGGCCACAAAGCATTTTTGGAAGTGGGAGGGGGGGGGGGGGTGAGCGATCACTGATCACTGGCCTTGGGGGTACCCGGTGAGGGAGTGGAGCAACCGAGTGGGGAAAGGGTGTAGAAGTGGGGTGTCCCCCCTCCCCGGGTAGGGACTTTTTGAAATTTGATGTATTCAAGTCCATGTTTTAGTGCATTGTAGAAATATGATTTCAATGTTTTTTGTTTGAAGTATTTTTAAGGTAACTTTTTAAAGGGGTAACTTTTTCCACACAAAGGGTGGGGGTGTATGGAACAAGCTGCCAGAGGAGGTAGTTGATGCAGGACTATCCCAACATTTGCGAAACAGTTCTACTGATACATGAATAGGAGAGGTTTGGAGGGATATGGACCAAAAGCAGGTAGTGTAGCTGGGGACATGTTGGCGGGTGTGGGCAAGTTGGGCCGAAGGGCCTGTTTTCACACTGTATCACTCTATGACTACATTATACCTCCACCATGCATGAATGCTTCAAAATCAAGTGGTCGAGTTTTATTGCCATATACTCAAGCATAGAAACATAGTAAATAGATGCAGGAATAGGCCATTCGGCCCTTCGAGCCAGCACTTCCCATTCAATACGATCATGGCTGTTCATCTAAAATCAGTACCTCTTTCCAGTTTTTTCCCCATATCCCTTGATTCGCTAGCCCCAAGAGCTAAATGTAACTCTCTCTTGAAAACATCCAGTGAATTGGCCTCCACTTCCTTCTGTGGCAGAGAATTCCACAGATTCACAACTCTCCGGGTAAAGAAAGTTTATCCTCATCTCAGTCCTAAATGGCCTACCCCTTATTCTTAAACTGTGTGACCCCTGGTTCTGAACTTCCCCAACATCGGGAACATTTTTCCTGCAGTTACAGTAAGTGAAAATCTAGCAGGCAAGCAGGATGCTTTCTCCAACCACCCCCATTGAAGGCCACTATCTTCCACACTCCTACCCAGTGCTTGGTACTTACTTCCAGCACCCACTGGTTGTCCTCCAGGATGCACCGAGTCGCAGCCTGATCCATGCCGGTCACCAGTGCCAATTCGGCACAGAGACTCTCACAGCAGCGGAGCAAAGCTTCCGACGGCCCGGGACTCTTGCACAGAGCGGCTCCACAGAGACTCGCCAACCCGCCAAACACTCGCCAGCCCCGGCTCCCCGTCCGCATCTGCCCCCACCGCTGCTTCTGCTTCCATCCCTCCCTCCGCCCTGGCTCTCCAACACCCATGGCCCATGCAGTTGATATTACTTTTGAAATTCTCGTTGATCACAGAATTTCTCACGACAAAGCGTGAGAAATTCTGTGATCAGCGTGCGAGCGTGAGAATTTGGCGAAATGCATGATTCTCATGCTCCAATGCGTGAGAGTTGGCAGCTCTGCTTACCAGTGCTAGTTAGGACTGTTGAGCTGGATTGTAGGCTTTTCAGTAATG
>CM075985.1:33427467-33514967 GCA_038087875.1 Malacoraja senta
GTCATACAGCGTGGAAAACAGGCCCTTCTTTTCCCGGCCACCAATCTTACCCACACCCGACCATCATGTCCCATCTACACTAGTCCCACTTGCCCGCGTTTGGTCCATATCCCTCCACCTGCCCTATCCATGAAACTGTCTTAATGCTTCTTTAAACTTTGTGATAGTCCCTGCCTCAACTACCTCCTCCGGCAGCTCGTTCCATAACACCCACCACCCTTTGTGTAAAAAGGTTACCCCTCAGATTCCTATTAAATCTTCCCCCCCCCCCCCCCCCCCTCACATGAAACCTGTGCCCTCTGGTTCTTGATTCCCCAACTCCGGGTAAAATACTGCGCATTTACCCAATCTATTCCTCTCATGATCTTGTACACCTCTAAAAGATCACCCCTCATCCTCCTGCGCTCCAAGGAATAGAGTCCTAGCCTGCTCAACCCCTCCCTTTAGCTCAGGCCCTCGAGCCTGTGGTGGAGATGTGTGCAGTAGACACAAATGCTTTGGTTACCTGCTGGCTTAAGCTCTTCTATACTGGTTTTAAGAGATTTAACTCTTGACGATGCTTATTATGTGGAACTTGCTAATATTCAGACTATCTCTTTGTGGTTTCCATCTGTTCCAAGTGGCAGGGGGTGGCCATTCGGCCCTTCGAGTGTGTTCTGCCATTCATCAAGGTCACAGTTAATCTCCCTCGGTCCACTTCCCTGCATGATCCCCGCGTCCCTTCACTGACCCCTGCACTGAATCAACTCGAT
The DNA here is from genome assembly GCA_038087875.1 of Malacoraja senta. NCBI lineage: Eukaryota > Metazoa > Chordata > Chondrichthyes > Rajiformes > Rajidae > Malacoraja > Malacoraja senta. The sequence continues at coordinate 33,428,220 of CM075985.1, forward strand.
GACGAAGGCCCAACCAACCTCCCTCGACTCTGCCCCAGGGACCCCGACAGTCCTGCTGGAGAAACTCAGCGGGTGAGGCAGCATCTATGGAGCGAAGGATTTCCTTCGCTCCATTGATGCTGCCTCACCCGCTGAGTTTCTCCAGCATTTCTCCCCTAACTTTCGATTTTCCAGCATCTGCAGTTCCTCCCTTCACCCCGACAGTCCTTTCAGGTTAGGCAGAGGTTCTCTTGCACCTCCTTCAACCTCATCTACTGTATCCCATTGTTCAAGATGTGGACTCTTATACATCGACGAGACTTAGCCTACTGCACTTTATCTGCTTATTTATGTGTGTATATATATATATATATATTCAATGGTATATAGACACACTGATCTGTTCTGTAGTCATGCCTACTTATTTCTGTTGTGCTGAATTTCATTGTCCTATCAAGGGACACATGACAATAAACTCTCTTGAATCTTGAATCTTGACCAAGCAAAGACTGGGCGATCGTTTCACCGAACACCTTTGCTCAGCCTGCCTGAACCAACCTGATCTCCCGGTTGCTGGACACTTTAAATTCCCCTTCCCATTCCCACACTGACCTTTCTGTCCTCGGTCTCCTCCATTGTCAGAGTGAGGCTAAATGCAAATTGGAGGAACAGCATCTCATATTTCGCTTGGGCAGCTTACAGCCCAGTGGTACGAATATTGATTTCGCTCACTTCAGGTAGCCCCGGCATTCCCTCTCTCTCTATCCCTCCCCCACACAAGTCACACCAGCTTCTCATTTTCACCCAACAAACAGCTTACAATTGCCTGTTTCCTTTATCAGCGTTACATGTTTACATATCTTTCATTCGTTGTTCTTATCTCTCCACATACAATACAACAATAATACTTTGTTAGCCAAGTATGTTTTGCAACATACAAGGAATTTCATTTGCCAAGTCAGTCATGCAAATAAAAAGCAACAGAACACACAAAATACATTTTAACATAACATCACCGTCTATATCTCTCCTTTTTATTTCCCCGGATTTTTTTCCCGAATTGGACCTGGGTTTTTATCCGGTTTTTTGCCCTCCCCCAGGAGATCACTCGGTTCTTGGGGTGGAGAGGGGTGATAGCGCTATAAGGGGAGGGTAGTGTCTTGTGTTCTGTGTCTTGTGTCTACTGTTTGTGGGTGGGGGTGTTGTTTGTTTGGTGTTCAGCCATGAGCGAATGGCGGTGCGGGCTCGATGGACCTGGTGGTCTGCTCTCGCACCTACTTTCTATGTTTCTATGTTTCTATGTTTCCTTTATCCCTAACCAGTCTGAAGAAAGATCTCGACCCGAAACCATTCCTTCTCTCCGGAGATGCTGCCTGTCCGGCTGAGTTACTCCAGCTTTTTGTGTCTATCTTCGGTTTAAACCAGCAAAGGTAGTTCCTACCTACACAAGCCCAGCCAGCCGCCTGGGCTGAAGTAAATCATCCCCCCTTGACTGGAGCACTTCCTCAGTACCACACCAAACTGTCCTTGTGTCCCTGGAGTGCTGCTTACATGGAACAGTACAGCACAGGAACTGGCCCTTCGGCCCGCAACATCCGTGCCGAACGTGATGCAAGAGAGATAAACTAATATCAACAGCCTGCACAGTATCCATGTCATATGAGTATTGTGTTTGCAGGCCTCATATACTGCTGCAAGAAACGCCTGGATAGAGAGGATGTTTCCACTAGTGGGAGAGTCTAGGACCACAGGCCATAGCCTCAGAATTAAAGGACATTCCTTTAGGAAGGAGATGAGGAGGAATTTCTTCAGTCAGAGGGTGGTGAATCTGTGGAATTGTTTGCCACAGAAGGCTGTGGAGGCCAAGTCAATGGATATTTTTCAGGCAGAGATGAATTCTGGATTAGTATCGGTGTCAGGGGTTATGGGGAGAAGGCAGGAGAATGGGTTAGGAGGGAGAGATAGATCAGCCATGATTGAATGATGGAGTAGACTTGATGGGCCAAATGGCCTAATGCTGCTCCTATCACTTAAGAATTTATGAATTTCATTGTTCTCCTTTCCATAAGACATGGGAGCAAAATTAGTTACCCAATTTAATAATTTAAGATACCCAAGCAGAATTGTGTATCAGCCACTCCAAAGACATACAGGTTTGTTTAATTGGTTTGGTATAAATGTAAATTGTCCTTTGTGTGTGTAAGATCGCTGGTCGGTGCGGACTCGGTGGGGCCGAAGGGCCTGTTTCCACGCTGCATCTAAACTAAAATGATCAGCCATGATCACATTGAATGGCTTGAAGGGCCGAATGGCCTACTCCTGCACCTATTGTCTATTGTCTGTAAACCAGTGTGTACGAAGGAACTGCAGATGCTGGTTTAAATCGAAGATGGACACAAAAGGCTGGAGTAACTCAGCGGGTCAGGCAGCATCTCTGGAGAAAAGGAATAGGTGACGTTTCGGGTCGAGACCATTCTTCCAGCCTCTAATTTCTCTTACTCATCAGGTGATTATTTTTTTTTGCTACTGGTTTGAAGTGGTGCGTGACCAGACTCGTTCCACCTGCTACATTTTACTTGGTAATAGGAAGCTCTTGTGTGATGTGGTTTTCTCCAGGAGCACAAAGCCAGCATGGTGCAAATTCCTCTACAATGTAGCCCATTGTTCTGCTGCTTCTGCAGGTAAACAAATCAGGGTGCAGTGTCGAGAGGAATTCCATTGACAGCTTCATCACACCACCAACAGTGGAATATCAGTACATCCACTTTTATTCTGAGGGCCCGAGTTTTTTGTTTAGAGATACAGCGTGGAAACAGGCCCTTCGGCCCACCATGTCCGCGCCGACCAGCGATCCCCGTACACTAAAGGGCCTGTCCCACTGTACGAGGTAATTCTCCCGAGTTTACAAAAGATCAAACTCGTGGTAAGTACGTAGAATGCACGTAGCGGCTACGTCGGAGCTCGTGGATGTCTCGTAGCGGCTCGTAATGCTAACGGCTGGTACTCGGGAAATGCGATAACTCGTGAGGTTTTTTCAGCACTATGAATATTGTCAATAGACAATAGACAATAGGTGCAGGAGTAGGCCATTCGACCCTTCGAGCCAGCACCGCCATTCAATGTGATCATGGCTGATCATCCCAATCAGTACCCCGTTCCTGCCTTCTCCCCATATCCCCTGACTCCGCTATTTTTAAGAGCCCTATCTAGCTCTCTCTTTAAAGCATCCAGAAAACCGGCCTCCACCGCCCTCTGAGGCAGAGAATTCCACAGACTCACCACTCTCTGTGAAAAAAAGTGTTTCCTCATCTCCGTTCTAAATGGTTTACTCCTTATTCTTAAACTGTGGCCCCTGGTTTTGGACTCCCCCAACATCAGAAACATGTTTCCTGCCTCTAGCAGGTCCAAACCCTTAACAATCTTATATGTTTCAATGAGATACCCTCTCATCCTTCTAAACTCCAGAGTGTACAAGCCCAGCTGCTCCATTCTCTCAGCACATGACAGTCCCGCCATCCCGGGAATTAACCTTGTAAACCTGCGCTGCACTCCCTCAATAGCAAGAATGTCCTTCCTCAAATTAGGGGAACAAAACTGCACACAATACTCCAGGTGTGGTCTCACTAGGGCTCTGTACAACTGCAGAAGGACCTCTTTGCTCCTATATTCGATTCCTCTTGTTATAAAGGCCAACATGCCATGAGAGCCCCGAGTACCTATGAATGGCTATTACTGTAATTCTCCGAGTTCAAATCAGTGGAAACTCGAGAGAACCCTTGAATTACCTCGTACAGTGGGACTGCCCCGTAACACTATCCTGCACACACGAGGGACAATTTACATTTATACCACGCCAGGCAAAAATGCTGGAGAAACTCAGCGGGTGAGACAGCATCTAGGGAGCGAAGGAAATAGGCAACGTTTTGGGTCCAGACCCTTCTTCAGACGAGACCCTTCTCAGACAAATGGTCTCGACCCGAAACGTCGCCTATCCCTTCGCTCCATAGATGCTGCCTCACCCGTTGAGTTTCTCCAGCATTTTTGTCCACCTTCGATTTTTCCAGCATCTGCAGTTCTTTCTTGAACATTTATACCAAGCCAACTACCCTACAAACCTGTACGGTTTTAGAATGTGGGAGGAAAACGAAGATCTGAGAAAACCGACGCAGGTCACGGGGATAACGTACAAACTCCGTAAAGGCAAGCACGGTGGCGCTGCGTTAGAGTTGCTGCCTTACAGCGAACGCGGCGCCGGAGACCCGGGGTCGATCCCGATTACGGGTGCTGTCTGTACGGAGTTTGTACGTTCTCCCCGTGACCTGCGTGGGTTTTCTCCGAGATCTTCGGTTTCCTCCCACATTCCAAAGACGTACAGGTTTGTAGGTTAATTGGCTTGGTAAATGTCAAAATTGACCCTGGTGGGTGTAGGATAGTGTTAATGCGTGGGTATTGCTGGTCAGCGTGGGACGAGGGGCCTGTAAGGCAGTAGCTCTACTGCTGCACTGTGCCGCCTATTCTGTGGGCCTAAGCTGTAGGTGTAGGAAGGATGCTGGTTTAAACTGCAGATGGACACACAAAGCTGGAGTAACTCAGTGGGTCGGACAGCATATAGTCATAAGGAGCTACAGTGGCTTGCAAAAGTATTCATACCCCTTGAACTTTTCCACATTTTGTCACGTTACAACCACAAACGTAAATGTATTTTATTGGCATTTTATGTGATAGACCAACACAAAGTGGTGCATAATTGTGAAGTGGAAGGAAAATGGTTTTCAAATTTCTTTACAAATAAAAAACTGAAAAGTGTCGCGTGCAAAAGTATTCAGCCCGCTTTACTGTGATACCCCTAAATAAAATCCAGTGCAACCAATTGCCTTCAGAAGTCACCTAATTAGTAAATAGAGTCCACTTGTGTGCAATCTAATCTCAGTATAAATACAGCTGTTCTGTGAAGGCCTCAGAGGTTTGTTAGAGAACATTAGTGAACAAACAGCATCATGAAGCCCAAGGAACACACCAGACAGGTCAGGGATAAAGTTGTGGAGAAGTTTAAAGCAGGTTAGGTTATAAAAAAATATCCCAAGCTTTGAACATCTCACGGAGCACTGTTCAATCCATCATCCGAAAATGGAAAGAGTATGGCACAACTGCAAACCTACCAAGACATGGCCGTCCACCTAAGCTGACAGGCCGGGCAAGGAGAGCATTGATCAGAGAAGCAGCCAAGAGGCCCATGGTAACTCTGGAGGAGATGCAGAGATCCACAGCTCAGGTGGGAGAATCTGTCCACAGGACAACTATTAGTCGTGCACTCCACAAATCGGGCCTTTATGGAAGAGTGGCAAGAAGAAAGCCATTGTTGAAAAAAAGCCATAAGAAGTCCCGTTTGCAGTTTGCCACAAGCCATGTGGGGGACACAGCAAACATGTGGAGGAAGGTGCTCTGGTCAGATGAGACCAAAATTGACGTTTTTGGCCTAAATGCAAAACGCTATGTGTGGCGGAAACCTAACACTGCACATCACCCTGAACACACCATCCCCACTGTGAAACATGGTGGTGGCAGCATCATGCTGTGGGGATGCTTTTCTTCAGCAGGGACAGGGAAGCTGGTCAGAGTTGATGGGAAGATGGATGGAGCCAAATACAGGGCAATCTTGGAAGAAAACCTGTTAGAGTCTGCAAAAGACTTGAGACTGGGGCGGAGGTTCACCTTCCAGCAGGATAACGACCCTAAACATACAGCCAGAGCTACAATGGAATGGTTTAGATCAAAGCATATTCATGTGTTAGAATGGCCCAGTCAAAGTCCAGACCTAAATCCAATTGAGAATCTCTGGCAAGACTTGAAAATTGCTGTTCACAGACGCTCTCCATCCAATCTGACTGAGCTTGAGCTATTTTGCAAAGAAGAATGGGCAAAAATTTCAGTCTCTAGATGTGCAAAGCTGGTAGAGACATACCCCAAAAGACTTGCAGCTGTAATTGCAGCGAAAGGTGGTTCTACAAAGTATTGACTCAGGGGGGCTGAATACTTTTGCACACGACACTTTTCAGTTTTTTATTAGTAAAAAAATTTGAAAACCATGTATCATTTTCCTTCCACTTCACAATTATGCATCACTTTGTGTTGGTCTATCACATAAAATCCCAATAAAATACATTTACGTTTGTGGTTGTAACGTGAGAAAATGTGGAAAAGTTCAAGGGGTATGAAAACTTTTGCAAGCCACTGTATATCCTTAAGTTATGGGGAAAGGTTGAGCAGGCTGGGTCTCTTATCCTTGAAGCGCAGGAGGATGAGGGGTGATCTTGTAGAGGTGTACAAAATCATGAGAGGAATAGATCGAGTAGATGCACAGAGTCTCTTGCCCAGAGTAGGGGAAGTAAGAACCAGAGGACATGAGGGGGGAAAAGATTTAATAGGAACCTAAGGGGTAACTTTTTCACACAAAGGGTGGTGGGTGTATGGAACGAGCTGCTGGTGAAAGTAGTCGAGGCAGGGACTATTGCAGCGTTTAAAAAAAATTAGACAGGTAAATAGATAGGACAGGTTTAGAGGGATATGGGCCAAATGCAAGCAGGTGGGACTAGTGTGGATGGGACATGTTGGCTGATGTGTGCGAGTTGGGCCGAAGGGCCTGTTTCCACATTGTATGATTCTCTATTCCAAAACCTATTGAGCCGAGTATTCAATTTAAACGTATAAACATTGAATTCTCCAATTTTAGGGAACTAACCAACAACCCCTCACTTGTTTCTCTTCCCTCTCTATTCACCGTGTATCCTTTCTTACAATAATGAGACAAAAACTGTACACAGTACTCCAGGATTAGCTTCCCCAATACTCTATACAATTGGAACAGTACTTCCCTGTTTCTGCATTTCAACCCCTTACCTGTCTATTAGTTGCACCTGCACATAACATCTTGAAGGTAGACAAAAATGCTGTAGAAACTCAGCGGGTGAGGCAGCATCTTTGGAGCGAAGGAAATAGGCAACGTTTCTGGCCAAAACCCTTCTTCAGTTTGAAGAAGGGTTTTGGCCCGAAACGTTGCCTATTTCCTTCGCTCCATAGATGCTGCCTCACCCGCTGAGTTTCTTCAGCATTTTTGTCTACCTTCGATTTTCCAGCATCTGCAGTTCCTTCTTAAACATAACATCTTGAGCTTTGTGCACTCTGACCGCTCGATTCCTCTGCGCAACCCTTTGTCTATTCTGTAGGAAGGAGCTACAGGTGCTGGTATATACTGAAGGTAGACCAAAATGCTGGAGTAACTTAATGGGTCAGGCAGCATCGGTGGAGAAAAAGGATGGGTGACGTTTCAGGTCTGAAGAAGGGTCCTGACCCGAACTGTCGCTCATCATTTTTCTCCAAACAGTGAAGAACTTTGGTACATCCTGCATTCATCTGAACCTTTTGCATTTCCTTTTTCTCCTCTCTTGAACCGAACTGTCTGGTGGTGAATGTGGTGTGGACTCTGTCGTAACAAAGGTCTGTGGGAGGGAATGTCCCACATTCTAACCGACTTTCATCGAGATTCCTCTTCAACTTCCTCGAGTTAACATCCCTTGGTTTTTTGGGAAGTGAGAAAATGCCTTGAAAGGATCAAATACCTCAGGATTCCACCGAGAGCTGACAAACGCATTGTTGTCGAGGGTCGAGAAATGTTGTCGAGAAAATGGTATTCAGCCAAGGCTCACCAAACTCCTGGGATGGAACGTAGCACGGTACAGCACAAGAGCAGGCCCTTCGGCCCACAATGTATGTGCCGGACATGATGCCAAGACCAACCCTATCTGCCTGCACATGATCTATATTCCCGCATATCCATATGTACGGCACGGTGGCGCAGCGGTAGAGTTGCTGCCTTAAGCCCCTGTCCCACTTTCACGACCTAATTGCCGACCTCTGCCGAGTTTGCCCTTGACTCATACTCGCAGCATGGTCGCCACGAGGCCGTAGGAGGTCTTCGTAACTCTTCCTCATGCTCGTGAGTGGTCTCCGCGTACTCCTGGCCTCAAGTAGGTCGCGGCGTTTTTTCCAGCCTGATAAAAAATGTCCACGAGTTTTAAAAAAAGGTCGGCGTGGAAAAAAATCGATACTTTTTACTCGTAGTAGGTCGTAGGTCGTAGTAGGCGTGATGGTAGTCGTAGGTAGTCGTAGGTCGGTAACTGGCCCGAGAAAAAAAGAAGCAAACATGACATCATTTTATCATGTGGTCATTTTCCACTCGTAGCTAGTCGTAGTTGGTCTTAGGTGTGGAAGACTGAGGTTGAGGGGGGTCGTAGGAGGTCATAGACATGGTCATAGGAGGTCTTTTACTTCGGCAAGTCAACACGACCTTGACATTTTTTTCAACTCGTCTTGGGTCTTCTAAACTCCTGGATTATGTCGTCCAAGTGGGACAGGCTCTTTACAGCGCCAAAGACCTGGGTTTACAAAAAAACTGTAGATTGTCCCTGGTGTGTGGGATAGTGTTAGTGTGCGAGGATTGGTGATCGCTGCAATCTGAAGAAGGGTCCTGACCTAAAGCATCGCCTCTCCATGTTCTCTAGAGAAGCTGAGTAACTCCAGCACTTTGTGTTTTTATTGCTCAATATTCCAGCACTTGCAGTTGCTTGTGCCTACATTTTTCTTCCCATTGACTTTACGTCAACAGCCAATCACCATCCCTAGCGTGACAACGATACGATAGAACTTTATTCATCCCAGGAGGGGAATTGGTTTCTTTGTCCGGGTGACAATTTTTTAGCTGCTGTAGGGGGGATTTTTTGACTTAAGGTGTTTTTATGTATGTAAGCACGGACTGGGAATAGGGAGGTGTTTTAATGTGGGAAGATCACACCGTCAGAAATGAGCTACAACATCACATCATTGGGCAACTGAAAGATACAGCATGGAAACGGACCCTTTGGCCCACCGAGTCCATGCTATTTGGTCCTGTTATCCCACTTTCTCATCCACTCCTGACATCCTTGGGGAGATTTACAGAGGCAACTTAACCTACAGACACGCACGTCTTCGGGATGTGGGAGGAAACCAGAGCGCCCGGAGGAAACCCACGTGGTCACAGGGAGAACGTGCAAAATTCACACGCAGACTTGCATTCACTAGATCTTAAAAGAATAAGAGGAAGTTTCTAATTGATGGCAGCATAGCGGTAGAGTTGCTGGCTTGCAGCCCTAGAGATCCTGACTACTGTCTGTGCGGAGTTTGCATGTTTCCCCCTGTGACCATGTGGGTTTTCAGTTTCTTCCCACATTCCAAAGACATGCAGGTTTGTAGGTTCATTGGCTTCTGAAGATTGTCCCTAGTGTGTAGGATAGAACTAGTGTACGGGATGATCGCTGGTTGGTGTGGGCTGAAGGGCCTGGTTTCCACCCTGTATCTCTAACATTAAAACTAAAAGGTGCTGTAGAAACCTAGAAAATGTTTAACAGGGCGTGATGGATTTAGATGTTTATGATAGTGGAGAGACCAGCACCGTGGATCACTTTCTCTGGATAATGGAGGGAAGTCATTTAAGACTGAGATGAGGAGAATTTTGTTCTCCCAGAGAGAGGTGAGGCTGTGAGATTTTCTGCAACAATAATCACTTGAAACCAAATCATTAGATGTATTCAAGAGCGAATTGGATATTTTTCTTTGGACAAGAGAGATTAAGGGACATAGTAGGTTGGGAGGAAAGCCAGAAGAGGTTTCTGTTTTTAGGTGGACACAAAATGGCAGAGTAACTCCGCGGCACAGGCAGCATCTCTGGAGAAATGGGTGACGTTTCGGATCAAGACCCTTCTTCAGGTGACATTACGGGTCGAGTCCTTTCTTCAGCCTGAAGAAGGGTCTCGACCCAAAGCGTCACCAATTCCTTCTCTCCAGAGATGCTGCCTGTCCCGCTGAGTTACTCCAGTATTTTGTGTTTATCTTTGGTGTAAACCAGCATCTGCAGTTCCTTCCTACACATTCTGCATTTAGGTAGTCAGTCATGATCACATTGAGTGGCAGAGCAGACTCGACAAGCCAACTTAGTTTGGTTTGGAGATACAGCGTGGAAACGGGTCCTTCGGCCCATCGAGTCCATGCCGACCATCGATGACCCGTTCACAGTAGTTCTGTGTTATCCCACTTTCTCGTCCACTCTGTACGCACTAGGGACAATTTACAGAGGGCCAATTAACCTACAAACCGCCACGTCTTTGGGATGTGGGTGGAAACTGGAGCACCCCGGAGGAAACCCACGCGGTCACAGGGAGAACGTGCAAACTCCACGCACAGACGGTACCTGAGGTCAAGGATCGAACCCAGATCTCTTGCGCTATGAGGCAGCAGCTCTACCCGCTGCGCCACTGCTGCCCTATTCCTGCCCTTTGTTTATTATGTTTCTATGCAATTGAACTGACGTAAGGGGGGCAATTTTTAAGCACATGTGATTTGCTTTACAGATGCCTTAATGTTGGAACACTTCTACCCATTCCCGCAAATCCCGAGTCTTTCAGTGACTGCCTCCAGCTTTTGTGTCGTCTCCAGTGAAGAACACCAAAAACAAATGACTTCAGCAACTGATGAGCTGTTCAGCAGTGATTCGAGGTAACCTTCCAAGCCAACATGTCACTTTACAGCTGTTTAAGAATGTCTGATCACATTGGGGGCCAGTGGTTCAAACTATCAGTACTCTACATGGATGCATAGTATTTGTCAATTGGGTGCCAGCCAGTTTTGAATGGTTGGTTGCATTTAAGGGCCTGTCCCACTTACGAGACATTTCAGCAAACTGTCTGGGACCTTCAAGCTCGGGGACTCGCCTGAAAAAGCGCGAGCTGGATCGACCGTCAGCGCGGAACACACACGCGCACACACACACACACACACAAACACACAAACACATCGCAAAGGCGGGGGCCACGGAAAGCGGGGGAGCGCTGTCTGAAATTCACATGGTGCAAAGCCAAGGTGATACCCGCGATGAACAGGAAGGTTAAAGACGGCTAGCACAGTGTACGGTAAGTCCTTTAAAAGAGCGGAGAGGGGGGAGGGAGAAGGGGGTAGAAGGAGTGGAGACACTTTTAAGAAGCCAGACAACTTTTAATAAGCCAGTGATACACAGCTGTGAAGTTTAGCGGGCATTTAATATTACCGGTCGGTTATCTTTGGTTCTGAAAACTCGTGCTTACGTTTTTTTTTCCCCAATGAGTCAATTAAAATGCCCGGTCAGCAATGGAGATTACCTACGGCCACCTCGACTACCTACAACGACATGGCGACCCCACTACAACTGCACTACGACTTCAAAAGTATAGATTTTCTCCATCCCGACCAATATTTGGTCGCAGAAAATGTTTCAACATTTTGAGACCGCGAGTAGTAACCACTATGCAGGAACTCCTCTCGACCATGAAGGAAACTTACCAGAGACCACCTACGACCATGTGTCGACCATGCTGCGAGCTTGTGGCGAGCGCAGAGTCTCCTAAACTCGCCAATAAGGTCGCCTTAGTGGGACATGCCCTTTATTCCTAGTGTTGCTCATCAGTAATGGAATCGTCATAGGTTTAGAGTTATTATCGTCACGTGTACCGAGGCACAGTGAAAAGCTTTTCAGAGCTATAGGGCGGCACGGTGGTGCACCAGTAGAGTTGCTGCCCTACAGACCTGGGATTGGTCCTGATTACGGGTGCTGTCTGTACAGAGTTTGTACGTTCCCCCCGTGACCTGCGTGGGTTTTGCCCTGGAGCTCCGGTTTCCTCCCACACTCCAAAGACGTGCAGGTTTGTAGGTTAATTGGCTTGGTACAAATGTAAATTGTCCCTCGTGTGTTGGATCATGTTAGTGTGCGGGGATCGCTGGTCGGCCCGAACTCAGTGGGCCAAAGGATCTTTTTCCACGCTGTATCTCTAAATTAAACTTAAGGTCTCCCTCAACTCTGATACTTCAGGAAAAACAATCCAAGTATGTTCAATTTCTCCTTATAGTTAATACTCTCTAATCCAGGCTGCACCCTGCCACATTTGTTCTGCATCCTCTCCAAAGTCTCCACATTCCTCCTATAATGGGGTGATTAGAACTACACCCAATACAAAAAATACAGCCTTACCAACGTTTTATAATGTTGCAACATGACTCACTCACTCTTATATTCAAGAGTCAAGAGTGTTTCATTGTCATATGTCCCAGATAGAAGAATGAAACTTTTTCCTGTTGCAGCACAACAGAATATGTAAACATAGTACACTGAACAATATGATAAACGAGAGAGGAAAACAATGTCAGTGTGTTACATATACACTTATTCATATGTACATACATACACACACAATCACTCACACACACACACACACACACACACACACACACACACACACACACACACACACACACACACACACACACACACACACACACACACACACACACACACACACACACATATATACACACACACACACACACACACACACACATATATATACACACACACACATATATATACACACACACACACACACACACACACACACACACATATACACACACACACACACACACACACATACATATATATATATATATACACACACATACACACACACACACACACACACATATATACACACACACACACACACACACACACACACACACACACACACACACACACACATATATACACACACACACACACACATATATATATATACACACGCACACACACACATATATACACACACACACACATACTCAAAAAACAAAGAATAGTAGTGCAATAATAATAATAATAATAATAGTCTATTGAAGTTCAGAGCATATTTGAGGTTGTAGTGTTTAGTAGCCTGATGGCTGTAGGGAAGAAGCTGCTCCTGAATCTTCACAGTTTTCAGGCTCCTGTACCTTCTTCCCGATGGCAGTCATGAGATGAGTGCGTGGCCAGGATGGTGTGCGTCTTTGATGATGCTGGCTGCCTTCTTGAGGCAGCGCCTACGATAGATCCCTTCGATGGTGGGGAGGTCAGAGCCGGGGATGGACTGGGAAGTGGTCACAAATTTTTGCTGACTTTTCCGCTCTTGAACGTTCAAGTTGCTGAACCAGGCCACGATGCAACCGGTCAGCATGCTCTCTACTGTGCACCTGTAGAAGTTGAAGAGAATCCCCTCAGACACACCGAATCTCCGTAATCTTCTCAGGAAGTAGAGTGTGCTGGGTCCAGGAAAGATCTTCGGAAATATGCACGCCCAGGAATTTGAGGTTTTTGACTCTATCCACCATCGTCCCATTGATATAAACAGGATTGTGGGTCTTCATCCTTCCTCTTCCAAAGTCCACAATCAATTCTTTGGTTTTACTGATATTGAGAGCCAGGTAGTTGTGCTGGCACCATTTGGTCAATCGGTCGATCTCATTTCTACACTCTGACTCATCACCATCTGTAATTCGTCCAACAATTGTGGTGTCGTCGGTGAACTTTGAGATAGAGTTCGCACTATGTCCGGCTACACAGTCATGAGTATAGAGTGAGTAGAGCAGCGGGCTGAGCACGCAGCCTTGAGGCGCTCCCGTATTGATTGTTAATGAGGAAGAAGTGTTTCTGCCAATTCAAACACTGTGGTTTCTGGTTGAGGAAGTCGAGGATCCAATTGCAGAGGGATGCGCAGACACCCAGTTCCGTGAGCTTGGTAACCAGTTTGGAGGGGATGATGGTATTGAACACCGAACTGTAATCAATAAACAACAGCCTGACGTAAGTGTTTTTATTGTCCAAGTGGTCCAATGCGGAGTGGAGAGCCAGTGAGATTGCATCCTCCGTTGACCTGTTATGACGGTAGGCGAACTGTAGTGGGTCGAGGTTCATGTTGGGGTAGGAGTTGATATCCACCATAACCAACCTCTCAAAGCACTTCACCACAGACGTTAGTGCCACTGGTCGATAGTCGTTGAAGCACATCACCTTACTCTTCTTGGGCACCGGTATTATTGATGCCCTCTTAAAGCACGTGGGAACCTCAGACCTCAGTAGTGAGAAGTTGAAAATGTCCACAAAAACTCCAGCCAGTTGGTCTCCACGGGTTTTGAGAACTCGACCGGGTATACCATCTGGTCCAGGTACTTTCCGAGGGTTCACCCCCCTGAAGGATCTTCTGACCACGGCCTCTGTGACTAAGATTGTAATACCATCAGGGTGAATGGGGGCTCGGGAAGGCACATCAGTGTTCTCCCTATCAAAGCGTGTAGAACGCATTGAGCTCGTCAGGGAGTGATGCTTCGCTGTCGCTTGAGCTGCCTCCTGCTTTCGCCTTGTAGGGGGGTGATGGCATTCAAACCCTGCCACAGTTGCTGAACATCTGCCCCATCCTCCAGCTTTGAGCTGAAGTCCCTTTTGACCTTTTTGATGGCCTTGTCAAGGTCGTATTTGGACTTCTTATAGACCTCTGCGTCACCAGACCTGAATGCCCGGGATCTGGTCTTCAGAAGAATGCGGATCTCCTGGTTCATCCAAGGCTTCTGGTTAGGAAACACTCGGATAGTTTTTGTAGTGCTGCCTTTACCACTCTGACTGCCTTGCTGCTTTCTAGGAATTAGACGTAAAGATCCCTCTGTTAAGGTGTGTAGGAAAGAACTGCAGGTGCTGGTTTAAATTGAAGGTAAACCCAAAATGTTGGAGGAAAGGAATGGGTGACGTTTTGGGTTGAGACCCTTCTTCAGACTGATGTTAAGGTGCCTGCCATTAACTGTATTATTTCCTCTTACATTTGACCTCCCAAAGTGCAATACATTACACTTCTCGGATAAAACTCCATCTTCCACTTCTCCACCCATGTCTGTCGCTGACCTATATCCTGCTCCATTCTTTGACCGCCTCTTTCCTGTTCCCAAATCCACAGACGTGTGTCTTCTGTAAACTTACTATTCAACCTATCTATGCTTCATCTGTATATGGACTTGTACACCCATTTTAGACCTAGAGTGACACAGGATGGACATAGGCCCATCGGCCCAACTTGCCCACACTGACCAACATGTCCCATCTACACTCGTCCCACCTCCCTGCATACAAAATATGAGTGGAATAGATCAGATAAATGCCGAGTCTCTTGCCCAGAGAACCAGAGGTCACAGGTGTAAAATGTATCCTGATAGGTTTAAGGTGAGAAGGGAAAGATATAGTTATAGAGTGAGAAAGTGTGGAAACTGGCCCTTCGGCCCAACTAGCTCACACTGACTAACATGTCCCATCTACACTAGTCACACCTGCCTGTGTTTGTCCCATATCCCTCTAAACCTGTCCTATCCATGCAACCGTCTAAATGTTTCTTAAACTTTGCGATAGCACCTGCCTCCTCTGGCAGCTCGTTCCATACAACCACCACCCTTTGTGTGAAGGAAAGAATGACACCTCTCAGGATACTATTAAATTTTTTCCCCCTTCACCTTAAACCTATGTTCTCCGGTTCTTGATTCCTTTGATCTTGGCAAGAAACTGTGTGTCTACCCAATCTATTCCTCTCACGATTTTGTACACCTATGGGAGTTATCTACAGGCCCCCAAACAGTAACCTGGATATAGGGCGCAAGTTGCATCAGGAGTTAAATTTAGCATGTAACAAAGGTAATGCTATGGTGGTTATGGGGGATTTCAATATGCAGGTAGACTGGGAAAATCAGGTTGGTACTGGACCCCAAGAAAGGGAGTTTCTAGAGTGCCTCCGAGATGGATTCTTAGAGCAGCTTGTATTGGACCCTACCAGAGAGAAGGCAATTCTGGATTTAGTCTTGTGTAATGTACCGGATTTGATAAGGGAACTTAAGGTAAAGGAACCATCAGGAGGTAGTGACCATAATATTATGTTTTAATCTGCAATTTGAGAGGGAGAAGGTAAAATCAGAAGTGTTTGTATTGCAGGTGAACCAAGGGGACTATGGAGGCATGAGGGAGGAGCTGGCCAAATTTGACTGGAAAGGGACCCTAGTGGAACAGCAATGGCAGGAATTTCTGGGAATAATCCAGATGATGCCGGATCATTTCATTCCAAAAAGGAAGAAAGATTCTAAGGGGAGCAAAAGGCAACCGTGGCTGACAGGGGAAGTCAAGGACAGTACAAAACTACAAGAGAAGATGTATAACATAGCAAAGATGAGCAGGAAGCCAGAGGATTGGGTCGTTTAAAGAACAACAGAAGGTAACTAATAAGGCTATACGGGGAGAAAAGATGAAGTACTAAGGTAAGCTAGCCAAGAATATAAAAAAGGAGGATAGTAAAAGCTTTTTTAGGTATGTGAAGCGGAAAAGATTAGTAAAGGCAAATTTGGGTCCCTTGAAGGCAGAAACAGGTGAATTTATTATGGGAACAAGGAAATGGAAGACGAGTTGAACAGGTACTTTGTTTGTGTCTTCCTTAGTGAAGATAGAACCAATCTCCCAGAAGTACTAGGAGACAGAGGATCTGGGGTGACGGAGGAACTGAAGGAAATTCACATTAGTCAGGAAATGGTGTTGGGTTGACTGATGGGACGGAAGACTGATAAATCCTCAGGGGTCTGGTGGTCTGCATGACGGGGTACTCAAGAAGGTGGCTCTAGAAATCATAGACACATTGGTGATCATTTTCCAATGTTCTATAAATTCTGGATCCGTTCCTGTGGATTGGAGGATAGCTAATGTTATCCCACTTTTTAAGAAAGGAGGGAGAGAGAAAGCAGGGAATTATAGACCAGTTAACCTGACATCGGTGGTGGGGAAGATGCTGGAGTCAATTATTAAAGATGTAATAACAGCGCATTTGGATAGCAGTAACAGGATTAGTCCAAGTCAGC
This sequence comes from Malacoraja senta, assembly GCA_038087875.1. Taxonomy (NCBI): domain Eukaryota; kingdom Metazoa; phylum Chordata; class Chondrichthyes; order Rajiformes; family Rajidae; genus Malacoraja; species Malacoraja senta. The sequence continues at coordinate 33,445,002 of CM075985.1, forward strand.
ATGGATTTACGAAGGGGAAATCTTGCTTGACTAATCTTCTGGAATTTTTTGAGGATGTGAAAAATAAAATGGATGAAGGAGAGCCAGTGGATGTAGTGTATCTGGACATTCAGAAAGCCTTTGATAAGGTCTCACACAGGAGATTAACGGGCAAAATTAGAGCACATGGTATTGGGGGTAGGATATTGACATGGATAGAAAATTGATTGGCAGACAGGAAACAAAGAGTAGGAATTAACGGGTCCCTTTCAGAATGGCAGGCAGTGGCGAGTGGAGTGCCACAAGGCTCGGTGCTGGGACCGCAGCTATTTAAAATATAAATGATTTAGATGAAGGAATTAAAAGTAACATTAGCAAATTTGCAGATGACACAAAGCTGGGTGGCAGTATGAACTGTGACGAGGATGCTATGAGGATGCAGGGTGACTTGGATAGGTTGGGTGAATGGGCAGATGCATGGCAGATGCTGTATAATGCGGATAAAAATGTGAGGTTACCCACTTTGATGGCAAGAACAATAAGGCGGATTATTACCTGAATGGTGTCAGATTAGGAAAAAATGGGAAGTGTAACGAGACCTGAGTGTCCTTGTACATCAGTCACTGAAAGTAAGCATGCAGGTACAGCAGGCAGTGAAGAAAGCTAATGGCATGTTGGCCTTCATAACAAGAGGATTTGAGTATAGGAGCAAAGAGGTCCTTCTGCAGTTGTACAGGGCCCTAGTGAGACCACACCTGGAGTATTGCATGCCGTTTTGGTCTCCTAATTTGAGGAAAGACATTCTTGCTATTGAGGGAGTGCAGCATAGATTCACGAGGTTAATTCCCGGGATGGCGGGACTGTCATATGATGAACTAAAGGAACGGCTGGGCTTCACTGTAATTTAGAAGAATGAGAAGGGATCTTATAGAAACATATAAAATTATTAAGGGATTGGACAAGCTAGATGCAGGAAACATGTTCCCGATGTTGGGAGAGTCCAGAACCAGGGGCCACAGTTTAAGAATAAGGGTAGACCATTTAGGACTGAGTTGATGAAAACCTTTTCACCCAGAGAGTTGTAAATGTGTGGAATTCTCTGCCTCAGAAGGCAGTGGAGGACGATTCACTGGATGCATTCAAGAGATAGTTAGATAGAGCTCTTGGGGCTGGCAGAATCAAGGGATATGGGGAGAAGGCAGGAACGGGGTACTAATTGTGGATGATCAGCCATGATCACGTTGAATGGTGGTGCTGGCTCGAAGGGCCGAATGGCCTCCTCCTGCACCTATTGTCTATGTTGCTATCACCCCTCATCCTCCTGCGCTACAAGGAATCCCAGCCTGCTCAACCTCTCCCTGTAGCTCAGGTCCTCGAGTCCCGGCAACAAGACAGAGGTTGGATGGTAACTTTACAGAAGGTACATACGCGGTGGAAAGGTGTTATTCAGGCTGGAGGTCTACGTCAATGGTTCAATGGCCCTATATTGTCACGTGTACCGAGGTACAGTGAAATTTGATTTATCATACAGTCATACCAAAAAAAGCAACAAGATACAAAACTACGTGTGTGAGAATCCCCAGGGCACACAGCATTAGCGGTGACCCACAGCCATCAGTTCAATGTCCGGGCCACACACACACACACACGCTCCTTCACCGTGATGTGACCAGAGTTGTACAGACCGCTGTCACTCTCTCTGCAGTCCCTGTCCGCCCGAACGGTCAGAAAGCCGTCCACACTCGCACCAGACTCCGGGATGTCCTCACGGCGCGATGTCCCTGCAAACACCGAGATCACGGCACTCCATCCGAGTGGAATAACTTTTTTCCTTCATCCTCCTTTTCCTCCAGTGGTGTTCTGCAGGGATCTGTCAAGGGATTCCTCGCTTGTGACAATTCAGTGTGAAAAAAGCACAAACTAGAGACCACGGCATGCATCCCTGTGTAACATCACTGTACACAGACCTCCAGCCAACCTCGACCTTCTGTCTTCAATGGATAAGCCAATTCTGGATCCATTTTACTATCGCCACTGATCCCATGCATCTTAATCTTCGACACTAGCCTAATGAGGGACTTTGGCAAATGCCTTAAAGTCCATAGAGACAACATCCACTGTGGGCAGCACGGTGGTGCAGCGGTAGAGTTGCTGCCGTACAGCGCCAGAGACCCGTGCTCGACGGGTGCTGTCTGTATGGAGTTTGCACGTTCTTTGACCGCTTGGGGTTTTTTCCGGGTGCTCCGGTTTCCTCCCGCACTCCAAAGACGTACAGACGTGCAGATTTTTGGTAAAAGAGATTATAAATTGTCCCTAGTGTGTAGGATAGTGTGCGGGGATCGCTGGTCGGCACAGACCCGGTGGGCCGAAGGGCCTGTTTCCGCACTGTATCTTTATAGTCTAAGGTCACTGCCCTGCCCGCATCAGTCACCTTCATCATAGGCAGACATAACCTGCGTGAATAGTGCATCAGTCTGCAGAGAGAGAGCGCATTCAAAACCCACTGTTAAAGTTGGTATAATTTAACCAGGGAGCAAATTTGCAATGCAAACTGTGCAGAAGGTGCGAATGTTGACTTGTTTTGTTTGGCTTCTGCCGTGGTTTGAATTTCCATTTTAGTTTATTAATTGGCTCCTGCTCAACAATGAAGCCTGTGGAAATGCAAAGAGTTGCCACTGCTGATCCAGTGCCCTAAAATCAGGCATCCTGTTTCTGAACAGTGAAATGCAAATATTCAACTTTGTAATCTCCCAACAGGTGCAGGTTAAACTCAGATGGCATCCAGATCGATGCGGAGTTTGCAGCGTCGGGACTGAGCGGAGAGCTCGAGATGGAGGTTAGTGTCGCTTCCTTTGCGTTGTGGTGTTGGTTGTTTTTCATGGCATGGCATGATGGTGCAGCGGTAGAGTTGCAGCCTCACAGCGCCAGGGACCCCGGTTCGATCCTGACTACGGGTGCTGCCTGTACAGAGTTTGTACGTTCTCCCCGTGACCTGCGTGGGTTTTCTCCGGGTGCTCCGGGTTTCCTCCCACACTCCAAAGACGTGCAGGTTTGTCGGCTAAGTGGCTTGGTAAAATTGTATATATTGTCCCTAGTGTGTGTAGGATAGTGTTAGTGCACGGGGATCGCTGGTCGGCACAGACTCGGTGGGCCGAATGGCCAGTTTCCTCGCCGTATCTCTAAACTAAATTTAAATTAAATTAAGCACCCTTTCCGCAGAGTCAAACGCGAAACAATAATGTGTTGGACGAAACTGCAGTTGCTGATTTACACTGGCGATAGGCACAAAAAGATGGAGTAACTCAGCGGGTCAGGCAGCAGGAATAGGTGGCATTTTGGGTCAAGACCCTTTTTTTGCAAAACAATATTGTTGTCCCGTTAGAAGTCTTGGTATCATAGACTTCCGTAAGAACAGTGCAGCTCCCAAACCCCTATTCATCAATGGGGACTGTGTGGAAAGGGTCTCAGACTTCAGATTCCTGGGCACACAAATTACGGAGGATCTCTCCTGGACTACAAACACCACCACAGCAGTCAAGAAGGCCCAGCAGCGACTCTACTTTCTGAGGATCCTCAGGAGAAACAACCTGGAGGAGAAGCTGCTGGTGTCCTTCTACCGCTGCTCCATCGAGAGTGTGCTGGCGTACTGTATAACCACATGGTATGCCAGCTGCTCTGCAGCGGACAGGAGAGCCCTTCAAAGGGTCATCAACACCGCACAAAAAATCACTGGCTGCCTACTGCCCTCCCTGAAGGACATCTTCAGCTCTCACTGCCTTGGCAGGGCAGCCAACATCCTGAAGGACCCTTCCCACCCTGGACACAACCTGTTCCACCTGCTGCCCTCTGGCAGACGGTACAGGTCTTTCAAAACTCGCACAAACTGACTCAGAGACAGCTTCTACCCCATAGCCATACGTGAACTCAACAATGCAAAATAAGAAATAACACTCGCATTCAACTGAATGGTTCTACCTGAGCTGCTATTGTTATTTATCTTTTTTTTTATTTTTTTTTAAATTTTTTTTAATTTTTTATATGTATATATTTTTACCTTTTCTTATATATTTAAAATTGCTCTTGTGAATCGCACCATGGGATTGACTTTTAAATTTCGTTGTACAATAGTGCAATGACAATAAAGAGATTACTTACTTACTTACTTACTGCTGTCCGACTGATAAGATGTTGCATAATGGAGGAAAGCTGCAGTGACCTGCCCACCAATAATGACTGCTGCTTTTGCTTGTGTCAGCATAACTTTATATGTGTCAGCTGCTTCTTCTTCTTGTCGAGTCCCCACACGAGATTAGAAGTTGCTCGGCCAGAGCTGAACACGCTTCTCGGCTTCTGCACCCAGCGGGTGTCTGCCTCATCGCTTCTTGTGAGTGGCGGTGGAAAGATTGGTGGAAACGGGGCCGCGACCTTAACTCTCTTTCCTTGACCCCGCGTGTCCGGTAACCTCTTAGCGAAGCATGTGGGCAAAGCTATAGAAGCAAGAGTCGGAGAGAGAAATGGACAGACTTGACGGTGGAGATAGAAATCTTTGTGTGCGTTCCACAAAAGCAGAAGTAATGCATTTGGAAATATCTTTTGAAGGTCAGAATTGTTATAACTGCCTCAAGACCTGTTTATCTGCTTCGGGACGAATTTATGGTATTTAAAAATTTAAATACAGTTAATCAAAAGTTCTTTTCGCAAGCTATTGTGTTTAGTTTTTGACCAGTATTGAGTTAGAATTGTCATGAAATATTCTTGCATTTAGCCTCCTATAATTGCGATTAGGAGGAGGGAGAATGTGAGTTTAGTTTAGTTTATAGAAACAGAGCGGAAATAGATAGGCCCTTCGGCCCTCCGACCAGTGATCTCCGCACGCTAGCACCATCCGACACACACCAGGGACAATTTACGATTTTTACCGAAGCCAATTAAACTACAAACCTGTACGTCTTTGGAGTGCGGGAGGAAACCGGAGCGCCCGGAGAAAACCCACGCGGTCACAGGGAGAACGTACAAAGACAGCACCCGTAGTCAGGATTGACACCGGCTCCTTGGCGCTGCAAGAAACTTGTAAGGCAAGTTGAGACGGAAACAGTGAATGTCTCTGGTCCAGGACGTGTTCCCCAGTGTGAGTTGCCAGAGAGTGTTGATGTGATCAGCCTGTCGGGTTGTGGTGCTCCATAGTTATCTCCAGCCCAGTGGGGAGTTATCCATCTCCCGTTAATGCTGCTGGGTCTCAGTGTGAAGCTCTGGTCAAGCTGTGCTCCATGGTCATGTCTGGCATGTGTATCAGACACTGACCAGATCCTTGTTCCACACACTTGGCTCTCACTCTATGGAGGTCAGTTTGAGTTTAGTTTATTGTCACGTGTACCGAGGTACAGTGGAAAGCTTTCGTGATAAGCTGAGCCCTGGAAGGTCTGAGGGAACTTTGTGGTCTCCAGCTCCCAGTTCCACCTATACAAGGTCCACTGTGGCATGAGAGCTTAGTTTAGTTCAGAGATACAGCATGGGAACAGGCCCTTCGGCCCTCCGAGTCCACCCTGACCATCGATCACCCGTACACACTAGTTCTATGTTATCCCACTTTCCCGTCCACTCCCGACACAAAGCATGGCATGGTAGCGCAGCGGTAGAGTTGCTGCCTTACAGCACCCGATACCTGGGACCGATCCTGACTACGGGTGCTGTCTGTACGGAGTTTGTACGTTCTCCCTGTGACCGCGTGGGTTTTCTCCAGGAACTCCGGTTTCCTCCCGCACTCCAAAGACGTACAGGTGCGATAGGTTAATCGGCTTGGTATAATTGTAAATTGTCCCTGGTCAGATAGTGCTAGTGCATGGGGGTCGCTAGTTGGCGCGTATTCGATGGGCCGAGGGGTCTGTTTCAATGCTGTATCTTTAAATTAATCGAAACACTTGAGGCGATTTTACAGAGGGCCAATCAGCGTACACATCTTTGGTATGTGGGAGGAAACCGGAGCACCCGGAGGAAACCCACGCGGTCACACACAGACCGCACCCGGGTCTCTGGAGCTGTCTGTGTGCGTGTGTGTGTGTGTGTTCCACTCTGACAGTTCCTGTGGACTGGAGGGTAGCCAAAAAACGAGGACTGAAGCAAAAGGTAGAAGGGAGATGAGAAAAACAAACCTGAAAGCTTTGTGCCTTAATGCGAGGAGCATTCGTAATAAGGTGGATGAATTGAATGCGCAGTTAGTAGTTAAGGAATATGATATAGTTGGAATTACGGAGACATGGCTCCAGGGTGACCAAGGCTGGGAGCTAAACATGCAGGGGTATTCGATATTCAGGAAGGAAGAGGGGGTGTGGTGGCATTGCTGGTTAAAGAGGAGATTCATGCAACAGCAAGGAGAGACATTAGCTTGGATGCTGTCGAATCGGTACGGGTAGAACTGCGAAATAGCCAAGAGCAGAAAACGCTTGTTGGAGTTGTATACAGACCACCAAACAGCAGTAGGGAGGTTGGGGATAGCATCAAGCAGGAAATTAGGGATGCGTGTAGCAAAGGTACAGCAGTTATCATGGGTAACTTTAATCTACATATAGATTGGGCCAATGAATTGGTAACAGCGCTTAGGAGGAGGATGACCTGGAATGTATGTGGGATGTTTTTTTAAACCAATATGTAGAAGACTAGAGGACAGGCCATCCTAGACTGGGTATTGTGTAATGAGGAAGGATTAGTTGGCGATCTTGTTGTGCAAAGCCCCTTGGGCAACAGTGACCATAATATGGTGGAATTCTGCATTAGGATGGAGAGTGACACGGTTAATTCAGAGACTAGGTCCTGAACTTGAACAAAGGAGACTTTGAAGGTATGAGACGGGAATTGGCTAGGATAGACGGGTAAATGATACTTAAAGGGTTGACAGTGAAGATGCAATGGCAAAGATTTAAAGACCGCATGGATGAACTCCAGAAATTGTTCATCCCTGTCTGGCGAAAAAATAAAACGATGAAGGCGGCTCAACCGTGGCTAACGAGGGAAATCATGGATAGTGTTAAATCCAAGAAAGAGGCATATAAATTGGCCAGAGGAAGCAGTAAACCGGAGGACTGGGAGAAATTTAGAACTCAAGAGGAGGTTAAGAGGGAGAAAAAAAGAGCATGAAAGAAAGCTTGCGGGGAATATAAAAACGGACTCTAAAAGCTTCTTTAGATATGTAAAAAGGAAAAGATTAATGAAAACAAATGTAGGTCCCATACAGTCAGGGACAGGTGAATTTATAATAGGAAACAAGGAAATGGCAGAGCAGTTAAACAAGTACTTTGGTACTTTGAAGACAGAACCAAAGTACTTTGGTTCTGTCTTCACTTAGGAAGACAAACAATCTCCTGGAAATACTAGGGGACTGAGGATCTAGTGGGAGGGAGGAACTGAAGGGAATCCACATTAATCAGGAAATGGTGTTGGTTAAACTGTTGGGACTGAAGCTAGATAAGTCCTCAGGGCCTGATGGTCTGCATCCCAGAGTACTCAAGGAGGTGCCCCGAGAAATCGTGGATGCATTGGTGATCATTTTCCAATGGTCTCTCAACTCTGGATCAGTTCCTGTGGACTGGAGGGTAGCTAATGTGACTCCACTTTTTAAGAAAGGAGGGAGAGAGAAAACAGGGAATTATAGACCAGTTAGCCTTACATCGGTAGTGGGGAAGATGCTGAAGTCCATTATTAAAGATGTTATAGCAGCGCATTTGGAAAGCAGTAACAGGATCGGTCAAAGTCAGCATGGATTTATGAAGGGGAAATCGTGCTTGACTAATCTGGAATTTTTTGAGGATGTAACAAGTAGAATGGATAAGGGAGAGCCAGAGGATGTGGTGTATCTGGACTTTCAAAAAGCCTTTGACAAGGTCCCACACAAGAGATTAGTGTGCAAAATTAGAGCACATGGTATTGGGGGTAGGGTATTGACATGGATAGAGAACTGGTTGGCAGACAGGAAGCAAAGAGTAGGAATTAATGGCTCCTTTTCAGAATGGCAGGCAGTGACTAGTGGGGTGCCGCAAAGCTCGGTACTGGAACCCCAGTTGTTTACAATATATATTAATGATTTAGATGAGGGAATTAAATGTAACATCTCTAAGTTTGCGGATGACTCAAAGCTGAGTGGCAGTGTGAGCTGCGAGGAGGATGCTATGAGGATGCAGGGTGACTTGGATAGGTTGGGTGAGTGGGCAGAAGCATGGCAGATGCAGTATAATGTGGATAAATGTGAGGTTATTCACTTTGGTGGCAAGAACAGGAAGGCAGATTATTATCTGATTGGTGTCAGATAGGAGAAGGGGAGGTGCAACGAGACCTGGATTCAGTCACCGTACATCAGTCACTGAAAGTAAGCATGCAGGTACAGCAGACAGTGAAGAAAGCTAATGGTATGTTGGCATTGCAAGAGGATTTGAGTTTAGGAGCAAGGAGGTCTTACTGCAGTTATACACGGCCCTGGTGAGACCGCACCTGGAGTATTGTGTGCAATTTTGGTCTCCGAATTTGAGGAAGGACATTAGTGCTATTCAGGGAGTGCAGCGTAGGTTCACCAGGTTAATTCCCAGGATAGGGGGACTGACATATGATGAAAGAATGGGTCGACTGGGCTGGTAATCGCTGGAATTTAGGAGAGGGGATCTTATAGAAACATATAAAATTCATAGAGGATTGAACAAGGTAGATGCAGGAAAAATGTTTGTGATGTTGGGGGAGTCCAGAACAAGGGGTCACAGTTTAAGAATAACGGGTAGGCCATTGAGGACTGAGATGAGGAAAAACTTTTCACCCAGAGAATTGTGAATCTGTGGAATTCTCTGCCACGGAAGGTAGTGGAGGCCAATTCACTGGATGTTTTCAAGAGAGTTAGATCTAGCTCTGAGGGCTAAGGGAATAAATGGATATGGGGAAAAAGCCAGAACGGGGTACTGATTTTGGATTATCAGCCACGATCATATTGAATGGTGGTGCTGGTTCGAGAGGCCGAATGGCCTACTCCTGCACCTATTTTCTATTTTTCTATGTCAGGACCGCTCTCTAGTTGTTGGTATAATGGTTCAGTTGCCTGATAACAGCTGGGAAGAAACTTGTTAGGCCACCTGCACAGATTATAACACATCTGTAAATGTATCCCGGTAAAGTCCAAATAAGGATAGTCCAAGGGCCTCCAATGAGGTAGATGGTAGGGGTGGTGGTAGGTGGAAGTAACGGGGGGAGAGGTGAGGAGTAATCATGTACGGTTGTTGAGGATAGAAGTTGGGAGGTCATGTTGCAGTTGTATAAGACGTTGGTGAGGCCGAATTTAGAGTATTGTGCTCAGTTCTGGGTGGTAAGTCCGCAGCTCCACAGGCTCCGCGACTGGAGCCCCCAGGTCGTCCCGGTCGGAGGCCGCTCCACGGAGCTAGGCCCCAACGACAACGGAGACCCGACAGGGAAAAGGTCGGGTCTCCCGTGCAGGGAATAGATTTTTTTTAAGTTTCCCCCTCCCCCCCCTGCCCCCCACCCCACATATACACAATTAAAACAGTACAAAAAAAACACAAACAACTACATTTAACTAGACAAAAATAAAAATAAAAATATATATTTTTAAAAAAAAGGTGTTGGAAAGGTTATAGGAAAGGTGTTGTCAATCTGGAAAGGTGCAGAGAAGATAATCACAAAATGCTGGAGTAACTCAGTGGACAGGCAGCATCTCCAGAGAGAAGGAATGGGGGACATTTCGGGTCGAGACCCTTCAAAGAAGATTTACAAGGATGTTGCCAGGACTTGAGGGACTGAGCTATAGGGAGAGGTTGAGCAGGCTGGGACTCTATTCCTTGGAGCGCAGGAGGTTTAGGGGTGATCTTTTAGATTGAGGCAGATTGGGTAGATACACAGAGCTTCTTGCCCACAGCAGGGGAATCGAGGACATAGGTTCAAGGTGAAGGGGAAAAGATTTAATAGAAATCTGAGGGGTCATTTTTTCACACAAAGGGCGGTGGGTGTATGGAACAAGCTGCCAGAGGAGGTAGTTGAGGCTGGGACTATCCCAATGTTTAAGAAACAGTTAGACAGGTACATGGATAGGACAGATTTGGAGGGATATGGACCAAATGCTGGCAGGTGGAACTAGTGTAGATGAGACATGTTGGCTGGCGTGGGCAAGTTGAGCTGAAGGGCCTGTTTCCACACTGTATCACTCCATGGTAGTCTTTTCTCTGACCTGATAGGACACAAACAAAAGCTTTTCACTGTACCTTGGTACTCGTGACAAAAATAAACTCAACTACATCTATTTTTAAACAAACCCTTGCCACCCTTGTGGCCACGGTGTGTATTGCTGCTGTCTGTAGTGGGTGGGAGTGTTTATGGCCACAACATCGCCCTCTGTTACCAGATATCAGATGTTGCATCCCACTCAACTTGTCCCATAAGAAACGAGCCACATTACAGCGTAAGCCTTCGGGTGTAATGAAATCCACAGCCATTAGGGGCAGCATGGTGGTGCAGCGGTAGAGTTGCTGCCTTACAGCGCCAGAGACACAGGTTCAATCCTGACCATGGGCGCTGTCTGTACAGAGTTTGTACGTTCTTCCCGTGACCACGTGGGTTTTCTCCGGGTGCTCCGGTTTCCTCCCACACTCCAAAGACGTACAGGTTTGTAGATTAATGAATTGGCTTTTGGTAAAGATTGTAAATTGTCCATAGCGATTAGGATAGGGCTAGTATATGGGTTGGGTGGGCCAAAGGGCCTGTTTCCATGCAAATCACTAACATCTCTAAAACTAGACTAAGCTGTTTTGAACATCATCTTGACATGTTTTGTGATCTTAGTTTTGTTTCGCTGAGAGGGAACAGACAACACAACTGTATCTCATGAAATCGGCACAAAGTGCTGGAGGAACTCAGTGGGTCAGGCGGCATCTCTGGAGAAAAATGATGGGTGACACTTCAGGTCGGAACCCCTTCTTCAGACTGAAAGTAGAGGAGGGGGGTTGGTGGGAGAACTGAAGGGAGGAAAAGGTCAGCAGATGCTGGTTTACTAGTCAGGCCACATTTGCAGTATTGTGAGCAGTTTTGGGCCCCATATCTGAGGAAGGATGTGCTGGCGTTGGAGAGGGTCCAGAGGAGGTTTACGAGAATGATCCCAGGAATGAGTGGGTTAACGAATGATGAGAGTTTGACAGCACTGGGCCTGTACTCTGCTGGAGTTTAGAAGAAAAGAGGGGGGGAGTGGGGGGGGGAATCTCATTCAAACTTACCGAATAGCGAAAGGCCTGGATAGAGCGGATGTGGAGAGGATGTTTCCACTAGTGGCACAGCCTCAGAATAAAAGGACGTACCTTTAGAAAAGAGATGAGGAGGAATTTCTTTAGTCAGAGGGTGGTGAATCTGTGGGAATAATTGCCACAGGCGGTTGTGGAGGCCAAGTCAGTGGGTATTTTCAAGGCAGAGGTTGACAAGATTCTTGATTAATACGGGTGTCAGGGGTTGTGGGGATAAGGCAGATGAATGGAGTTGAGAGGGAAAGATAGATCAGCCATGATTGAATGGACTTGATGGGCCAAATGGCCTAATTCTGCTCCTATCACTTATGAACGTGAAGTTTGGCCTCCAACACATGCATGACATTTTGCATGTATTTCTGTAAGCCTTAAATCCACATAATCAGGGGTTGTGTTCCTGGTAACTGCTCAGTCTGTGCTGTTGGGTCGGTGTGTTTGCAATTCCTATTTGGGAGTGAACAGCATGTCCACCTGGACATCACCTCCAACATTTCTATTCTCTTTTGCCTCTTCTCTAACTGCTCCCATTCACTCCTTGATCAGGTCGGCTTGTTCACTGCGTATCCCCTTGTTTGACCCTACCAGAGACATCCCCCTCTCCCTCACCCTCCCTGCAGCTTAACATTTATTCAGTCTGCACTTTAGACATCAGAGATACAGCGTGGAAACCTCACATAACTCCACACACTGGCGACTGTTTTACCATTTTTACCGAAGCCAATTAACCTACAACCCTGGACGTGTTTGGAGTGTGGGGAGGAAACCGGAGCACCCGGAGAAAACCCACGCAGGTCACGGGGAGAACGTGCAAATTCCGTACAGACAGCCCCCGTAGTCAGGATCGAACTCCAGTTTTATCTCCTTTCCAGTTGTGTTTTTTTTAAACTATTTATTGAACTTTTTTACTGTTATCTATCAGTGCTGTGTTTACAGACCTATTGTCTTGCTGCAAGTAAGAATATAAGTGTTCTTTTTCCAAACATATGACAATTCAATACGCTTGACTCTTTACAGTTTAATGAAGGTCTTTGACCTGATACATCAACTCTTCCCACAAATTGATTGAAAGATACAGCATGGTAACAGGCCCTTCGGCCCACTTAGTCTATGCTGACCATCGATCACACTAGTTCTATGTTATCCCACTTTAGCATCCACTCCCTGAGCACTAGGGGCAATTTAATTCATCTTCAACCCTGCATGTCTTTGGGATGTGGGAGGAATGCAGAGGAAACCCACACGGTCACGGGGAGATCACGTAAACTCCACACAGGCAGCGCTCAAGTCTGGATTGAACCTGGGTCTTTGTTGCTGTGAGGCAGTGGCTCTACCAGCTGTGCCACTGTGCCGCCTGACCTGCTGAGTATTTCCAGTAGTTTCTGCTTTTATGAACACTATTCATAGTCCCTGTACTGTCACGTTCCTTATGTTCTCTGGAGGGTACTAAGTGCTGGAGTAGTTCAGTGCATCAGGCAGCATTTCAGGAGAGTTTAGTTTAAGAGATACTGCGCAGAAACAGGCTATTCATCCCACCGAGTCCACACCGACCAGCGATCCGCACACACTAAGGACATGTTTACATTTTATACCACGCCAATTAACCTACAAACCTGTACGTCAATGGACTGCGCGAGGAAACTGAAGATCTCTAACAAAACCCACGCAGGTCACAGAGAGCGCGTACAAACTCCGTACAGACAGCACCGTATCAAGGATGGAACCTGGGTCTCTGACGCTGTAAGGCAGCAACTGGACCGCCATGCCACCCAGAGCCTGGTGACGTTTGTAGGTAGGGACAAATTCTTCCGTTCATAAACCAGCATCTGCAGTTCTTCTTCTTCAAGTCCGTTGCAATCTCAGATGTCGTTCTGCCAGTATCTGGCGCAGGTCACAGCTGGTCGAGTCGGTTCAGCCAGGTCCTGGGGGCTGCACTGGGGGGGCGTCGTCACACTCCAGTAGGTGGGACATTGTCTGTACTGCTCCACAGCTGCATGTGTCTGCTGCCTGGTAGTTCCATGCTTTCATAAGTGCTTTACACCTCCCCTGCTCCACTCGTAATCTGTCGAGGGTCTTCCAGGTTGGCCATGGGAGGTCATGCCTGCTGGCGAGGCATTCAGTCGGAGTGATTCCTCTCTCCATCCAGTCGTGGGCTCGTGTGTTGAGCTGGTTCCATTCATCTTTCCAGATGTTGGTCCTTGCTGTTTCTTTGGTTGTCTGGAGAGGTGGGACTGTCTGCAAGAAACTGGCTCTGGATTTCAGTCGGGGTGGAGATGCTGTGTGTCCGTGCAGGGGGTGCCTGGTATCGATCTCCTGTGTTCTCCGCTCGTCTTGGGCGATGATGGATCGTCTGATATGGGGGGGGGGGCAATACCAGCTAGGGCGTAGAGGCACGGGACTGGCGTTGTCTTTATGCATCCCGTGATAATGCGGCAGGTGTCATTGAGGGCTGTGTCAACCAGTTTGGTGTGGTGGGAGCGGCTCCAGCTTGAGCATGCGTATTCAGCTGTGGAGAAGCACAGGGCTAGGGCAGTTGCACGGATGGTTGGTGGATCAGCGCCCCACTTTGAGTTTACCAGTTTGCGCAGGATGTTGTTGCGAGTGTTTACCTTGGCTTTGGTGTTCTGAAGGTGGGTTTTGAAAGAGAGTGTCCTGTCGAGTGTGACTCCGAGGTACACGGGGTGGAAGTGGTTGGAGAGTTTGTGGCCATCCCATGAGACGCTCAGTTATTTTCCTGCATCTCGATTTTTAAGATGGAAGCTGCATAATTGGGTTTTTGATGGGTTGGGTTTCAGGTGGTTGTTATTGTAGTAGGTTGTCATCTCTTGGAGGGCGCTTTCCAGGACAGGCTCAATCTTCTGGAAGTTCTCCTGTTGGGTGGTGATGCAGAGGTCATCAGCATAGATGAAGCGGCGGCATTGTGGGGGAAGTGGTTGGTCATTGGTGTAGATGTTGAAGAGGAGGGGGGCCAGTACGCTGCCTTGTGGTAGGCCATTCTTTTGGGCTTTCCATTTGCTCTTCTTGTCGTTTAGTTGGACGAAGAAGCACCTGTTGTTTAGAAGGCTTTTGATGACTTGGCGCAGGTCGAGGTCACCAGTCATGTCAAAAAGTTTCCTGATCATGGTGCGGTTCTGGACAGTGTCGTAAGCAGCGGTGAGGTCTATGAAAGCTGCTCCAGTGATGAGTTTTGCACTCGAAACCGTCCTCAATGTGTTGGGTGAGGTTCAGTAGCTGCCCGGCACAGGAGCGGCCAGGGCGGAAACCAGCTAGATCTTTAGTAAGCTTGGAGTCTATAAGTGGCATAAGGCGTTGGAGTAGTAGCCTCTCGTATAGCTTGTAGGTGATTCAGAGGAGGGAAATGGGTCTGTAGCTCTTTGGGGATGATGGGTCCTTTCCAGGTTTTGGAATTGCGACAGTCTTGGCCTTTCTCCATACAGGTGGGGTTGTTTTCTGTGCCATGCATGAGTTCAGCATTGCTAGGAGCCAGATCTTTGCTTTAGGTCCAAGGTGCTGTATCATTTCCGTCAGTACATCATTGATTCCTGCTGCTTTCCCAGGCTTCAGCATGCTCATTGCAGCTTCGAGTTCTTCTAGGTGGAAGGGCTTGGTGAGAGCGCTGGCTGGTTGTAGGCAGTCTGTTACCGCTGTCCGGCGGTATTCTCCTGTGGGTCTGCGCCGGTTTTGGCTACGACCGTTTGCCACCAGCTGTGCTGCAACTGAGTTTGCTGTGACTGTTGTGAGCGTGGGCGGTGTGGTATGGTCTTCGCCGAGGCGGCGGATTGTGGCCCACGCCTTCCTGCTGTTATTGGTCATGTTGGTGTTTTCTATCAACTCCTTCCAGACTTGCCTTCGGTCCTCCCCGACTGTGTTCAACAGGATCTCTCCAAGTTCCATGGTGGTGGAGGAGAAAGGGTCCTCGTGTTATGCCCTGTGGTAGGCTTTCAGTAGATCGCTGGATGTTTCCGACAGCCCGGGGATGTACTCGGTCTGGCATCCTCTTGGTATATGTCGCCTGGCTGACCTTTTCAGCAGTTCTATGAACATGGTATAGTTGTTGGGGTGTGATGGAATGCTGGGGATGGAGTCTTCGATCTCCTATTGGAATGACAGCCAGTCGGCCTTCCGCAGATTGAACCTTCTGCGGAAGGGGACGGTTGTTGCTTGGAGAGCGGATCGAATGGTTTATGGTAATTGGCCGGTGTTGCGTATCGGGGGGATAGGGTCCAGGACCTCTTTCACAGCTCTGGATGATAGTCCCTGCTCACACAAACAAGGTCTGGGTTTAATCCTCGTTTCCATCTGGCACTGTGAAAAGATTTTGGCAGTTTGGCGTCATGGATCAGGGTCAGGTGTTTCGACTCGAGCCAGGTTTCGACTTCGTCTCCATCTTGATTGTTCACTTCATAGCCCCACAATGGGCTACGGGCATTGAAGTCCCCAATGCTAAAGTGGTATTTCCTCTTGCATCTGTCTGGCAGTTCAGAGTGGAGGAACGGACTTTGGGGGGGGGGGGGGTTTATACACTGATGTGACAGAGATGGTTGGGAGGGCGACTGTGATGGTTTCCATTTGCCCTTCGGTGGTGTGGGTGCAGACCTCTTCGATCGCGAGGTTTGGTCTGCTGAATACAGCTGACCCATACTGTCTGTGTCGGATCTCGGCCACCAGCTTCATTCCAGGGATGGCTGGTGGGTGTTGTGTAGGGCCGATGTGGGTTTCCTGCATGCACACTAAGTCGAAGCGTTTGGCCGCTGTCGCTAGTATGTCTGCCTTGCATCTGGAGAAGCCTTCAATATTGATTGAGGCGATTGACGGTGCAGGCCCCGAGGAGGGCGAGTGTCTGTGGCGCTTCGGCATCGTCATCTAATAGATTGCTTGGGTAGGTATACAGATATTGGCCTACTGGTGGTAATAATATCAAATTATACCATTCAGTGTTTCCCAGGCTGCAGCACGGGGAGGTTTCTGTATTAGCAGCCTGTAATAACAATGCAGTTCATTGTTCCTCATTTTCTCTGCTATGTTCACTGCTCAAGTAGTGGTGCCTTCATTCAGATTCTTAACCTCCGTTTCACTTTGCGGTTAATATCTTGCTTTCGTTTTAAAGCGGAGCTTTCATTACTTCCTGCCAACCACGCTGCTTCATGCTGAGCAACAGGATTGCCCGTTATAGTGGGAGTACAAAGTGACTCTCGTGTAGAGAAAGAACATACACTTGGGTTTCAGCTGAGGGCGGGAGGTTTAGACGGCCTACATCTATATCTATACACCACTAAAACTCTGATCTTGTGCTATTCCGGTTTGCGGGGTTTTTCTATTTGCGCAAATACGGTACGCGATAGCGCTACGATTCTTCACCAGGTTACTCACTGTTCTCCTGTGCTACAAGTGCAGCAAGTTTCGTTCCGATCAGTGGTAGATTGTAAAAGATATCGAGGTTTAGAAATCTTTAAAAACGCACGTGCGCAGATTCCTTCAGTCATTGCCACACAGATTGGTCTCTTCTGTCAGTCAATGTCACGGCCAGGATGGCGACACCTCTTCCTGCCCCACTGGCGGCGGCCTGTCCGGCCTCACTCACAAACTTCTCTCTCCCCTCCTCACAGTAACTTGTCTATCGTCTCCCCCACCACCGGCGGGGTGGGGGGGTTCAGTGGAGGCCCTTGTCCCGTCTCTCTCTCCCTCATCAGTGGTAGTCTTGTCTACCCGTATACCCGGGTCCGTCTCCTCCGCCGCCGCCGCCGTTGCGGTAACTCATCCTCGCGGCCTTCTCGGAGGAGATCTTCTCCACCAGCTCATCGCAACTTGTGGTGCCCACCGTGACCAACACCGACTCCATCCCCCCCCCCCCCCCCTCCCCGAGGCCCGGCAGCAGCAGCGAGCAGGTGGCAGGCAGGAGGGCAGGGTCGGGCCGAGCAGCAGCGGCAGACAGGTGGGCAGGACGGGGACGGGCCGAGCGGCGGCTGAGCTGGAGTGGGCAGAGGGAGGGAGGAAGAGTCGGGTTGCAGAGTGGCCGAGCACTTTGCGCGGAGTTTGAGTAACTCGCGCACACACACACACACACACGATGCAAAGTGGTCCAATCGTCAAGTCAACGGGATCTAAACCACGGCTAACAATGAATGACCTGCGGAGGAAGGAACTGCAGATGCTGCTTTTTATGGAGCGAGGGAGGGAAGGAGGGAGTGACTGAGGGTAGAGGAAAGGAGAGGGGGGCAGAAGTGAGGGAGGGATTGGGGGAGGGGAGGAGGAGAGGGGAATGAAGAAGGATGAAGAGGAGGGGGAGAGAGTGCTGGGGGATGAGGGGAAATGAGCCGCCCCTGTGCAGTTGGTGCAATATTGCGTTGGGGGGGATGGGTTGCGTTGGGGGGACCAGGCCTCACATGTGACAGGGACCCAATGGGTACCACTTAGTCCAGTAGAATATCCAATAGTGCGGCACGGCGGCGCAGTGGTAGAGTTGCTGCCTTACAGCGCAAGAAAGCCGGGGTCAATCCTGATTAAGGGTGCTGTTTGTACAGAGCTTGTACGTTCTCCCTGTGACCACGTGGGATTTCTCCGGGCGCTCCGGTTTCCTCCCACATTCCAAAGACGTGCAGGTTTGCAGGTTAAGGGCCTGTCCCACTTGGGCGTCACTTGCGCATCACGCAGGTGGCGCGCGAAGATTTTGTGAATCCCAAAATCCTGGGGCGCCGTGCACGACCGCGCGTCACTGCCTACGCCACCACTCCTCACCGCCCGTCAGGCCATGCACGCGTCGTGACGCATAAATGATGTCGCGCAAATGACGCGCAAGTGGGACAGGCCCTTTAATTGGCTTCAGTAAAATTGTAAGTTGTCCCTTGTGTGTAGGACCGTGTTAGTGTGCGGGGATCGCTGATCAGCGTGGACTCCAAGGGCCGGTTTCCGCGATGTAACTCTAAACTAAACTAGTCCAGCAATGGAACAGGCCCTTCAGCCCACAACTTCTGTGCTGAACATCACATTTGCTTAAACTAATCCCTTCAGCTCCCTATCCCTTCATACTCTGCGCCTAACTGAAAGCCTCTGAAACGCCACTGTCACACCTTGTCTCCACCACCAGCCCTGGCAACACATTCCTCACATCCACCACGTGTGTGTTTCAAACATAATCTTGCCCCAAGCATCTCCTTTAAACCTAGTCCTGGAGTAACTCGACAGGTCAGGCCGCATCTCTGGAGAACATGGATCGGTGACGATTCGGGTCGAGACCCTTCTTCAGACTCCAATGTCCCACTGCTTTCCTCCAGCACTTTCTGTTTTGCTCAAGTCTCCCCCGCCTGCAGTTCCTTGTGTCTCTAACCAGCGTCCTCTGCCTTCCATTTTTGCATTAACGTGTGTTCTTGAGCTAAAATAATCAAACAGGAAAGAGTCATTTATTTATGTTTAGTTGTTAGTGGTCTGTTGAGCAGTCTGAAGAAAGGTCCCAACCCGAAACGTCGCCTATTTCTCATCTCTGGGGATGCTGCCTGACCCGATGAGTTAAGTCCCTGTCCCACTTTCACGACCTAATTGGCGACCTCTGCCGAGTTTGCCCTTGACTCATACTCGCAGCATGGTCGCCACGAGGTCGTAGGTCTTCGTAACTCTTCCTCATGCTCGTGAGTGGTCTCCGCGTACTCGTGGCCTCAAGTAGGTCGCGGCGTTTATTCCAGCCTGATAAAAAATGTCCACGAGTAAAAAAAAAGGTCGTCATGGAAAAAATCGATACTTTTTACTCATAGGTAGGTCGTAGGTAGGTCGTAGTAGGCCGTGATGGTAGTCGTAGATAGGCGTAGGTCGGTAATTGGCCTGAGAAAAAAAAGCAAACATGACATCATTTTACCATGTGGTCATTTTCCACTCGTAGCTAGTCGTAGTTGGTCTTAGGTGTGGAAGACTGAGGTCGAGGGGGGTCGTAGGAGGTCGTAGACATAATCGTAGGAGGTTTTTTACTTCGGCGAGTCAACACGACCTTGACATTTTTTTCAACTCGTTGAGGGTCTTCTAAACTGGTGGATTAGGTCGTCCAAGTGGGACAGGCCCTTTACTCCAGCATTTTGTGTCTATCTTCGGTGAAAACCAGCATCTGCAGTTCCTTTCTATACTCCTTGAAACCTTCCTCCTCCGACCTTATAGCAATGTCCTCTAGACACAGATAGCTGGATACAGGCCCTTCATCCCACCTTGTGAATGTGGACTATTCCCATTTGACTGGATTCTACCCATAATCCCTTTAAACCCTTCCTGCCCATATCTCTGTACAAATATGTTTTGAAAGTCACAAGTGAATCTGTAAATCACAATTATATTGAAAAACCCGAACCTTAATGCCTTCGGAAATGGAAACAGCCCCACACATCTAGAAACATAGAAACATAGAAAATAGGTGCAGGAGGAGGCCATTCGGCCCTTCGAGCCATCATTGAGATCATGGCTGATCGTCCCCAATCAATAACCCGTGCCTGCCTTCTCCCCATATCCCTTGACTCCACTAGCCCCTAGAGCTCTATCTATCTAACTCTCTCTTAAATCCATCCAGTGACTTGGCCTCCACTGCCCTCTGTGGCAGGGAATTCCACAAATTCACAACTCTCTGGGTGAAAAGGTTTTTTCTCACCTCAGTCTTAAATGGCCTCCCCTTTATTCTAAGACTGTGGCCCCTGGTTCTGGACTCACCCAACATTGGGAACATTTTTCCTGCATCTAGTTTGTCCAGCCTTTTATAATTTTGTATGTTTCTAAGCTTCTAGATGAGCCATGATGTAGAAGTTTCGTTTAAAGATACAGTGCGGAAACAGGCTCTACGGCCCACCATGCCCGCACAGTAGATGGGTGCTGACAAATGTTCAATGCTTTTATTATCAAGTGTACCAAGGTGCAGTGCAATACTTTTTTTTAGCGTACAGTTCAGCGAGACTATCCCCGTACATTAGTACAGTCTCCCAGTTAGCATGGAATGTACAGAACAGCGCACTGAATCCATATGCAAGAGTCGCCACTTTGGTGCTGTTTTATAGTCCCAGCTTAGTTCCACATTTTATAGCCATCGCCGTCTCCATGCCCGGCCCTCCATGCCCGGCCCTCTTCAGCTCTCGTTCCCCAAGGAGTGGCTCGCCTCCCGTTGGGAAGGTGACCTTCAGGGAGCGGAAGCTCCGACCCCCTGGTTCTTCTCACCCGGCCCCATTGTCCAGCGTCTGCCCCCCCCCCCCCTCCTCCGAGGGTTTACACTCCGGGGCGGGCGGCTCTGAGGCGGGCGGGTGGGCCGGGAATGCCATTGGGATACGGCCGCGGCTCGCCGGGGGTCCGCTCGGAGTGTTGGACTTGTTGCAATGTGTTTTTTGTCCAGGCATCTGCCGATGAGAGAGTCGACCACAATGAACTGCTTCCGACCAGGTTAGGCTCGCCCTCGTCCTAAAAAACATTCAAGGTTTTTTCTAAATTTAAGAAACCGCAAAGCTGCAACTAACGTTGCCATTTTGTCATTTTGCAGTGAAGAGCGTGATCACCACCAGCTGAGTGCAGATCCTGTTGCTACCTTGGACAGCTCCACAATGTCCGGTAAGTACCAACCATCCAGATATGGGAATGGTCAAACACGCAGGTGCCCATTAGCTTTTGTAACCGCAGCAGGACAAAGGAGATAGTGATCGACTTCAGGACGTGAAGCGGTTTGCAATGACGTCGATATGGTTGAAAACTTCAAACTCCCAGGAGTCAATATCACCAACAACCTCTCCTGGACCACCCATATTGAAGCAACGACCAAGAAAGCACAACAACGCCTCTACTTCCTTCGGAGGCTTCGGAAGTTCGGCACGTCTTCAACAACTCTCACCAACTTCTATAGTTGCGCCGGAGAAAGCATTTTATCAGGATGCATCCCAGCATGGTTTGGGAACAGTTCCATCCAAGACTGTGAGAAATCAAAGTGAATTGTGGACGCAGCCCAGACCATCACACAAACCAACCTCCCTTCCATTGACACCTCACGCTGCCTCGGCAAGGCCAGCAGCACAATGAAGAACGAGTCGCGTCCTGGCCACTCTCTCTTCCATCGGGCTAGATGTACAGAAGTGTGATAACTCGCACCTCCAGATTCAGGGACAGCTTCGTCTCAGCTGTTACCAGGCAACTGAACCATCCCACCAACGAGAGAGCCGTCCTGAACTATTATCTACCTCATTGGAGACCCTCAGACTATCTTTTATCAGACTTTATTATTCACTTTATTTCTCTTTATCATGTATCTGTACAATGTGGACGGCTCGATTGTGATCACGTAGTGGCTTTCCGCTGACTGGTTAGCACGCAATAAAAGCTTTTCACTGTACCTCGGTACACGTAACAATACACTGAACTAAATGTTGACGTCTCTTGTGCTCTAAAACAGGGTCCGCTCTCCCCGATACTTGCTCCAAACAGACTGATAATAACCCGGAACAACATGAAGTCTCAACAGCACCCAGTGAAGGTGGCGAAAGCAGTGCCAGTGCGGGCGATGTCATTAAAGCTGGCCCCGTGGGTAAATCTTTCTCTATTGCATTGTTTTGTATAGAGACACAGTGCGGAAACAGGCTCTTCTGTCCACCCAGTCTGCACCGACCAGCGATCTCCACGCACGAGGACTATCCCACACACCATGGGCAATTTACACTTTTTGTTTCATGAAGCCAAAACACAAACGGTGGAGTAACTCAGCAAGTCAGGCAGCGTCCGAGGAGGGAAAGAATCGGTGGTCGTTTTGTGCTGGGACGGATTGTAGTAGGGGGGAGAAATCTGGGAAAGATAAATGGGAGTGAGACAAAGCCTGGGAAGTCATAGGTGGATAGACACTCCCTGAAGTGGGGTTCCGACCCGGAATGTCACCTATTCCTTTTATCCAGAGATGCTGCCTGACCCGCTGAGTTACTCCAGCATTTTGTGTCTATCTTCAGTATAAACCAGCATCTGCAGTTCCTTCCTACACAAGTGATACGTGGATACAGGTGAAGTGGGGAGGGGGGGCGGAGGGAATAATTGGCAGATGGGTGGAGTGAATGACAAAGGCTGGAGGTACAAAGGAGACAAAAGGGTGTCAGACAAAGAGAGAACTGTAAAGGGCCTGTCCCACTTGGCGATTTTTTCGGCGACTGCCGGCGTCATATCAGGGTCGCCGAAAGATTTTGAACATTTCAAAATCCAGCGGCGACAAAAAAAATGTTGCGACACTTCAGGAAACACCGCGCGTCAATACGTCATCACGCCGCGTCTTTTTCGGTGACCTGATACGTCAGTCAACGATGCCGGCAGTCGCCGAAAAAATCGCCAAGTGGGACAGCCCCTTTCAAGCTGTAGGTCGGGAGATAAGGGGATGGGTGGGGAACAAGGTATGTTGGGGTGGCGAATGGAAAGAGGGGCAGGGTAGCGAGAGGATTGGGCGCGCACTGGGGTGGTGGGGAAAGGGAGAGGGGGTGAGCGGGTTATTTTAGCGTTGAGTTTGTGCGATGCGGGATTCCTGCAGGGATCGACTTCTCTGAGGGAATCGTAAGGGGCGAAGGCAGGTGAAGAAGACTGATATTTGTTTCCACAGATGGTCCACTGCCTCCAGCGGGTTGCCAGCCGGGCACTGAATCCGCTGCCATCAACTGCAACCAACCAGAGGCACGGAGTAAAGTGAAAATTAATTTGGTATGGGAAACAAAAAATGCATTTAACAAAAAAATAATGTGTATGTACCTGTTGCTTTCGAAGGCAAGGGTGTTTTGGCAACCTGGTCGTTGGTGGTTAGTGGCATGAATTGTCACGAGTGCGGGAAAACATAGCACTTGCAGTTCTGGGCGGTCTCTCTGTAGAGAAGATGCCCACTTTACTCATTTTACATCTGCCCGAGTCACACAGCATGAAAACAGGCCCTTCAACCCAATGCCCTTGCCAATGAAACATCACCCATTCCTTCTCTCCAGAGATGCTGCCTGACCCGCTGAGTTACTCCAGCATTTTGTGTCTATCTTTGGTATAAACCAGCATCTGCGGTTCCTTTCTCCACACATGCCCCACCTATACCAGTCCCACCTGCCTGCATTTGGTCCATATCCCACCAAACATTTCCTATCCATGTACCTGTCCAAATGCCTTTTAAATGTTGTTATATTATCTGCCTCAACCACCTCCTCTGGCTGCTCGTTCCATATACCCACCACCCTCTGTGTGGAAAACGTTGCTCCTCTGCTTCCTATTGAATCTCTCCCTTCTCACGCGACGTCTTTGTCCTCTCACCTTATGTACAGTGCCCTCCATAATGTTTGGGACAAAGACCCATCATTTATTGATTTGCCTCTGTACTTCACAATTTGAGATTTGTAATAGAAAAAATCACATGCTGTTAAAGTGCATATTGTCAGATTTTATTAAAGGGTATTTTTATACATTTTGGTTTCACCATGTAGAAATTACAGCATGTGCTCTAATTTTAGTCACCAGTGTCCCGTGCGGGACCTTATCAAAGGCTTTCTGAAAGTCTAGATACACTACATCCACTGGCTCCCCTTCATCCATTTTACTTGTCACATCCTCAAAAAATTCCAGAAGATTAGTCAAGCATGATTTTCCTTTCATAAATCCATGCTGACTCGGACTAATCCTTTTACTGCTATCCTAATGCCCCATTTGTTTCCCAATCCTCTTTAATAATTGACTCCAGCATCTTTCCCACCACCGAAGTCAGGCTAACTGGTCTGTAATTCCCCGTTTTCTCTCTCGTTCCTTTCTTGAAAAGTGGGATAACATTAGCTATCCTCCAATCCACAGGAACTGATCCTGAATCTATTGAACATTGGAAAATTATCACCAATGCGTCCATTATTTCTAGAGCCAACTCCCTGAGGATCCTGGGATGCTGTCCATCAGGCCCAGGGGATTTATCATCCTTCAGTCCCATTAGCCTACCCAATACTATTTCTCGCCTAATGAAAATTTCTTTCAGTTCCTCGACCCCCTTAGATCCTCTGTCCTCCAGTACTTCTGGGAGATTGTTTGTGTCTTCCTTAGTGAAGACAGATCCGAAGTACCTGTTCAACTCTTCTGCCATTTCCTTGTTCCCCATAATAATTTCACCCGTGTCTGCCTTCACGGGACCCACATTTGACTTTGCTATTCTTTTTCCCTTAACATATCTAAAGAAGCTTTTACTGTCCTTCTTTATATTCCTGGCCAGCTTCCCTTCGTACTTCATCGTTTCAGCCCATATTGCCCGTTTTGTTTCCTTCTGTTGTCCTATGAAAGTTTCCCAATCCTCTGGCTTCCGGCTACTCTTTGCTGTGTTATACATCTTTTCTTTTAGTTTTATTCTATCCCTAACTTCTCTTGTCAGCCACGGTTGCCTCCTACTCCCCTTAGAATCTTTCTTCATTTTTGAAATGAAATGATCCTGCGTCTTCCGGATTATGCCCAGAAATTCCTGCCATTGCTGTTCCACCGTCATTCCTGCTAGGATCCCTTTCCAGTCTACCTTGGCCAGCTCCCCTCTCATGCCTTCATAGTCCCCTTTGTTCAACTGCATCACTGACACTTCCGATTTAACCTTCTCCTTCTCAAATTGCAGATTAAAACTAATCATATTATGATCACTACCTCCAAGCAGTTCCTTTACCTCGAGTTCTCTTATCATATCTGGTTCATTGGACAAAACTAAATCCAGAATTGCCTATTCTCTGGTCGGCTCCATTACAAGCTGCTCTAAGAATCCATCTCGGAGGCACTCTCCAAACTCTCTTTCTGAACCAACCTGATTTTCCCATTCTCCCTGCATATTGAAATCCCCCATCACCACAGTGGCATTACCTTTGTTACATGCCAGTTTTAACTCCTGCTGCAACTTACACCCTACATCCAGGCTACTATTTGGGGGTCTGTAGATAACACCAATTAGTGTCTTCTTGCCTTTGCAATTCCTCAACTCAATCCACAGTGACTCTACCTCGTCAGTCCCTATTTCTTACCTCGCAAGGGACTGAATTCCATTCCTCACCAGCAGAGCTACCCCCTCCCCTCTTCTGCCCACCTGCCTGTCCTTTCTATCGGATGTATAACCCTGAATATTAAGTTCCCAGACCCGATCCTCCTGCAGCCACGTCTCAGTAATCCCCACAATGTCATATCTACCAACCTCTATCTGAGCCTCAAGCTTATCTACTTTACTTCTTATACTTCGCACATTCAAATACAATACTTTTAATTCCTTATGCATCTCACCATTCACATCGATCCTTATTACACTTGGCCATACTCTCCTATCCCTTTGTGAGCTTTCTTTCCTGTTAATTCTGGGGTCATTAACTATCCCTTTACTCCCTTTCCCTTTAACTCCGTCCTTGACTATCCCATTTGACATCCGCCCCTCCTTATTTACCTGCCTGCCAGAATGCCGGTCCCCCACCTGTTAAGGTGCAATCCGTCCCTTTTGTACAGTTCCCCCTCACTCCAAAACAGATCCCAGTTGTCTAAGAATCTAAATCCCTGCCCCCTGCACCAGTTCCCCTGCACGTGGCCCACATCCCTTCATTTCCTGCATATCCGTGCGCCCATCGAAAAGTCTCTTAAACGCCACTCCTATCTGCCTCCATTGTTTTGTTTGGACAATGTTGTGTTTGCACATTTGCCTCATGTTTAATAATCCAGGGAGTTGCTGGCTGCGTTCGACATTGTTAATAGTTGTTTTTCTTCCCAACCCTCCCCACACCCTGATGTTTAGGAGGGTACCCGAG
This sequence comes from Malacoraja senta, assembly GCA_038087875.1. Classification (NCBI taxonomy): domain Eukaryota; kingdom Metazoa; phylum Chordata; class Chondrichthyes; order Rajiformes; family Rajidae; genus Malacoraja; species Malacoraja senta. Next base: position 33,470,995 of record CM075985.1, read on the forward strand.
GATCTGTGGCTATAGATGAGATGAGCTCATGTGGTGGAAAGGTAGATGCTATCAGTCCGGTTGGCAGAGCGACAGGTGAGAATGGTCAATTTATTGAATTGATAGAGAAGTCACCATGTGGCCCCGCATAAACATGTCACTTCCATCGCACAGCCTCTCCCACTGTCGACAAAAGCAATGTTGGTTTAACACTAGTTACACTCAGTATAAGCCTTTGCATTTAGACTGTCACGGTTTATTTTTGCACAATATATATATATATATATATATATATATTAACCTACAAACCTGTTCGTCTTTGGAGTGTGGGATATATATATTGTGGCGCCATCCAGTGGTTAAGCCACTTACTATGCGAACCCTCGGCAGTCGGGGGTAGGGTCACGTGACTGGGTAATGGCGGGAAGGAGTTGTCACGAGGTTTAGGAGTGTGCCCTAGTATAAGTATTCAGCCCCGGGTCAGCCTTCCCCCATTCGCGTGTGTGTTTTTCTCTTTACTTCATCAAAAAAGATCTCTTTGATTCACCACATGTGGCTTGCTTATTCGCCCGCCAATATATATATATATATAACTGATAAAATATAACAAGGCTATGTTTTTTTGCTGCATTTGCTATTTGATTGATTAATAGATAGAGTGCGGCAACAGGCCCTTCGGCCCATCGAGTCCATGACAACCATCGATCACCCGTTCACACTAGTTCTACATTATTCCCACTTTCTCATCCACTCCCTGCACACTAGGGGCAATTTACAGAAGCCGTTTAATCGACCAAGCCTGCACATCTTTGGGATGTGGGAGGAAACCAGAGCACCCGGAGGAATCCCGCGTGGTCACGGGGGGGAACATGCAAACTCCACACAGTCAGTACAGAAGGTCAAGATTGACCTGGGTCTCTGGCGCTGTGAGGCAGCAGCACCACCAGCTGCACCACCGTGCTGTATAATGTATTAGCTACAGGGAGGGATTGGATTGTTTTCTCTGGAACGTCAGAGGTTGTGGGGAGACCTGATAGAAACGCGCATAAGATTGAGAGGCATAGATATGGTAGACAGCCAGAACCTTTGCCCCAGGATGGAAAAATCAAATAGAAGGGGGCTTAGCTTTAAGATGAGAGGGTCAAAAGTTTAATAGTTGACGGTGATATTTAGGAGCCATTTGGATAGACACATGGACATGGAGGGATATGGAATATGTGCAGGCGGATATGAGTTGGCTTTGACATCATGTTCAGCACTGACATTGTGGGCTGAAGGGCCTGTTTCTGTACAGAATTGTTCTATGTTCCAACAGAATATCTAGAATTAGTGGGCTCAATAAGGGCCTGAAGTGTCAAATATCCATGTTCTCCAGAGATGCTGCCTGTCCCGCTGAGTTACTCCAGCACGTTGTCTCTTTTTCTGGTTAAGCCAGCAACTGCGGTTCCGTGCAACTCTAAAAATAGATTTACAGATAGGAAAGCAATTTTTAAATAGTAGGATGATTGAAATGGATAATGGGAGATTCAAAGAGTCATACAGGTCCTTCAGCCCAACTTGCACGCTATATGCAACATGTTCCATCTATACTGGTCCCACCTGCTTGCATTTGGCCCATATCCCTCAAAACCTGTACTATCCATATACCTGTATAAATGTTTCTTAAACGTTGCAATAGTACCAGTCTCGACTACCTCCTCCGGCAGCTCGTTCCATAAACCCACCACTGTTTGTGTGGAAAAAGTTACCCCTCAGGTTCCTATTAAATCTTTCCCCCTTCACCTTAAACCTATGTCCTTGATTCCCCTACTCTGGGCCAGAGACTCTGCGCGTCTACCCGATCTATTCCTCTCATGATTTTATACAACTACATAAGATCACCCCTCACCCTCCTGCGCTCCAAGGAATAGAGTCCCAGCCTACTCAACCTCTCCCTGTAGCTCAGACCCTCGGGTCCTGGCAACATCCTCGTAAATCTTCTCTGCGCCCTTTCCAGCTTGACAACACCTTTCCTATAACATGGTGCCCAGAACTGAACAAAATACTCTAAATGCAAAGGTAGACACAAAAAGCTGGAGTAACTCAGCGGGACAGGCAGCATCTCTGGAGAGAAGGAAATGGGTGATGTTTCAAGTCAAGTCAAGTCACTTTTATTTCTATAGCACATTTAAAAAACAACTCTCGTTGGCCAAAGTGCTTTACATTGGTGGAGTTACTAATGTTATACAACAGTGGTTCATAGATTACGTACATACATAAATACATACATATAGCCCTCGCTCAGAGGACGTCAAGAAAGGCTTGAGAGTAAAGATGAGTTTTAAGTCTCGACTTAAAGGAGTCGATGGAGGGGGCAGTTCTGATGGGAAGAGGGATGCTGTTCCACAGTCTAGGAGCTGCAACCGCAAAGGCGCGGTCGCCCCTGAGCTTATGCCTAGACCGCGGGATGTTCAGTAACCCCAAGTCGGCCGATCTGAGGGATCTGGAGGTGGTGTGGTGGGTGAGCAGACATTTGATGTAGGTGGGGGCAAGCCCGTTAAGGGCTTTGTAGACATAAAGAAGGATCTTTCGGGTCGAGACCCTTCCTCATACATCTGCACCAACGTCTTATACTTATTCCTCTCACGATTTTGTACACCTCTGTAAGATCTCCCCACAAATCCTCTCTGTGGCCAGCACGCGAAGGCCCACGCGTCATTTTAGGCTGCATTAACACGGGTGCTTGGCAAAGACAAGCCAGTAGTGGCCTTGACCCTTGCGTGGTTGTGAACCTTCACGTGACAATAGGCACCAACTCTCTGTCTCTTTGGCAGGAAAGCAGCAGATTGGAGACTTGTTGAGGAAGAGCAGCTCTCAGAGGTAGGACTTGGACCATTGATCTCTCCATGTCGTTGCAGCGTGCTTTTGTCTTTTGCATCTCTGGAAAGTGCAGACTGACGTTTGCCCTTCTGTCCCCACAGTGCACTCGCCAGTGAACAGGACGTGGAGGTAGGTGGGCCGCCTGCAAGCTGAGCTCTGTTTAGTTTTAGAGATTCAGCGCGGAAACAGGCCCTTCGTCCCACCGAGTCCCCGCCGACCAGCGATCCCAGCACGTTAACACTATCCTACACGCACTCGGGACAATTTACAATTATACCGATGCCAATTAGCCTACAACAGTGTGGGAGGCAACCGAAAATCTCGGAGGAAACCCACGCAGGTCACGGAGAGAACGTACAAACTCTGATTGCACCCGTGGTCAGGATTGAACCCGGGTCTTTGTCGCTGTGAGGCAGCAATTCTAACGCTACACCATCATGCCACTATTTATCGGGTAAAACCTCTGTGAGGAGGTCCCGGAGTAAAAATTTAATTCAAGGCTTGCATCCAACCCTCATACCCCCCCCCCCCCCCCTATATATTTGTTTGCACCATGAGTGGTTCAAACCAGTTGTCTCTGCACTTGGTGGTGGGTGTATGGAACAAGCTGCCGGTGGAGGTAGTTGACGCAGGAACTATCGCAACATTTAAGAAACAATCAGACAGGTACATGGATAGGGCAGGTTCAGATGGATATGTGCCAAACGCAGGCAGGTGGGACTAGTGTAGATGGGACATGTTGGATGGTGTGGGCAAGTTGAGCCAAAGAGCCTGTTTTCCATGCTCTGAGTGTAAAAGTCTAAGGGGTATGGGTCAAATGAGGGAAGGTGGGACTAGCGTAAATGGGGCATGTTGGTTGGCTTGAGCAAGTTGGGCTGAAGGGCCTTTGTCCATGCTGTATGACTTTTATTACATGACTCTAACATGGTTGAGGAGAAGGAGACAAACGGGAATCACAGAGGGGGAGCAGTGAGAGAGGGCCTCACAGAACTCCCATTGGAGAGAGGAGTTCGGGTGCAGTTTGGGTCTCCACATTTTTGCTATTGAGGGAGTGCAGTGTAGGTTCACGAGGTTAATTCAGAGCTGCCAAGTAATATGGAGTTTCCGTATTTTGTACAGAAATGCGATCAGAATACGGATGTTGCTTTGTAAAATACGGATTTTTTAAAAGTCGGCCCGACTTCCTGTTTCATCCTGCTGCTTAAAAAAATGCAAGGATATAAAAAGTCATACTGTAACTAAAAATTATAGCAGATTAAATCTATTAGTATTTTAAATTTCAAGATCTGGATGATTATTTGTGTAAGCTTTGATCTGCCTGTCCCGCTACAGGTTTAAACAGCGCTGTCAGTTTAGCGCGAACAGTGCTATGGGTTCTAATTATATCGCTACCAGCTGGAGCGCTATTGCCTTTACGCATAGCGCTATGGCCACAGCGCTATGGGTCAGACTGTTCGGGGAGGGAGAGGGAGGGAGGGAATAAGAGAGGGAGGGAGGAAAAAAGGAAGGAGAAAGGGAGGAAGAGAGGGAGGAAGAGGGGGAGAGAGAGAGGGTGCTAAAAGCAGGAAGCAGCCGTTCAAACAGCAGTATACAAAGAGATGGCAATGAATGCACTGTCAAGTAAGATGCATAGAAGACATGTCAATTGGTAGCAAAGTTATGCATTCTTGTACTCTTACATGGGTATGACCGCACATAAAAAAACATTTTTTTCAGCAAAATAGTACCGCGTAAAACTACTGATTTCCTCAGCAAAATACTGATTTTCAGGTACTAGAATACTGAAATGTTCTGACAAAACTTGGCAGCTTTGTTAGTTCCTGAGATGACGGGACTGTCATATGCTGAGAGAATGGAGCGGCTGGGCTTGTACACTCTGGAATTTAGAAGGATGAGAGGGTATCTTACTGAAACATATAAGATTATTAAGGGATTGGACACGCTAGAGGCAGGAAACATGTTCCCGATGTTAGGGGAGTCCAGAACTAGGGGCCACAGTTTAAGAATAAGGGGTGAGCCACTTAGAACGGAGATGAGGAAAAACTTTTTCACACAGAGAGTTGTGAGTCTGTGGAATTCTCTGCCTCAGAAGCAGTGGAGGCCAATTCTCTGGATGCTTTCAAGAGAGAGTTAGATAGAGCTCTTAAAGATAGTGGAGTCAGGGGATATGGCGAGAAGGCAGGAACAGGGTACTGATTGTGGATGATCAGCCATGATCATATTGAATGGCAGTGCTGGCTCGAAGGGCTGAATGGCCTACTCCTGCACCTATTGTCTATTGTCTCTTGTCTATAAACTATGCATGCTTTGAGGTGATTGAACGGTGGAACAGTGGACTGGAGGCACCTTGTTCAGTTGATTTTTCAGTTGTGCCACGCCATTGCATGTGTTTGAGTATTGTACAAGCAACCTTTGCAGTCGGTCTTGATCTCTTGGTGCAGGCCAGTTACACAGTTTTATATAAGACATGGCAGCCAATTTATACCAGAAAGACCTGATGATCATTTCACTTACTAATAGTGAGTAGGGAATTGCCTGGTAATTCAGGTCAAAACTGTGCCTTGATATCTTTTATGTTTCCCTGCAGAGTGTTAAAACTTTGGTTTGCGATCCAGAGCCTTGGTAGACAGTCAGAACCTTTCTTCCCCAGGGTGGAAATGCCAAATACTAGAGGGCATCGTATAATTGGGTTAATGTATGAGGAGCGTTCGATGGCTCTGGTCCTGGACACGCTGGAGTTTTGAAGAATGGAGGTAGATCTCATTGGAACCTACCTAATGAAAGGCCTGGATCGAGTGGATGTAGAGAGGATGTTTCCACCAGAAGACACCAGAAGGCAGGAGAATGGGGTTGAGAGAGAAATAGAGATCGGCCATGATCGAATTGCGGAGCAGACTCGATGGGCCGAATGGCCTACTTTTTGTTCCTGTGCCTTAGCCTGTAGCTTTAAAGTGAGGGGGACAATGTTCAGAGGAGATGTGCGAGATTCTTACGCAGAGTGCTGGGTGCCTGGAACGTGCTGCCGGGGGTGGTGGTGGAGGCAGATACGATAGTGGCGTTTAAGAGGCTTTTGTATAGGCACACAGATGTACAGGGAATGGAGGGTTTTGGATCATGTGCAGGCAGAGGAGACTAATTTAACTTGGCATCATGTTCGGCACAGACATTGTGGGATGGAGTGCCTGTTCCTGTGTTGTTGTGTTCTGAAGAAGGGTCTCGACCCGAAACGTCAGCCGTTCCTTCTCCCCAGAGATGCTGCCTGTCCCGCTGAGTTACTCCAGCATTTTGTGTGTGTCTTCGCTTTAAACCACCAGGACCTGTGGTCACTTCCCACACTGTAGTGTCCCATGTTCTATCACACCTGAACCTCGGCACCCTACTTAGTGCCGCAAGTCCCCAGTGAAGTTGATCGGCTTGAACCAACGTGGGTGGGCCGTCTCATGGGTTGAATTTGTGGGGGGGGTGGGGGTTGGACGTCAGAGGCAAGGCAGCTACCACCAGTGGCAGGGCAAATGCCTCAGCAGGACAGATATTAACACCAATTCATCTTTTGTGTTAAACGCAGACCGAGTTTCTCCGCTTTTCGCTGGCGTTCAAGTGCGATATGTTCACCCTGGATAAGAGGCTGCGTCTGGAGGAGCGATCCAGGGACCTGGCGGAAACTAATCTGAAGAAAGAGATTGAGAAATGTCAGCAAGCTTTGCAGGTCGGCACGGAGTTCATTTGTCGTCTTGTTGGTAGAAAAATCAAAGAACTCGTTCTTTTTGTTTTATTCCTGCATGTGCAGGAGTGTAGGTTGGGTCTGCGGATGCTGGTTTATACCGTGTATAAAAGGGTACGATCAAGGGCCTGTCCCACTTGGCTGTCATTTACTCGGTAGTGACTGATGTGCGATAGTCGCGCGTGTCATCATGCGTCTTCATGCATCAGCACAGCCGTCTGGAGCGCGTGACGTCATTTGAATACCCAGTTTATGATATTTATGGTGATTTTCTAAAATGTTCCCGTTTCTTGAGTGGTGCTAGCAATTGGAAAATCTGCAGATGTAATGCCCCTGTTCAAAAAAAGAGGTGAATGAAAAGTAGCAAGCTACAGACCAAATTAATCTGTAGGAAGGAACTGCAGATGCTGGTTTAAATTGAAGATAGACACAAAACGCAGGATTAACTCGGCGGGACAGGCAGCATCTCTGGAGAGAAGGAATGGATGATGTTTCGGGTCGAGTCTCTTCCTTAGTCTGAAGAAGGGTCCCGACCCGAAATATCACCCATTGCTTCTCTCCAGATATGCTGCCGGTCCCGCTGAGTTACTGCAGTATTTTGTATCACTTATCTGGTTTGATCTTCCATTTCTATATTGGTATGTACCGGTATGTAACCTTTCAGGAATTTGTGTGCAAGGATTTCCAGCTCGTTCTGAATACAAACATCTGCCAAACCCTCAATTTCTCATTCCTCATGTGAATTGCCTTTTGCCAAAGATTGCCAACATTCCCATTGTTCTGAAAATGTGAAATAATTATCCACAATGTACTCTTAAATCGCGCGGGTATATATCCCTGACGCGTAAAAGGCGGGCCGACTGTGTATGGGCGGCGCACGGTTACGCACGGTGATGCACGGTAATCCTGCGTCACCATGCACTACACGTATGAGGTCAGTACGTCCGCGTGCGTAAGCGATACGCCACGCCGGTGGCGCGCGAAGATTTCGTGCAGCACAAAATCCTGGAGCGCCGCGCGATGCCGCGCGCAACTCCACACTCCTCCACGCCTCTCCATGCGCCCGTCCCGCACTACAAACACGCTACCCGTGCGTCACAACGCGACGACCACATTCTTGGAGGTGGCGTAAATGGCGTGCAAATGATGGCCAAGTGGGACAGGCCCTTAAGTGCAGGAGGAACTCAGCAGATCAGGCAGCATCTCTGGAGAAAAAGGGTGGGTGACATTTCGGGTCGGGACCCTTCTTCAGACTGAAGGTAGAGGGGGGGAGGGGGGGACTGTAGGTAGGAAAAGGCCAGAACAAATCAGGGCCCGGCAACAGATGACCACGGAAGGGTGAAGCCTACAGTGACCAAATGTTGGCTGGAGAAGAGATACAGGGGTACGAACAGTGGATGACTAGGGTGGGGGAGGGGGGTAGAGAGGGAATGCAAGGGTTACTTGAATCTAGAGAAATTGGTATTCATACCGCTGGGTTGTAAGCTGGCCAAGAGAAATATGAGGTGCTGTGCATGTGGCCTCACTCTGACAGTGGAAGAAGCCCAGGACAGAAAGGTCAGAGCTGGAAGGGGAGTTAAAATGGTTGGCAACCGGGAGATCGCGTAGGCCAAGGGGGACTGAGCCCAGAAATGATCGCCCAGTCTATGCTTGGTCTCACCGATATATAGGAGTCCACAATGGATAAAGTACATGAGGTTGGAGGAGGTGTAAGTGAACCTCTGCTTCATCCTCTCTCTACTTTCACTCTGAAGAAGGGTTCTGACCCCAACCATGACCCATCCTTTATCTCCTGAGATGTTGCCTGACCCTCTGAGTTACTCCAGCACTTTTTATCTATCTTCGTTTCATTCCTACTCTTTCCTCACACTACCCTCTTCACAATATTACCAAGGATCGATCATGGACCAGCCACATTAATGTGACCAACGCCTCTACTTCCTCAAGAGCCTGATCTCCACCATAGAAAGCATGCCGTAATGTTACCTAGCTTTAGATTTTAGATACAGCGCGGAAACAATCCCTTTGGCCCACCGCTGTCAAGAGATCACCCACACACTAGCACTCTGCTGAGTTCCTCCAGCACCCCGCACACACACACCAGGGACAATTTACAATTTTACCGAAACCCATTAATCTGCAAAACTGTACGTCTTTGGAGTGTGGGGGGGAACCGGAGCACCCAGGGGGGAAACTATGCGGTCACGGGGAGAACGTACAAACTCCGTACTGACAGCACCTGTGATCAGGATCGAAACCTGGTCTCTGGCGCTGTGAGGCAGCAACTCTACCGCTGCGCCACCTCTTCACAGGGACTGCTCTGCCCAAGACTGTAAAAAAATAGCAGAGAGTTACTTGCAGATGTAGCCTAGTTCTTCACACCGAGCAGATTCCCACCATTGTTGCCTCAAAAAAGCCGACAAGATAATCCAACACCTGTCCCACCCCAGATACAGAAGCTTGAAAGCGCCAGACTCAGGAACAGCTTCTTCCCCTCTGTTATCAGGCTTCTGAACGGTCCTTCCATAAGCCAGGGTACTGTCCGATTCACCTCTACCCCATTGCGGACATTGGACTTTGTCTCTGGAACTGATGCGCTACAATGCTGAGAACTATATTCTGCACTCCGTATCTTCCCCTTTGCTCTACCTGTTGTACTTGGGTTTGGCTTGATTGTATTAATGCACAGTACTATCTGACCTGGTTGAATAGCGTGCAAACAAATATTTTTGCTGTACTCATGAGATCTGCGGTTTCTTCTCACACTCCAAAGATATACAGGTTTGTAGGTTAATTGGCTTGGTGTATGTGTAAATTGTCCCTAGTGTGTGTGGGATAGTGTTAAGGCCTGTCCCACTTTCACGACCTAATTCACAACCTTTTTTACTTGTGACAATTTTTCATCATGCTAGAAAAACGCCCCGACCTACTTGATGCCACAAGTACCTACGACTAGCATCACGGCCTGCTACGACCTACCTATGACCTCGTGACGACCATGCTGCGAGTACGAGTCAAGGGCAAACTCGGCAGTGGTCGTGAATTAGGTGGTGAAAGTGGGACAGGCCCTTTAGTGTGCGGGGATCACTGGTCGGCGCGGACTCGGTGGGCTGAAGGGCCTGTTTCTGCGCTGTATCTCTAAACTAAACTAAACATTACAATAATAAACCTATACCTATAAAGTAAACTAACACTGCATGCAACTCGCTCTATATCTCTCACGCTGATAGTGGGCAATGGTGGTTCATCCAAGGGAGCCTGTTCATCACCGTGCCACATTGAAACACCCAGTTCCATCACTTAGGGTGGACAATGTCTCCATTTCTTGGTGTATTCACCACATCCCACCCTCTCTTCTGCCCCTTCTCTCCCTGCTTAGTTTGGTTTAGTTTAGAGATACAGCGTGGGAACAGGCCCTTCGCCCTATCCAGTCCGCGCCGACCAGCGATCCCCGTATCTGACACACAGCCTACACACACTGGGGACAATTTACAAATGTTACCGAAGCGGATCAACCTACAAACCTGTACGTCTTTGGAGTGTGGGAGGAAACCGGAGAAAAGCCACGCTGTGAGGCAGCAACTCTTCCACTGGGCCGCCGGGCTGCCCCCTGCTCTCCGTCACATTTCTGCCTTGTGTTTCCCGCAGGTGGTGAGGCCTATGTGTGAAGAGGAGCAGTCGGTGGAGATCTTCGAGAAGCTTGAGAAAAGCCTCGGCATCCTCACCCACACCATCACGAGGGTAGTGAGCCGTGCGGAAATGTTGGGAGCCATTCACCAGGTGAACCACGTTGACTCATGTTGGCCAAGGTCTTTGTACCAGGGCTTTCCCATTCCTCGTCTCATGCCTTCTGCCTTATTTTATCTCTGGCCTTTGTTCCTCTCAAAGCTAGACACAAAATGGTGAACTGAAGAAAGGTCTCGACCTGAAACGTCACCCATCCCTTCAATCCAGAGATGCTGTCTGACCCGCGGAGTTACTCCAGCATTTTGTGTCTATCTTCGGTTTAAACCAGCATCTGCAGTTCCTTCCTACACACGTCGTTCCAGTCATTAACCCCACCCCCCCCCCCCCACCTGTATTCACCTATTACCTGCCTGGCTTTGTCCTGCCCCACCTCTCCTCCTGCTTTCTTTCCCACCCCCCTTCCCTCAAATCAGTCTGAAGAAGGGTCCTGACCTAAAACGTCACCCATCCACCTTCTCCAGGGATGCTGCCTGACCCACTGAGTTACTCATGCACTTTGTGCCTTTTTCTCACGTTAGGACATTACCCTTCTCTGCCTTGCCTGAGATGTTGCCTATTTAAGTGTCTGTCTAAATGCCCCCTCATTGTGCTATCTGCTTCTACCACCACCTTTGAGACCACGTTGCGGATACCAACCATTCTTTATCAACGGAAATTTGCCCCTCAGTCCCTTCAAGACTATCCTCTCGTGGGGAAATCCAGAAGCAGGGATCGGTCTTAAAACTAAATGTACTCCTTGATTCACTTCCATATCTGATCTGGGAGCGCTGGCACTAAATATATTGATGGTTGAGATGACCAATGACCAGGGCACTCCTTGTAATATAGGAGTGATCCTCTTCTCCCCGATAAAACTGAACAACACAATATATAAGAATAACCCAATTATACATAATACAATAAGAATTTGGAAACAAATAAAATTAACTTTTAAATTAAGAAACCTATCATTGTTAACGCCAATAGTGAATAATCCTTCATTTAAACCATCTCTTATCGATAAAACATGTAACCAATGGGAAAGAATGGGAAATAAAAGGATCGGCGATATGTATGAAATGGGAAATCTATTATCATTCCAACAATTACAATTACAATTTAAGCTGAAAAATAACCAATATTTTAAATACCTTCAGATTTGCGACTTCATGAAGAAATACATACAAAGATATCAAACTATAACTTTAGACCCACTGGAAGAAGCAATGAATATTAAGGCTGACTCACAGAAATTAATATAATATTTATATAATAGTATTTTAAATATAGAACTACCATCGACATAGGCACTTAGAGAAGATTAGGAACGAAAATTAATGATAAAAATCACGAAAGAAACATGGGAAAAGTACTTGATATATATACACAAATGTTCGATTAATGTAAGACATAACTTAATTCAATTTAAAATTTTACATAGATTATATTATTCAAAAACTAGACTGAATAAATTCTATCCAAATACTTCTCCCATTTGTGATAAATGTTTATCTCAAAATGCCACTATAACACTCTTTTGTTTCCTGCATAAAACTTCATAAATTCTGGAGCGATATCTTTGAAATATTTACAAAATTATTCAAGATAAAAATGGAGCCTAACACTGAAATGATTCTACTTGGAGTAACGGAAGACGGGAACAAATTGAACACATTTCAAAATTCATTTTTTAATTATGGGTTAATAACGGCAAAAAAACTTATACTTAAATTTTGGAAAAATACACCCATACCAACGGTTAAAATGTGGATTTCAAACATGTTGGACACCGCACATCTTGAAGAAATGCGATTCCTCCTAACAGACAAACCAGACCAATTCTTAACGAGTTGGTGTCCATTTATCGATTTCTTGGAAGCATATGGTGCAACAAAATCGTAGAAACCAACTGTTTCAGGACTGGGTGAAGGAAGGTCAAGAATATAAATAACTATCTCCTATAATCTCCTACTTTCTACTCTTTCTCTTTCTCTCTCTTTTTTCCTTTTTTTTTCACTTTCACTTTCCCTCTTTCCCCCCTTTTCCTTTTCACACACCATACATCACACCTTTTTCTAATTTTTATTATCTATTCTCTCTTTCTCTCTTATAATTAAAAAAAAAAAATGAAGCTGTACATAAAATGTATGCCAATATACATTAGGCACCTCGGCGCCACATTACTGTACTTACTTCTAATTAAAGAAAAAAGAAAAAAAGAAAAAAAAGAAAAAAGAAAAAAAAAAGACCAGGGCACTCTGTCGCAAGCAGAGCGGGCAAGAGCCGGGCAGTGCCAGCGGTGGTGGCTTCACCATCACCATCAACAATACCTGCAAGACTGTTTAACAACCTCCTCTCTCACTGCCCCCCCCCCCTCTGTGATACCCCCTTCCCTCCAACTCTACGACCACATCCTAACCCAGACCCGGTACCACAGCACACATTTGCTTTCACCCTCAGCCCTCTGGCTCCACCTCTTCCTTTCTTCTTTCCCACCCTCACGTCAGTCTGAAGATGGGTTTTGGCCCGAAACGTTGCCTATTTCCTTCGCTCCATAGATGCTGCCTCACCCGCTGAGTTTCTCCACCATTTTTGTCTACCTACTATTAAATATTGTTTGCCATTTATTTCATTAACTGAACCTGGTGAGGCTGCATTTAGGGTATTGCTTGCAGTTCTGGTCACCCCGTTGCAGGAAGGGTGTGGAGGCTTTAGATGGGGTGCTTGGGTGAGGATGATGCTTGGATTAGGGGGTACAGCTACAGGGAGAGACATTGGACATACTTGTATTGTGGGATACATTTGGAATCATGGGGTCAGACAGCATGGAAACAGGCCCTTCGGCCCAACTTGCCCACACCGGCCAGCATGTCCCATCTGCACTAGTCCCACCTGCCTACGTTTGGCCCATATCTCTCTAAACATGTCCTATTCATGTACCTGTCTAAATGTTTCTTAAACATTGCAATAGTCCCTCCCTCAGCTATCCCCTCTTGCAGCTCTATACACCCACCACCCTTGGAGTAAAAAAATGTTACCCCACAGTTTCCAATTAAATCATCCTCCCCTCACCTTAAATTACCCCTCCCCCCACCTTAAATCTCCCACCCTCACCTTGAATTCCCCCCCTCACAATAAATCTCCCCCCTTCACCTTAAAACTCCCCACCCTCACCTTAAATCACCCCCCTCACCTTAAATCACCCCCCACCTTAAATCACCCACCCCACCTTAAATCACCCCCCCACCTTAAATCACCCCCCACCTTAAATCTCCCCCCTCACCTTGAATTCGCCCCCTCACCGTAAATCTTCCCCTCCCCTCACAATTAATCTTTCTCCCCTCATCTTAAATCTCACCCCCACCTTAGATCTTCCCCGCCCCCCCACCCCTCCATCTTAAATCATCCCCCCCAGCATCTTGCCCACTCAATGTGGAGGGAGTGTGTGGTGTTTTATTCCCACGGATTGCTCAGTTCAATGACTGTTTTTGTTTAAACCATGCAATGACTGCTGGTGTTTGTGCCCACCAGGAGACGCGGGTGAACAAGGCGGTGGAGAATATGATCCGCTACGTTGAGAACCTGAAGCGGACGTACGTGAAGGAACACTCTGAGCTGGAGGAGATGAAGCAACTGCTGCTCCACAACGGAAACTCACTTCGAGATCACCAAGGTAACCGCCGCGGATCATCGGCATTTGGTCGTAGCGGGCGAGTTGTTTCCAGTCTTGCTCTTCGAGGGAACCACCCTTCCAGGAGTATTCCTTCCAGGGCGGCACGGTGGCACAGCGGTAGAGTTGCTGCCTTACACCGCTCACAGCGCCAGAGACCCGGGTTCGAACCAAACTACGGGTGCTCTCTGTACGGAGTTTTACGCTCTCCTCGTGGCCTGCGTAGGTTTTCTCCAAGGACTTTGGTTTTCCCCCACGCTCCAAAGATGTATAGGTTTGTAGGTTAATTGGCTTGGAATAAATGTAAACATTGTCCCTAGTGTGTGCAGGATAGTGTTAATGTGCGGGGATCACTGGTCGGCGTGGACTCGGTGGGCCGAAGGGCCTGTTTCCGCGCTGTATCATTAAACTAAACTACTCCATATACACCTCAAGCTGCCTCGGCAAGGACGAATCAAGGATGAATCTCAGCCCGATCACCCCTCTTCTCCCCTCTCCCATCGGGCAAAAGGTGTAGAAGTGTGAAAACGCACACCTCCAGACTCAGGGACAGTTTCTTCCCAGCTGTTATCAGGCAACTGAATCATCCTACCAACAACCAGAGAGCGGTCCTGAACTACTATCTACCTCATTGGAGACCCTTGGACTATCCTTGATCGGACTTTACAGGCTTTATCTTGTGCTAAACATGATTCACGATATCCCCTTCAACATGTATCTGTACACTGTGAATGGGCTCGATTGTAATCCTGTATAGTCTTTCTGAAACATCGCCCATCCTTTATCTCCAGAGATGATGTCTGCCCTGTGCTTTGTGTCTATCTTTGGCATAAACTAGCATCTGCAGTTCCCTTCTACACATCAAACTAGTGTGAAAGGGTGATCGATGGTTGGCATGGACTCAGCGGGCCGAAGGGCCTGTTTCCATGCCGTATCTCTAAGCTCATCCAATCTTTGACCCATTACTTTTAACACAACGCTGCAATATTTGTACTTTGTGTTACCATGTGTGATGCTGTTAATGGAAGTCTGTCCATTGTTAATGGATGTTTCATTCATTTACAGATGATCCCAGGATCAAGAGGTTCCCCACCCAGACATACGGCAGAGTAAGTGTGTGAAGTGCGTTGCCTTTTCAAACCTTCTTTGATCAGACTTTACTGGACTCTATAGAGACACACAGCATGGAAACTTCGGCCCAACTTGCCCACTCTGGCCAACATGTCCCATCTACACTAGTCCCACCTGCCTGCGTTTGGCCCATATCCCACAAAACTTGTCCATCCATGTACCTGTCTAATTGCTGCTTAAACGTTGCGATAGTCCCAGCCTCAACTACCTACTCCGACAGTTCGGTCCATACACCCACCACCCTTTGTGTGAAAAAGTTACACCTCAGATTCCTATTAAATCTTTCCCCCCTCACCTAAACGTATAACCTCTGGTCCAGTAAAGTAGGATTCCCCTACTCTGAGCAAGAGACTCTACCCGATCTATTCCTCTCATGATTTTATACACCTCTATAAGATCACCCCTCATGCTCCTGCGCTCCAGGGAATAGAGTCCCAGACTCCTCCTCTCCCTATAGCTCAGACCCTCCAGTCCTGGCAACATCCTCGCAAATCTTCTCTGCACCCTTTCCAGCTTGACAACATCTTTCCTAGAAAGGATTAGAGTGCAGATCTTGCACTAAAGGTTACTTTATCACGTGGATAGTACACTGTGGATGGCTTGATTGCAATCATCTATTGTCTTTCCGCTGACTGGCTAGCATGCAACAAAAGCTTTTCACTGTACCTTGCTACACGTGACAATAAACCAAACTGAACTAAACTAATTGAAGATAGGAACCTGTGTTAGTCTCAGGATACACCAAGGCTGAGCGCTGTAAATGTGTTTGTCTTAGAAGGACCCATCATAATTTCAATGGTAGGCACAAAATGCTGGAGTAACTCAGCGGGTGAGGCAGCATCTCTGGAGAGAAGGAATGGTGACTCTCTACCCGAAACGTCGCCCATTCCTTCAAAGTTTATTCTACCTGTTCTCCTGGTTGCCAAACACTTTAACTCCCCCTCCCATTCCCACACTGATCTTTCTGTCTTGGGTCTCCTCCATTGTCGGAGTGAGGCCAAACACAAATTGGAGGAACAGCATCTTATATTCCGCTTGGGCAGCTTACAACCCAGCGGTATGATGTTGATTTCTCTAACTTCAAGTAACCCTTGCATCCCCCCTCTCTCCATCCCTCCCTCACCCTAATCGTACGAGAGTCCCGAGCACCGACGAGTGGCCATTACCGTAAATCTCTGAGTTCGAATCAGGGCAAACTCGGGAGGGCTCTTGGAATGAACTCGTACCGTGGGACTGGGGTTTTAGGCCATTCGGCCCATCGAGTCTACTCCACCATTCATTCATGGCTGATCTATCTCTCCCTCCAAACCCCATTCTCCTGCCTTCGCCCCATAACCCCTGACACCCGTACTAATCAAAGTTGTCCTTATTACTGCACGGTTGGGTTATTCCTGCTTGAACGTAACTCTTCCACGCTCTAATCCATTGACCCCGTGTTCTCTTCAAGGGTTCCTTGCGGAGAGTGAGCATCGCGACGATCCCGAGAAGCAGCGGCGGAGTGCAGTTTAATGCGGTAAGAAATCGTGGACACAGTGAGGAGAAGCTTCTTCCACTCTGTTACCCGGCTTCTGAATGGCCTTTCCATAAGCTCGGCTACAGTCCAGAATCCCCAGCCTACCCCATAACGGTCATTGGACGTTGTCCATGGAACTGGTGCGCTACAATGCTGAGAACTGTATTTTGCACTCTGTATCTTCCCCTTTGCTCCACCTATTGTAGTATCATTGTCTAAATAGCCAATCATACAGTCATATAGTCTAAAGTATCATTGCATTTATACCTCGTGTATCAGTTTGGCTTGATTGCATTCATTATCTAGTATTATCTGATTTGAATGGATAGCATGCAAAGCAAAGCTTTTCCCTGTACCTCGGTACAGGTGATGATCATAAAGCTGAGATACCGTACACTGGAGAGCAGCTTCAAAACGCCACTACTTGCAATGTTGAGTTTGTCAAGCTCTTCACCAACTCGGAACATATCTGCTTCCGTCTGTCCCTCTTGTCGTGCGTTTCAGGCTCCCCACCATTCTCTCTGTTTAAAAACAAAGTATCTGTCCTGCACATCTCCTTTAAACTTTGCCCCTCTCATCGTAAAGCTGTGCCCTCTAGTTTTTAACATTTTCACTCTGGTGGGGGTGGAAATTCCGACAGTCTAGCTTATGTATGCCTCTTGGGTCTCCTCCAGACACGATCACGTGCAGGCAGACAACATTGGGTTTTACCACGTACAGTATCGTGGTCGGCACGGATATTGCGGGCTGAAAGGCCTGTTCCTGCCTTGTACCGTTCTATATTCTATACTGCACAGTATGGTGTTAATGATGGCTTGTGGAGAAGAGTACTAGCTACGTTTAAGTTTGGAGACACAAGGAACTGCAGGGGCTGGAGTCTTGAGCAAAACGCAAAGTGCTGGAGGAACTCGGCAACTCTTCTGAGTCTGAAAAAAGGTCCGGACCCAACACGTTGTGCGTCAATTTCCTCCACAAGTGCTGCCTGACCCGCTGAGTTCCTCCGGCACTTTGCATTTTGCTCTCTCTTTAGATTTGCTGACTTGTAATTGAAAAATGGGTAGCAAATGGAAGCGGGCATCCTACTGGAGAAACCCCTGGTCTCTGGCCACCATGCTCGCACTTCCCGCATCAGCCCAGGCTGAAGACTGGTCCTTGGTGGCCCTTTGGGTTGAAGTAGGAATGGGAGGTTGGAATGGTTGAGGGGGAGGAAGCTGGGGATGCGCGGGGAGAACGTACAAACTCTGCACAGACAGCAGCGATGGTCAGGATCGAACCCGGGTCCCTGGCGCTACAAGCTCTGCAAGGCAGCAACTCGACTGCTGCGCTACCATGCCGCCACTGCAGCTGTAAACCTTTTTTCTCTCTTAATTTGTGCTTCAGTTGGGGGAGATTGATGTCAGAAGAAAGTCTGAAGGAGACCAGGACAAGTTGCGGAACAAGTTCACCAGGAAGTTGAGCAATTGGTAGGTCCACCTGTACGTTGCAAGTCATCTCGGCTTGAGTGGGTTCTGTAGGTGAGGTAGTAATCACGACCACTTCATGGAATCCCACTCCACGTAAGGACATTCACCTCATTGAAACATACAAGATTGTTAAGGGCTTGGACACGCTAGAGGCAGGAAACATGTTCCCCATGTTGGGGGAGTCCAGAACCAGGGGCCACACAGTTTAAGAATAAGGAGTAAGCCATTTAGAACGGAGACGAGGAAACACTTTTTCTCACAGAGAGTGGTGAGTTAGATAGGGCTCTTAAAAATAGCGGGATATGGGGAGTAGGCAGGAACGGGGTACTGAGTGGGGATGATCAGCCATGATCACATTGAATGGCGGTGCTGGATCGAAGGGCCGAATGGCCTACTCCTACACCTATTGTCTATTGTCTATTGACTGAAAATCTATTCACTTCAACCCACTCCTCCATTCTTTTCCCAGGAAGCTACAATGTGTCTTGTTTGATAAATGATTTCCCTAATTTGATCACCTCAAGGGCATTTGAACTTTAGCAATAATGTCTGAAACAGAAGATGCTGGAAATACTCGGCAGGTCAGTCAGCATCTGTCAAGATGAAAATTTCTCATCGCGATTGAGAAATGGTAAGAGAAGAGAGGAGTGCTAAGATAGTGAAAGTGTGAAGGGAATCTTTCTGATAGTTTGGTTTAGAGATACAGCGTGGAAACCTGGGCCATCGGCCCACAGAGTCCGAGCCGACTTGCCCTACACTCGTTCCATCTTACACACTGGGGACTATTTACAGAAGCCAATTAATCTATAAACCTACATGTCTTGGGAATGTGGGAGGAAACCGGAGCACCCGGAGAAAACCCACGCGATCACGGGGAGAACGTGCAAACTCCATATAAACAGCAACCGTAGTCGGGATCAAACCCAGGTCTCTGGTGCTGTAAGGCAGCAACTCAACCGCTGCACCACCATGATGATCAACTTTTCTAATAAACAGTTTAATACAATTGAATATTTTGTTTAAAGTGACTTTGTTCATGTTCATGTTCCATGATAAAATGATGACGGAAGTGTCTCAGAATGTAGTGCTGGCTCTAAAAGGGAGTAGCTTAAATAAAGGTTGAATAGAAAACTATCGGAACCACACTTTGTTTCTGCAGAGGCGCTTCTCAGTGTTAACATTTGCTTATTTTCTTAATCTTGCCCTTCACAATTTGTGTCATCGGTTTGCTTAGCATCATGTTCGGCAAGGACATTGTGGGCTGAGAGGCCTGTTTAGTTTAGTGGTACAGCATGGTAAACAGGCCCTTTGGGCCACCGAGTCCACCCCGACCATCGATCTCCCGTTCACACTAGTTCTTATCCCACTTTCTCATCCACTCCCTACACACTAGGGGCAATTTACAGAGGGCCACTTAACCTACAAACCCGCACGTCTTTAGGGTGTGGGAGGAGACCCATGCGGGCACAGGGAGAACGTGGAAAGACGCGCACGCACGCACGCGCGCACAGACAAACACAGACATACACACAGACACACAGACACACAGACACACATACACACACACAGCCCCCCACCCCCTAAGGTCGGGATCGAACCCGGGCTCTCTGGCACTGTGAGGCAGTGGCTCTACCAGCTCCAGCCACTATGTGGCAGTTTGGACCCAAGCCATGCACCTTTGTCAATGATCTACTCCCGACTGCAATGTTCATGGCAAAATGAAATTGGCATTTAACGTTTGACAACACTCCTGTAATCTTTGCACTTTTCCTGCTCTAGGAAATTTTTAGGGCCAAAGCCACATGATGCCTCCAGGTCCCGGCCTTCACTTCATCAGTTTATCAGCACCTGTACCTGGGGAGAAAAGGGCAGTCAGCTGTTCAATAAAGGGTGAGGTCCTATTGATCAATTCAGATCTCACTTCACCTTGAAGGTAGGAGACTTCCTTGCTGGGTTTGGTTGAGTTTGCTCTTCCTACCAGATGGCCGTTGAGAAGATGGAGATTGCTCTTCCTCCTCGGGCACCACCAGTGGTTGAACACTCTCTCCTCCGAGTCAATAGACAATAGGTGCAGGAGTAGGCCATTCGGCCCTTCGAGCCTGCACTGCCATTCAATGTGATCATGGCTGATCATCCCCAATCAGTACCCGGTTCCTGCCTTCTCCCCATATCCCCTGACTCCGCTATCTTTAAGAGCTCTAACTCAGAAGGTTGTTACTTCAGATCGCACTCCAGCCACTTGAGCTTGGATATCGGCCGCTGCTCTAGATCATGATACTGTGGCAGGTACTCTCTCCCTTGATGAGACCATCTCTGACCCATATCCAACCATCTGCCTATCCAAAAGCCCCTTCATCTCTATCTGCCTGCTACTTGCCAGGCTTTATCCTGCCCCTGCTCTCTTCCAGCTTTCTACTACCCCCCACCCACCCTCCTCCCAGTCTTACAAAGATTCCCGACCCGAAACATCACCTATCCACCTAACCCAATTGACCTGAAAACTTGTACGTCTTTGGGGGCCCGTCACCATTTTGAGGAAGAGGAGGGGAGGAAAAGTTTTCCTTGAGGCTTTCAAGCAACATTTTCTTCTTCTTCAGAGAGGCAGCCAACAAGCAACACAGGTTGTCTTCAGCTTTTCAAAAGCTGCTTTAGTGACGTCTCTGCAAAAGGGTTCAGTTACAACCCAACGGTGTGAATATTGATCTCTCTAACCAAGTAACACTTGCATCTCCCCCTCTCTCCGTCCCTCCTCCACCCTGGTCATCGTACTAGTTTCACTGTCATCCTGTTGAGTTTCCACTGCTTGTATCCACTCGTTATCACCTTCCCCACAGCCAACAATGGACCATTGTGGGCTCAATTCCTTGATCATCGTTGCTGGCTTTGCGCATACATTTAATTTGTTCTGTGTACCTTTTCATATCTCTCGTTTGCCTCTTCCCCGACTCTCAGTCTGAAGAAGAGTCTTGACCCGAAACGTCACCCATTCCTTTTTTCCATCGATGCTACCTGACCTGCTGAGTTAATCAAGGTTTTAGTGTCTATCTTCAGTTAGTTGTAGTGGCTTAGCGATCCTGGGATGGTGACAGGGACGATACCATGCCCTGTCTTTCCTTACCTCTAACTCTATTGAGCATTCTGCCTTGCCTTGTGGTTCCACCAAATGTGAGCTTCACCTCCATATCACATCCATTAGTACGCTTCAACAGAGGATGTACTTCCTACAGCAGCTGAGGAAGCACAATCTGCCACAGGCAATGATGGTCCAATTCTACACGGCCATCGTAGAGTCTGTCCTCACCTTCTCCATCATGGTCTGGTTTGGCTCAGCCGCCAAGCACGACACCTGGAGGCTGCAGCGAATCGTCCAATCAGCTGAGAAGGTTATTGGCTGCAACCTTCCCTCCATTGATGAACTGTACACTGCAAGGGCCAGGAAGCGAGCGGGCAAGATCATCTCTGACCCCTCTCAACCTGGCCACAAACTCTTTGAATCACTTCCCTCTGGAAGGCGACTGTCAAAGCTGCCACAGCCAGACATAAAACAGTTTTTATCCACGAGTAGTTGCTCTACTCAACAGCCAAAAATCTGCAGCCTCCCTTTGATCTGGTATTTTGTTGGTTCACATGCTTGATCAATGGTGTTTTATCATTAATGTTTTATTATTATTAATGTTTAGTGTTTTCTGAGTCATTCGTAACTGTCACTGTATGTCATATTGTTACTTGTGGGAGGAGCACCAAGGCAAATTCCTTGTATGTGAATACTTGGCCAATAAACTTACTTACTTACCTTGTTCTACTTCACCCAAGCATCTACTAATTCCCAAGCCATTGACATCTAGAATCACCACTGCCCTTCATTAAGCCACCCCAAAAGCTCTGCTCCCCATCCCGCTGAGTACTATACAATGTACTCTCCCATCCTTGGGGTTCTGCATTGGATGTTTGGCTGCTAAACATGTACTAAACCAATAGGTAGACTTGCTGCCCTACAGCGCTTTCAGCGTCAGAGGTGCGTGTTCGATCCCGACTACGGGTGCTGTCTGTACGGAGTTTGTACCTTCTCCCTGTGACCGCGTGGGTTTTCTCCGAGATCTTCGGTTTCCTCTCACACTGCAAAGACGTACCGGTTTGTAGGTTAATTGGCTCGGTATAAAAGTAAATTGTCCCTAGTGTGTGTAGGGTAGTGTTAATGTGCGGGGATCGCTGGTCGGCGCGGACTCGGTGGGCCGATGGGCCTGTCTCCACGCTGTATCTCTAAACTAAGTAGAGAGGTTGCCTATTCATTTAAATCTAGATTTGCATTATATTTGCACATGTTGATCAAGCAAAGATTCTGGTCTTACCTGGCAATAGGAAGAAGTGTGGTAAACCGACGTGATAGGTTCTGCGTTAATACTGTGCACCTTGTTACTATCCTGCAGCCCCACTCCAGAGCTGGATGTTCAGGAGGATGAAGAGAAAGCAGAGGCAGCAGAACCCATCTTGACAGAACCAGAGAGAGATGATCTGATCGCTCCATCGTGTACAGTGTAAGTATATTGGGAACTGCTTAAATCTGGCCGGGTATGTTGCAGCTGACAATGTACGTCAAGGGTAAGAAATGCTGGCAGGTCCATTAGATCTCAGTGGGGCAAAGAAAATTAAAGGGCATTTCTCACGTTTGTTCCAATGCAAGGTGGGTACAATTGATCGTGATTTAGTACAGGCACTCTCTGTCTTGCGTAACAGGTGACTTGCACAAACTCGCACATTTATGTAAGCTATTCCTTAAGTAGCCCACGGTCTCTCGTAGCTCCCCCCTCCCACCAGTAGCTTCCCCGCCTTCCTCCATGGTCTCTGTCCATTCCCACCCCCCCTCACTGGCTGTCCCACGATCTCCATCCAGTAGCTTTGGTCATCTTATATCTATGGAAAAGTGTGAAATTATGTCTTGAGACGTTGGATGGTGCAGCATCAATGCAGTGTTGTTCCTGTGAGAGCTGATGAACAACAGGCCCACTAAAGATTATTTTATAGTGGGCCGTTTGCACTAGTTTCACCAGTAGCTGCAGCCCATCTCTGATGTGCTGGTAATTCTGCTGGGAGTGAGGTGGACAGCACGTTTGCTTCTATGTCCCAGTGGAAATTCTTGGAACGTTTGTACACACTTGTCCACTTTCACCAAGCCCTCCTTGCGTCTGCACATTGCCCCATAGAGTCATACAGCACGGAAACAGGCCCTTCGACCCAACTCATCCATGCCAATCAAGAAGCCTCAATTTTAAGCTTGGCCCATTTGCTTGCATTTGGCCCACAGCCCAGGGGCGACACGGTGGCGCAGCGGTAGAGTTGCTGCCTTACAGTGGCAGAGGCCCGGGTTGGATCCTGACTACGGGTGCTGTCTGTACGGAGTTTGTACGCTCTCCACGTGACCTGCGTGGTTTGTCTTGGGGTTGCCCGGATTCCTCCCACATTCCAAAGACATACAGGTTTGCTGGTTAATTGGATTCTGCAAATTGTCCCTAGTGTGTAGGATAGTGGTAGTGTACTGGGATCTCTGGCTGGCACAGACTCAAAGGGCTGAATGGCCTGTTTCTACGCTGTATCTCTAAAACTAAAACCCTCTAAACCTTTCCAACTGTGTACCAGTCCAAGTGTCTTTTAAACGCTGTTATAGTGCCTGCCTCAACTACCTCCTCTGACAGCTTGTTCCATATAGTCACCATGCTCTATGTCAAAAACGTTGCCCCTCAGGGGAAGATTTCCCTTCCCACCTTAAATCTATGTGCTCTGGTTCTTGACTCCGCAGATCTGTGTAAAAGACTGTGGATTTTCTCTGGAACTGATGCGCTACAACTATTTTCTGCACTCTGTATCTTCCCCTTTGCTCTACCTGTTGTACTTGAGACTGGCATTGTATTTTTGTACGGTATGTCTGATCTCAGTTTAGTTTAGAGATACTGTGTGGAAACAGGCCCTTTGGTCCACTGAGTCCATCACCCGCACACTACTTCTACCCTACACACTAGGGATAATTTATAGAAGCAAGTTAACCTGCACGTCTTTGGAATGTGGGAGGAAACCGGAGCACCCGGAGAAAACCCATGCAGTCCACACGTGCAAACTCCATCTGTACAAACAGCACCCGAGGTCAGGATTGAACTTGGGTCTCTAGCGCTGTAAGGCAGCTACTCTACCGCTGCGCCACTGTGTCGCCCTTTATCTGTTTGGATAGCAGGCCAAACAAAGTGTTCACTGTACCTCGGTACACATCTCAATGATAAACCCAAACCAAATTCATTTCGCATTCTAAAACATTATTAATCTTAACCTTTCGAGCAGATTTTAATTTTAACCTTTCAGGCACATTTTTGAATAATGCAGAAGTGTGTTTGTGTGAAATGGCTTAACCTTTGATGCTCTTTAAAACCTCTTCCCCCAGAAACAAAGGGCTTTGGCCCCAGCTAGCCAAATTGTGGGACTTCTTTTCCAAAAGCAACAAGGGTGCGTGGCTGCCACTCATACTACTCTTCTCACTCAGCGTTTTGGGCAGTTTTCTCATCGGCTGGTCTTTGCACACATCTGTTGATGCTGCCCCCGTGGAGCCCGGAGACAGCTGGAAAGCTATTCAACAATTCCTCTGGCCTTACACAGGACTTCAGCACAATGGACAGCCTCCAGTGTGACCAATGACCAGCAACGCACACGGACATTTACTCTGCATCCCGTTGACCCTTCACTGAGAATGGCTCAGCCGACCAGTTGCTTGTTTTAATTTAAATTAAAACAAACTCTTTAAATTTTAATCTTGACATATCATGTCAAACGAAGCATTAAGCATTGGACAACACTCATTTTTTTAATGGGCGGCTGAAGCGGTCGTAATCTAGTAAATGTTTGATATTTTTTTATTAACACCTGCAATCCTACTCAATTTTGCCTTAAGGCAAAATCAGTCAATGAAACAGGGACAGTATTTTGGGCACAGGTGAAGTTCCCAATTGCTGTGATTTTTTTAAAACTACGCAAAGCTGAATGTGAAAAGCAACAATGTAAAGATTTATTTGCAAACCCGATATCTTTTTAAAAGCACTTTTGGAAAGTGTGCTCAATAAAGTCTGTAGTTGACCTTACACTGTGTGTGACAACAGTTTGGTGGCTTGCAGAATTTCATTGACGTTGGTGAAGAAGAGGTGATCGGCGTTTAGGATCCGCTCCAGAGCGGCTTCACTTGCGTGGCCCCTCATCATGTGGTACAGGTTGGAGTAAAACTCTGTGTGCTCATTGGTTTCTTTCGTCCACTCTTCGTCAGACTCCTTCATGTTCAGATTTTGAGACCTCTCTGGTCGCAACAGGTAAAGAATCCAGCTATCCTCGTCGACCGTCTCCCCAGTCAGATTCTCGCAGGCCTGTGGATCGCAAGGAGAACATGCATGAGTCTGCAGAGTCCTCTAAACTAGGAGCGCAGGAGGAAGAGCATCTTATAAAGGCATTTTAGATTCTCATGTGGAATTGGGATTGGATTTCTTGGTTAAACATTTAACTTGAATGAATGAAAGAATACTTTATTGTCATATGTGAAAGGTTACAGTGATATTCTTTGTTATGCACACCCAAGGTATGCAAAGAGTCGCCACATAAAGGGCACCGACAAAGTATCCCGTGCAAGGCCCTCCTTTGTACTTGTTAACATGTAAATGGCTCAATACTCTTGCCCAGAGTAGGGGAATTGAGAACCAGAGGGATAGGTTTATGGTGAAGGGGGAAAGATTTTATAGGAAACTGAGGGGTAACTTTTTCACACAAAGGGTGGTGGGTGTATGAAACGAGCTGCCATAGGAGGTAGTTGAGGCAGGGACTATCGCAAAGTTTAATGGTTAGGACAGGTTTAGAGGGATATGGGCCAAATGCAGGCAAGTGGGATCAGTGTAGATGGGACATGTTGGTCGGCATGGGAAGTTTAGCCGACTGGCCTGTTTCCAAGCTATATGACTGCTGAATATTGAGTTACTTGTTGTCCTATAGCATATGTGTGTATAGGCTGTTTAGATACTACTTTGGCATTGGGCTTCGTTGAGCTCTTATCCTGGTGTTATAGCACATACTTTGTGTTGTAAGTGATTTATGTAAGATCATGAGGGGAATAGGGAGAGTGAATGCAGTGTCTTTTAGCTAATGTTGGGCAAATCAGGAACGGGGACATCGGTTTAAGGTGGAAGGGGAAAGATTTAATAGAAACCTGAGGGGCAATTTTTTCACCCATTTACCTTTTTTCATTCTCCCCACATTTAGGATAGATGCAGTGGTGCACATGTAGAGTTACTGCCTCTCAGACCCCGAGACCCGGGTTTGATGCTGACTACCGGTGCTGTCTATACGGGGTTTGTAAGTTCTCCCTGTTATCTGGTTTCCTCCCACATTCCAAAGACGTACAGGTTTACTAAAGTTAATTGAGCTTTTTTGTAGGACATAGAACTAGTGTGTGGGTGATCAATGGTCGGCGTGGACGCGGTGGACTGAAGGACCTGTATCTCTAAACTAAAGAGGGGCGTGGGTGTATGGAACAAGCGGCCAGAGGGGGCTGTTGAGACAGGTACTAAACCAACATTTAAGAGACATTTGGACAGGTTCATGGATAGGAAACGTTAAAAGGGACATGGACTAAACGTGGGAAGGTGGGACTGGCGTCAAAGGAGCATCTTAGCCAGCGTAGGCTAGTTGGGCTGTAGGGCCTGTTTCCGTGCAGTATAACTATGATCACACTGTGAGTTTATTCCTGTGTGATGCACCTGCTCAGAATCCCATCAGAGCATTACAGCGGCAGATCCTGGCGTCGGGTGCTGTCAGTGTGGAGCTTTTCTGCTTTCTCCGGTACACGGACTCATCAGCATCAACAACGGTGGCGTCATTGGAATTACATAGCGAGAGACATTGAAAATCCAAGCTGTGGATGTGGAACAAATGCCCTGGAGTAAGTCGCACCATGATCTAATTTATGCTTAAATATTTGAAAGAAGAAAGGGGAGCAGGAAACCAATCCGTTTGGTTCTGAGCTGATTTCAGTGGTCACTTCATATCTTTCTAGCTCTCCCACCCCTCCAATCGGTCTGAAGAAGGGTCCCACGAATCCATGCTGCCTGGATTAGAGGGTTTCTGCTCCAAGTTGGACCGACGTCACCTATCCATGCTCTCCAGGGATGCTGGCTGACCTGCTGAGTTACTCCAGCACTTTGTGTCTTCACTTAACATCTCCCTTTGTGTTGGCTTAAAAAAATTACCACGGGATGTTCTGCTGAGTTACAGCATCAAATATTGCGACTTATTTGACCTATCCCTGAATTCTACCTCCGTTACATTGACGACTGCAGCGGTGCTGCCTCCTGCACCCATGCAGCACTCACTGACTTCATCAACTTCACGACTCATTTCCATCCTGCGCTCAAATTCACTTGGACCATCTCCGACATCTCCCTACCGTTTCTGGATCTCACTGTCTCCATCACAGGAGACAGACTATTGACCGACATCAACTGCAAACCTACTGACACCCACAACTATCTAGTCTACACTTCTTCCCACCCTGCTTCCTGTAAAGACTCTATCCCCTATTCCCAATTCCTCTGTCTACACCTCATCTGCACCCAGGATGAGGTTTTCCTTACTAGATCATCGGAGATGTCCTCATTCTTTAGGAAATAGGGGTTCCCCTCTTCCATTTTAGACGAGGCTCTCACTAGGGTCTCCTCGATATCCTGCAGCTCCGCTCTTGCTCCCCCATTCGTAACAAGGACAGAGTCCCCCTGGTCTTCACCTTCCACCCCATCAGCCGTTGCATACAGCATATAATCCTCCAACATTTTTGCCACCTCCAACGGGATCCCACTACTGGCCACATCTTCCCATCTCCACCCCTTTCTGCTTTCCGCAGAGACCGTTCCCTCCGCAACTCCCTGGTCAACTCGTCCCTTCCCACCCAAACCACCCCCGCCCCAGGTACTTTCCTCTGCAACCGCAGGAGATGCAACACCTGTCCCTATACCTCCCCCCTCGACTCCGTCCAAGGACCCTGACAGTCTTTTCAGGTGAGGCAGAGGTTCACTTGCACCTCTTACAACCTCATCTACTGTATCCGCTGTTCCAGGTGTCAACTCCTGTACATCGGCGAGACCAAGCGCAGGCTTGACGATCGTTTCGCTGAACACCTTCGCTCAGTCTGCCTTAACCTACCTGATCTCCCGGTTGCTCAGCACTTTAACTCCGCCTCCCATTCCCAATCTGACCTTTCTTGCCTGGGCCTCCTCCATTGTCAGAGTGAGGCCCAGCGTAAATTGGAGGAACAGCACCTCATATTTCGCTTGGGTGGTTTACACCCCAGTGGTATGAACATTGACTTCTCTAACTTCAAATAGCCCTTGCTTTCCCACTCTCTCCATCCCCTCCCCCTTCCCAGTTCTCCCACCAGTCTTACTGTCTCCGACTACATTCTATCTCTGTCCCGCCCCCTCCCCTGACATCAGTCTGAAGAAGGGTCTCGACCCGAAACATCCCCCATTCCTTCTCCCCAGAGATGCTGCCTGTCCCGCTGAGTTACTCCAGCATTGTGTGTCTACCTTCGATTTAAACCAGCATCTGGAGTTTTTTCCGACACATTGCAAATTATTTGTTCTATTTACCTGAAGAATTATTTCTTCGAGCTCACAGTTCAAGTTCCATTTACTCCATTTGAAAGCAATGGCAGATGCCACAAGAGCCATCTGTGTGTATGTCTCATGCTCCTGTTGTTTAATCTGTGGTAGAAATATCATTTAAAATGTGATTTTACAACCTTCCAGGTTAACACCTTTAAAGCAGCACATGGAGTTGCGTCCATAGGGTTGATACAGCATGGAAACAGACCATTTGGCCCACCATATCCACACTGACCAAAGGGCTCCATGCTTATTAACATAGAATATAGAACATAGAAGAGTAGAGAACAGGAACGGATCCCACCGCCAGACAATGTCTGTGCTGAACATGAAGCCAAGTAGCGGTAGAGTTGCTGCCTTACAGCATCAGAGACCCGGGTTCGATCCTGACCACGGGTGCTGTCTGTAAGGAGTTCGTACATTCTCCCCGTGATCTGCGTGGGTTTTCTCCAGGTGCTCTGGTTTCCTCCCACACTCCAAAGACGTACAGGTTTGTAGGTTAATTGGCTTTGGTAAAATTGTAAATTGTCTCTAGTGTGTGTAGGATGGTGCTAGTGTGCGGGGATCGCTGGTGGGGTGGATTCGGTGGGCTGAGTGGCCTGTTTCCTCGCAGTATCTCTAAACTAAACTAAGCCAAACTGCATGATCCAAATCCCACTGTTCCAATAGACAATAGGTGCAGGAGTAGACCATTCGGCCCTTCGAGCCAGCATCGCCATTCAATGTGATCATGGCTGATCATCCCCAATCAGTACCCCGTTCCTGCCTCCTCCCCATATCCCCCGATTCCACTATTTTTAAGAGCTCTATCTTGAAAGCATCCAGAGAACCGGCCTCCACCGCCCTCTGAGGCAGAGAATTCCACAGACTCACCACTCTCTGTGAGAAAAGGTGTTTCCTCGTCTCCGTTCTAAATGGCTTACTCCTTATTCTTAAACTGTGGCCCCTGGTTCTGGACTCCCCCAACATCGGAAACATGTTTCCTGCCTCTAGCGTGTCCAAACCCTTAACAATCTTTGCACATCTTTCCCTGCACATCCATGTGTCTATCTAAAAATCTCTTAAACACCACTATTGTATCTGCCTCCACCACCACCCCCTGGCAATGCGTTCCAGACTACCACCACTCTCTGTGTAAAAATACTTGTCCTGCACATCTCCATTCAACTTTTCCCCTCTTGCCTTAACGCTATGCCCTCTAGTGTTAGTCACCAAGAAAGGTTCTGTCCACCCTGTCTGTGCCTTTCATCATTTCATACACTTCTATCACATCTCCCCTCAACCTCCGACGTTGCAGAGAAAACAATGCAAGTTGATCCAACCTTGTAGCTGAAACCCTCTCATCAGGCAGTGTTCTGCTAATCTTATTGATCCCATTTTCCAGCATGTCCAGTCTTTTTTTGCCAACGCAAGGCACATACATGCTCACTGAGTTATTAAAATACTGCCAGTGACATTGCGTCTACCATTCACGATGGCAGTGTATTCCAGACACTCTGCGCTCTCTGGGTGATAATGACCACTAACTTTCTTAAATTTTACCCTACATCTATGTGAATGAATGAATACTTTATTGTCACATGTGACAAGTCACAGTGTAATTCTTTGCTGACATACCCGAGGTATGCAAATAGTCGCCACACAAAGGGCACTGACAAAGTTACTAAGTATCCCAAGCCAGGTCCACCCCTGGTCTCTCCACCCCCCCCCCCACGGCGGTCACCCGTCCTCCTCTGTTCCGGCGGCAGATCCTCCGACTCTCACGTGGACTGACCTCGACTGCCGGCAACTTCAACAACCACCGACCTCGACCCTCTATGTCCTCTACCTTTTGATAGCATTGATAGCTGGAAACTTCTTATCATTACAAACACCTCAACGTTGTCCTGTCTTAACCTATTTCTGCTCCACAGAAAACAAACCCAGCCTCTCCAGTTCCTCCCCATGTGGGACTAGTATAGCTGGGGCATGTTGGGCCAAACTGTATCACTCCTATGACTGCAATGCTCCATCCCAGGCAACATCCTGGTGAATCTCCTCTGCACTCTCACGTATTTTCTGCAGTGTGGTGACCAGAACTGCATCCAGCTGAGGACTCGACAATGTTTTACAGATTTTTTTACAAATTTACAAATGTTTTTCCCATTTCTATCAACTGGACAGTACAGCAGCAGGCGAAGAAGGGCTCGCTGGTGCAGACCAGTGGCATCGACGCCTAGTTTTAAGGCGAAATGACACAGTGTTGGAGTAACTCCGCAGACTAAATCAGTCTGAAGAAGGGTCCCCACATCACTCCAGCACTTTGTGTCCTTTTTGTGTTTTAACCAGCAACTGCAGTTCTTTATGTCAACTACATACAATGATAATCCCTTACTCAGTTTTAGCAGACAATCGGCAATCACGGACATCATTCCCCACACTATGGTCTGTTGTAACGAGAGTTTACTATATATAATAAAAATAATAACCCCAATACTAATGCAAAAAAAATGGTAATTAGTGTAATCAAAAACAGACCAAAGATCATTGTTGAGATTAGTATTGTGCAGCTTCCAAGAGCCTGATGGTTATTGAGAAGATATTAGAGTCATACAGCTTGGAAACAGGCCCTTCGACCCATCTAGCCCACACTGTCCAACATGTCCCATCTACACTAATCCCACTTGCCTGCGTAGTATGGCTCTATTCTTGAAGCTGGTGGTCACTGTTTTCAGACTTCAAATAGGCAAGAGGATTGCAAATGGAGCCTGTTTCTACAGGAGGAGGAACCACACCACACCACACCATTCTGGTGCACCTACTTTGGGGAGGGCAGAGTTTTCTGACCTTCAAACAAGTTGATGAGAGCCCATAATCTCCACAACTGCTAAGAAGTGTAAAGTAAAAGCCACTTACCTTGATAGTTTTTGCAATATATTTCTCCGATTCAGTTCCTGGGAAAATGTTCAGCCCTGCGTTTATCATGCAAATGATTAGACTGGAAGCTGTCATCCATTTTCCTCGTATGTGTGAGAGATTATCTTCGACGGAAATGGGACACAGTTGGCACAGCTCCTGTGGTATTAAAAGAAAATGACCAGATTGAGGCAGTACATCCGCTTTGTGTGTGTACAGCAGAGATGGGGGGTTTCTGCATAGTGTTGGGCAAATGACCAGGGAGTATTTCTATTGGATTAAAAATTGGCAACACAGCAAATGCAGCAGAACCTGTGGAAGGAGAAACACATCGAAAAGTTTCAGACTGATCACCTTTCAGGTGGCGCAGCGGTAGAACTGCTGCCTTACAGCGCCTGAGACCCAGGTTCGATCCTGACTATCGGTGCTGTCTGTACGGAGTTCGTACGTTCTCCCCGTGTGTTTTCTCCGGGGCTCTGATTTTCTTCCACTCTCCAAAGGCGTGCAGGTTTGTAGGATAATTGGCTTCGGTAAAATTGTAAATTGTCCGTAGTGTGTCTAGTAGGATAGTGTTAGTATGCTGGTAGGCATGGACTCGGTGGGCCGAAGAGCCTGTTTCCGCGTTGTATCTCCAAACTAAACTATAAACTCAACCTATTTCCAGAACTGAGTTACTTTGGAGATTACCTCAGTGAAGTGTCCAGGAAAGTGGAGCAGACAAACGATACAACAGAAGGTGATGAAGTAGGACTGAGTGTAGGAGGGAATATCAGCATCGGGACTGAGGGGGTAGGAGGAATTATCTAAAAGTAGGATTGAAAGTCAACCCAGGTCACCACCCTATTCTGACGACATCTGGGAATTATAATTGCAGAGCCATATCTCCAGCGCTAATGAAAAGCCTGACAGAATTTCAGGCTGTGCACATAGACATCTGGAAATAGCCACTATTTTGTCCAGCTAAGTTAAAGCTACTGTCAATAGCAGGGCGTTGTGAGACTGAATTTCTTAGCATTGATCTCCACATTATACAGAAACATTTAGAACCACATGGAGGGTATAAAAAGAATTACACAGAGAGCAGCTGAAATCAGAATTGAGAATGTCACTGAGAGATAATGAATAGATTGGGGGATTCTCTGCTTTACAGATGATGCGGTTGTGAGGTGACTAGTTTAGTTTGTGGTAAAGTGTGGAAACAGGCCCTTCAGCCCACCGAGTCAATGCCGACCAGCAATCGCCCTGTACACTGGTTCTATTCTGCACACTCGGGACAATTTACAGAAGCCAATTAACCCACAAACATGCATCTATTTGGAATGTGGGGGGAAACCAGAGAACCCGGAGAAAACCCACGTGGTCACAGAGAGAACGTACAAACTCCGTACAGATAGCACCTGAAGTCGGGATGAAAGCTGGGTCTCCGACGCTGTAAAAGGCCCGCCGGCCCATGCCGACCAGCGATCACCGTATACACTAGCACAATCATACACACCAGGGATAAGAGAGAATGTACAAACTCCATACAGACAGCACCCGTAGACAGGATCGAACCTGGATCTCTGGCATTGTAAGAGAGCAACTCTACCAATGCACCACCATGCCACCAGATTTTAACACAATGTTAAAGCCTAATGTTATTACATTCCTGATGAAGTCTGTGTTGGCACGGGAGAGGGTGTACGAGAGGTTTACCAGGATGCTAGTGGACACAAGGTGCTGCAGTAACTCAGCGGGCCAAGCAGCCTCTCGAGACAACATGGATAGGTGACGTTTCAGGTCGGGACCCTTCTACCTGTTCAGGAGAGGTTGGACAAATTTGAATGGTTTTCTCTGAAGCGTTGGAGGCTGAGTGAAGACATAAGAAAAGTTTATAAAATTGTGAGCCATAGATAGTCAAGATCTTTTTCCCCCAGATGTTGAAATGACAAACGCATGAAGGTCATAGCTTAAAGGTGAGAGGGAAAAAGTTGAAAGGAGATGTGTGAGACAAGACTTTCTGCAGAGAGCAGTGAGTGTCTGGGACGCGCTCGCGCTGCCAGGAGTGGTGGTGTAAGGAGCTATGATGTTGGTAGTTTAATATGCGTTTGGAGAGGTACATGGATATACAGGGAAATAGACAATGAGCAGATAGATGAGACTAGCTTTGCTTGTCACCATGGTGAGCCAAAGGGGCTGTTCCTATGCTGTACTGTTCCGCGTAAATCCGCGCATTATTGAGGAAAGTAGGAAAATTAAAAATGATGGGATTAAAGGGGGTCACTAGCTGAACTGTTTAGTTTAGAGATACAGCATGGGAACTGGCCCTTCAGCCCGCCGAGTCCATGCCGACCAACGATCACCCATACAAGCTACACACTTGTGGCAATTTCACAGTAGCCAATTAACCTAGAAACCTGCACGTCTTCGGAGGGTGGGAGGAAACCGTAGCATCCAGAGAAAAACAAATGGAAACACCGACAGGCTCATACATACCATGCAGTACACAGCAACTGGGCGGTACAATGGCGCAGCGGTAGAGTTGCCGCTTTACCGTGCCACAGACCCGTGTTCGACCCCAACTACGGGTACTGACCGTACAGAGTTTGTACGTTCACCCCGTGTCCTGCATTGGTTTCGTCCGGGTGCTCCAGTTTCCTCCCACGCTCCAAATATGTACAGGTTTGTTGGTTAATTGGCTTTGATAACAATTGTAAATTGTCCCTAGTGTGTGGAGGATAGTGTTAGTGTACGGGGATCGCTGGTCATGTTTCCGCACTGTATCTCTAAACTAAACTAACGGCAAAACAATCGCAAAGCGTTTCCTGGGACCCCTGTTATGTGAGGTTGCTGGTCATTATTCCCTTGTTCTCATGTTAAACTAACAGCGTAATCACTAAGCGTGTACCTTGATTCGAATTTCCACAATAACCAAGGCAGAATAGACGGTTAAAAGAGCCTCATTTTCTGCCACGGGTTTGATGTCCCACGACTGGAAAGGCATGTTGACATAATTTCTCTGAATCAGGGTGAAAATGTTGAAGGTGTCCATCTTAAAGGATAAAAATGTTGAAGGTGTCCATCTTAAAGGATAATTGTTCTGTCTCTGCATCGAACGTGACACTGTGAATGCCATCTGTCCTCCACACTACTCCTGTGAAGAAAATCAAGAGGTCAACTCTAATTCCAAGATCAGCTTGCCTCTGCAATGCAGTCAAGTGGCAGGCAAGACATTTGAGGCAGAGGTAGATGTGGGGCGAATGCCATGATCATGATGAGATGAAGGGCTCAGAGAGGAGACAGGTTCACAATGCTGATGAATCATTGCTCTAATTGTGAGAAGTCCTCTCTGAAGCAAATATGGGCGGCACAGTGGCAGACCTGCTGCCTCACAGTGCCAGAAACCAGGGTTCAAACCTGAAGTCTGAAAAAGGGTCTGAACCCCAACACACACCCGGGTCTGATCACCCTGCGGTGGGCCTGCCTCGACTGAGGGTGTCCTGTGATAAAAGGCCAAAACACCCAGTGATGTTGAGGTTCACAACTGAAGATGTGTCTGATTGGTAGCAAATTCACCTAGTGGTCATCCCCAAGAACCTACTAATCAATCCTCTCCTTTTAAGGTCACAGAGAGTGGTGAGTCTGTGGAATTCTCTGCCTCAGAGGGCGGTGGAGGCAGGTTCTCTGGATGCTTTCAAGAGAGAGCTAGATAGGGCTCTTAAAAATAGCGGAGTGAGGGGATATGGGGAGAAGGCATGAACGGGGTACTGATTGGGGATGATCAGCCATGATCACATTGAATGGCGGTGCTGGCTCGAAGGGCCAAATGGCCTACTCCTGCACATATTGTCTATTGTCTATTGTCTAAAATCACCTAGTGGTCATCCCCAAGAATACCAAATGTCAATTGTACTGAAAAACCTTAGGGATTGTAACATCCAGTCCTACTAATCAATTAAACTGTGAGAAGTGTTAGACCTACTGCCTCACAGTGCCAGAAACCAGGGTTCAATCCTGAAGTCTGAAAAAGGGTGTCAACCAACGTCACCTATCCCTTTTCTTTGTGTTCTGGTTAAGTCTACGTGTTGGAAGTTAGAAATTCTACCTTGTTGGTGAACTTGGTTGAACCCGTGATCAAACATGAGCAAATGCCTACACGAGGAACTGCAGGTGCTGGTTTACGAGAAAAGCCACAAAGTGCTGGAGTAAAGCCCCTGTCCCACTTTCCCGAGTTACTCACGAATTCTCCCGAGGTTTCCCCTTGATTCAAACTTGGAGAATGCCCGTAGCGAGTCCGTAGATATTTCGTAGCGGCTTGTGATGCCAGCCGTAGGTACTCGGGGCATCAGGTAAGTCGGGACGTTTTTTCAGCATGATGAAAAATGTTCACGAGTAAAAAAAATAGCCCCGAGTAGCTACGGCTGGCTATTACCGTAATTCTCCGAGTTTGAATCAAGGGGAAAACTCGGGAGAATTCGTGGTAACTCGGGAAAGTGGGACAGGGGCTTAACTCAGTGGATCAGGCAACATCTAAAGGGCCTGTCCCACGGGCATGCGACTCCATGCGGCCGCGCGGAGGTCGAGTGATCCCCGTACAGGGCCGGTCCCACCAGCATGCGGCTGCATGCGGCAAGCGCTACCAAATCGGAAGCGGGGGCCGCGCGGAGGTCGAGTGTCGTCAAGACGGTGCGTACGGCGGCGAGGCGGTGCGCACGGCCGTTGAGGCAGTGCGCACGACCTCGATGAGGCTGCGCCCGGCGTCGAGACGGTGCGCACGGCCTCGATGCGGCAGGCCGTTGCCGCACGGAATTTTTGAACAGTGTCAGTTTTTCGGAGCCCCGCGCGACGTCGGGACCAGCTCCGCACAACTCC
Organism: Malacoraja senta; assembly: GCA_038087875.1. Lineage (NCBI taxonomy): Eukaryota > Metazoa > Chordata > Chondrichthyes > Rajiformes > Rajidae > Malacoraja > Malacoraja senta. The sequence continues at coordinate 33,507,476 of CM075985.1, forward strand.
ATGCGGCTCCCGCGATCGAAGTGGGACCGCCCCTGCACGGCACCCGCTTGCGATTAGGTCGCGCTTGCCGCATGGAGTCGCATACCCGTGGGACAAGCCCTTTACTCTGGCACTTTGTGAGCAAATGCATAGCAGAACAACACCACCCATGGAGAGGATCGTTCCATCTGATTAAACTCTCACCCTGAACCTAGGCAACTTGTGACATTTAGTTTAGTCTGGTTTAGTATTAGGTTAGAGATACAGTGCGGAAACAGGAACTTCGGCCCACTGAGTCCATACCGACCAGCGATCCCCGTACACTAGCACTATCGTACACACACACTAGGGACAATTTACAATTTTACCAAAGCCAATTAACCTACAAACCTGTACGTCTTTGGAGCACGGGAGAAAACCGGAGCACCCGGAGAAAACACACGTAGTCACTGGGAATACGTACAGACTCCATACAGACAGCACCCATAGTCAGGATCAAACCCGAGTCTCCAGCGCGGTGAGGCAGCAACTCTACTGCTGCACCACCATGGCACCCTAAGAATGTTTTTCATTGGAGTAACAAAAATGTATTTTATGGTTAATCTATTTTTCATGGGATTTATTGTTATGTTATAAATGGTATGCCACGTGTAATATTGCACCTGGATTTTTGACAATTCATACCTAGCCTGTAGGAGACCCAAGAGACTGCAGATGCTGGAATCGTAAACAAAAAACAAAGTGCTGGAGGAACTTGTGGCGCCTTCACGCCCATGTTGGTTTTGCATACAGCCTGTCAGCAGCCTCACGTGAAAGTCCAGCCACAGCAGCTCAATAACAACTCCACGGTCAGATGCACTAATTGTCCTTATCTGCACACGGGTTATGATTGGAGAGAATGTAGGTAAAAGGGGCTCCTGGAATAAACGTGCCACAAGGTGTCTGGATCAGCTAAGTGTCGTTTGTTCCTTGCTTTCTGTCGTGGGATTCAGTAGATCCTACAACTGGTGATCCCATTGCTGCACGCAGCCTTCCACTTACGAAATGTATGACGATAAAAGTGACACGGTGCCAGTCGACGAAGAAAAACTCGACGTCCCAACTTTTTTTACAACCAACGCGTGAGCGTGGTTTCCAATACTAGAAGCTCGAATTCACTCCCTCAATGTCACAAGCCAGCGGACAAAATTCGGGTTCCTAGCAGCTCGTCTTCCGGAGCAGATCGCGTGGGAAGTAGAGGACATGCTCCTTAATCCTGAAGAAATGATACGACGTGCTTAAATCCGCTATCTTGGAGCGAACGCGGCCCTCAAAGCAAGCCCGCATTTTGCAGCTGCCGGGAGATGATAATCTTGGCGATAGGAGGCCATCACAAATGCTGCGGAGATGGCGCAGGCTGGCGGTAGACGAGTAGATTGACGGCAATGTCTGGAAACAGAAGTTTCTCCGCTGCGTGCCGACTCAGGTGCAGGGGCACCTGATCGGTATGTTTCAATCGGCCAGCATAGACGAACTCGCCAAACAGGCCGACGTTGTCATGGAGACAACCACTGCGCCGCAGGTGACGGTGGTTAATGCAGCGACAGTAAAGCTGGAAAATGCAGCAAATTGCAGCGCTCACTGTGCAAGTCGAGGCTTTGGCAGCCCAGCAGAACCATCCCCGTTTCAGGTTTAACACAAACCTCGGGGGTCAGGGACGGGGCCGAGGCGACGCCCAACGCATTTGCTGGAAACATCGGAAATATTGGGCAGCGGCGCATCGTGTCAACGTCCCTTTGGAGCTGCCGGGAGATGATAATCTTGGCGATAGGAGGCCTTGTTCTTTGCTTTCTGTCGTGGGATTCAGTAGACCCTACAAACTCAACAGGTCTGACAGCATTTGTGGAGGGGAATGGACGGGACCTTTCTTTCGATGACGGATCAGAAGAAACATCCCGACCTAAAAATGTCACCTGTCCACTTTCCCCCACAGTTGTTGCCTGACCCACTGAGTCCCTCTAGTGGTTTGTTGGTGTGTTTGCACATTCTCCCTGTGACCGCGCAGGTCTCTCCGGGTGCTCCGGTTTCCCCCCACCTCCCAAAGACCTGTGGGTTTGTAGGTTAATTGGCCTCTGTAAAATCCCCCCTAGTGTAGGGAGTGGATGAGAAAGTGGGATAACATAGAACTAGTGTGAAATGGGTGATCGATGGTCGGCATGTACTCGGGGGGGGGGGGGGGGGGGCAAAGGGCCTGTTTCCATACTGTAATTTTAAATAAACAAAACAAAAAACAAAAAAAACAAATCAATAGATTGATCAGTCAATCAATCTATCAATCAATCAATTGATCAATCGATCAATCAATCAAAATGGTATTAACACAACTGAGGAGGCTTTTAAATAAGAGCAAATGAGGAAACACCCTCAATAAAACAGATCATGCTAGAAATGTTCAGCACATCAGATGATATCAGTGGAAATATAAAGAGACTTAAAGTTTCACCTTGAAAGCCCTTTGTCAGAACTGGTAAGGAAAACTTGATCAGATCTCTTGAAGGCTCTCCAGCTGAACCACTAATTTTGTTTCTCTTCCTGTTTATGCTGCCTGACCTGTATTTACAACATTTGCTGATTTAATTTTAGATTTCCAGCATCTGTAGTTTTTTTCCCCCTCCGTACATCTACTTCCAAGGTCCTTAAAGCCCAATTTGTTTGTTTCACAAGTGTACCAACAGCAGATGAATGGAATTCTAACTGCAGCATCTTGCCTCCAAGATGGCGCCCAACCCAGGTGACTATTTGTGTGCTAGCCACAGAAGCAGATCTACAGTCACGTATTACAATCGCTCCACACTCTTAAATACAGCAACATCTCCTTAAACTGTCACGTATCTGTTCACTGTAAACGGCTCGATTGTAATCATGTATTGTCTTTCCGCTGACTGGATAGTACGCAACAAAAGCTTTTCACTGTACCTCGGTACACATCACAATTAACTCAACTGAACTGATTTCTTCACAGCCTCTAAAGGCAATGACACAGATTTAATAATCAACAAAATATGATAAATTAATAACTGTAACTCTAGGTAAATTAAAAATTCTGCAATAAAATGTAAAGTTGCGAAAGAATACCAACTCTCACTCATATTAGGCTGATGCTCAATATTCACTTAAATGGCTGCTGTATAGTTCTGATACATTCCTGGTTTACTGTACATATTTGGGAAATTCAAGCCATTATAATAATTTAGGATGAGAGGGGATCTCATTGAGACATATAAGATTATTAAGGGTTTGGACACGCTAGAGGCAGGAAACATGTTCCCGATGTTGGGGGAGTCTAGAACCAGGGTCCACAGTTTAAGAATAAGGAGTAAGCCATTTAGAACGGAGACGAGGAAACACTTTTTCTCACAGAGAGTTGTGAGTGTGGAATTCTCTGCCTCAGAGGGCGGTGGAGGCAGGTTCTCTGGATGCTTTCAAGAGAGAGCTAGATAGAGCTCTTAAGAGTCAAGGGATATGGGGAGAAAGCAGGAACGGGGTACTGATTGATGGCGGTGCTCTCTCGAAGGGCCAAATGGCCTACTTCTGCACCTATTGTCTATTGTCTATAATAATGCCAAAATATCACATCTGAGTGTAACAAACTAAAAATTATTCACCAGTGTTAGACACAAAGTGCTGGAGTAATTCTGCAGATGAGGTAGGATCTGTGGAGAAAAAGGATGGGTGACGTTTTGGGTCGGACCCTTGCTCAGACTCCGCTCTCCTCCTCTCTCTGAGTAAACCAGGATCTGCAGTTCCTCTCTACACATGCTTTATTATCATTCTTACACTGAAACGTTCCGTGTACAGGTCGGCCCAGGTTGTGATAAGCTCCCATTCCCATGGACTGTTCATTGCAAGGCAGAGATGCAGCTGCAAACTGAGTTCCCACAGGGCAGAAGATGCCTGTAACCCTGCAAATCCATCCCAACACACTCCACATGAATCCGGTGTTCGTGAGGTGGGGAGGAGCTGTATGATAGAGCAGGCGTCACCAGGAAAATCGATTCCAGTCAAAAAAGCTCCATCGGAACTTGTCACATCTGCTAAAACTGCTTTTATGCCTTTTACTGGTTTGTCAAACCACAATCGACGACTCTGTTAGGTTTAGTTTAGTTTAATTTTAGAGAAACAGGCTCTTCAAACCTGTACGTCTTTGGAGTGTGGGAAGAAATTGAAAATCTCGAAGAAAAACCCACACAGGTCATGGGAGAGAAGGTACAGACACCGTACCGACACGCCCGTAGTCAGGCTGGAACCCGGGTCTCTGGCGTTGTAAGGGAGTAGCTGTGCCGCCCCTAACCCCCCATTTTTATTTATTTTTATTTTTATTTTTTATACAAAATGCTTTTATTCAGAACAAACAAAAATACAGAGTAGTAACACGATCAAAGAATGCCTATGTTGGCAGTTTACAAACAAAGTTATCAAATTAAAATATGAACTATTTTATCAACAATACATTCGACCTCCCGCGGCGACCAGCGTTCATGGAAGGCCTCCAGTGTCCCCGTGGACACCGCGTGTTCCCTCTCCAGGGACACGCGGGCACGGACGTAACCCCGGAAAAGGGGCAGGCAGCCGACCACTGTGCGGCCGTCGACTGCCCGCTGCCTGGACCCGCGAGTGGGCCCCTAACCCCAGAGACTAGAAGAAATTCAAATAGCAATTAACAGGAATAAGCATTCAGTTTATTTCTGGTCTTAATGATCCGGCATACCAGACATGGCATCAGTTTTACAGAAATGTAGGGCAATTGTGCAGGTTGTCTGTGTGACAGCAATGTAGCCAGACAGCATAGACTATCTAAACCTGGATTCACAAGGAACTGCAGATGCTGGAATCCCGAGCAATGCAGAAAGTGCTGGAGGAAGGAACTCAGTGGTTCAAGCAGCATCTGTGGACCGAATGGACAGATGACCTTTCCGGTCAGGACCTTTTTCAGGATCAGTTGCATTGATCCCTTTGCCTATTATTTGTTCCCAAGGACTTTCATGATCATGTCCAAACTAAACTGTGGTTTAGTTTAGTTTAGGTTAGTTAAGTTTAGAGATCAGTTTAGCGCGGAAACAGGCCCTTTGGTCCACCCAGTCCACACATTTAACACCACCCTACACACACCAGGGACACCTTTTTTAAAATTTATACCAAGCCAATTAACCGATAAACCTGTACGTCTTTGGAGTGTGGGTCTCAACCCGAAACGTCACCCATTCCTTCTCTCCAGAGATGCTGCCTGTCCCGCTGAGTTACTCCAGCGTTTTCTGTCTATCTTATGTTTAAATGAGGACTGTTTTCTCCTGTAACGTATGATTTCCAGTACAGTCTAAACCAATGAGAATTAAGAATATAAACAGAAAATGCTGGAAATAGCGGGTCAGACTACATGTGGAATGAGGAAGAAAGCACTCATACAGCATGGAAACGGGTCCTTTGGCTAACTTGCCCATGTTGACCAAGATACACCATCTACACTAGTCCTACCTGCCTGTGTTCGGCCCATATCCCTCTAAACCTTTCCTATCCATGTACCTGTCCAAATGTATTTTAAATGTTGTAATAGTATCTGCCTCACCTACCTCTCCTCTGGCAGCTTGTTCCATATACCCACCACCCTCTGTGTGAGAAAGTTGCCTCCAGGTTCCTAGTAAATCTTTCCACTCTCACCTTAAACTATGGTTCTTGATTCACCTACTCTGGGTTAAGAAAAACTCTGTGCATCTACCCTATCTATGCTCCTCGTGACCTTATACACCTCTACAATATCGCCCCTCTACCTCTGAGCTCCATGGAACAAAGTGCTAGCGTACTCAAACTCTCCCGATAGCTCAGACCCTCAAATTAGATATGTACATGGATGGGACGGGGTGGAAGATTGCAACCTTCACGTGGTCCGCCCTGTTTCGACTAATGCAATCAACCCAGAGTGCACAATCAAATAAGATCAAATAGAACAAGTTGTCCTACAACTTTAGGCTGTGCACGCGATACGCAAGAAGAAGATGGATGGGACAGGTATGGAGGGATATGGACCAAATGCAGGCAGGTGCGGCTAGTGTAGCTGAGACATGTTGGCCGGTGTGTGCAAGTTGGGCCGAAGGTCCTGTTTCCACACTGTATCACTCTATGACTCTATAATCTTTACTTAAGGGTGCACCAATACGATACCTAAGGCATCCCATCGAGCAGGCGTGGGCTGTTCAAAGAATAATGCCCTCGGAGGGAGTTTGATGGTAATTCCCACGGGTTGCACAGGATGGTTTTCGGCGTCCCTCTCTTCGATGGTTCCCAGTGAGGATATGCTCTCCTTGGCCGACTCCAGCGGATAGGAAAATGGCTGCAAGCCTGTCTCCGACAGCTAAAAATGGAGATAACCACAACAGGTTTATTTACTAGTAGAAACAAGGGAACGCAGATGCTGGTTTGCAACTAAAAAAGCCAAGATAGTATAGTTTGGTTTGGAAACAGGCCCTTTAGCCCACCGAGTCCATGCCGACCAGCGATTCCCACACATTAACACTATCCTACACACACTAGGGACAATTTACATATACAGCGAGCCAATTAACATACATACCTGTACGTCTTTGGAGTTTGTGAGGAAACCGAAAATCTCGGAGAAAACCCACGTGGTCACGGGGAGAACGTACCAACTCCGTACAGACAGCAGGTTCGAACCCAGGTCTCTGGGATTGTAAGGCAGCAACTCTACCGCTGCACCACCGTTTTTCAAAGATCACATTTATCTTTCAGGAATGCAAAATTTAGTTTTAGTTTTAGAGATACGGCAAGGAAACAGGCCCTTTGGCCCACCGAATCCACGCCGACCAGCGATTACCCATACCCTAGCTCTATCCTACAAATTAGAGGCAATCCTGGCTATAGATGCTGTATGTACGGAGTTTGTACATTCTCCCTGTGAGCCTTTCCCGATTCTCAGCATGAAGTAGTCACGACTAGAAATGTCACCTATTCCTTTTCTCCAGAGATGCTGTCTGACCCGCTGAGCTACTCCAGCTTTGTGTGTCAATCTCCCTGTGACCGTGTCTGGTTTTCTCCAGATGCTCCGGTTTCCTCCCACATTCCAAAGACGTGCGGGTTTGGAGGTTAATCGCTGTAAATTGTCCCTAGTGTGTAGGATAGAACTAGTATACGGGTCAGCGTGGACTTGGTGGGCTGAAGGGTCTGTTTCCACGCTGTATCTCTAAACTAAACTAAACTAAAATAACCTGTTCACTGCCAGCATTAGTTGAGGGAATAATCATGGCCAGCACAACGAATGCACCCATTGATCTTCTGTAGTTATGACTGAGACTTTTTTTTAAATTACAGGTCTACCATCGATTTTCCAGCACGCTTGGTTCCCGGGTTTTGCCATATTATCCGTTTTACCGGACTAACAGACCTCATGGCCTTGGGGGTCCGAGATTCCGGCCCACAAAGTCGGCCTTGGAAGTCGGCTGTGGGAATGAATCTGCCGGCTCTG
>CM075985.1:33524610-33549770 GCA_038087875.1 Malacoraja senta
TTGCTCCATTACAGGAAGGACGCGGAAGCTTTGGAGATGGCGTAGAGGTTTACCAGAATGCTGCCTGGAAGTGGAGACTTTGGACCGGGTGCTAAAGAGGTTTGCTGCAACGCTACCTAGATTAGAGGCTATTAACTAGAAGATCTTTTACTTGGAGTGTTGGAAGCTGAGGGGGAGACCTGTTGGAAGTGTATAAAATTATGACAGCCATAGATAGAGTAGACAATCAGAACCTTTTTCCCTAGGGTAGAAAGGTCAAAGGCTAGAGGGCATGGCTATAAGGTGAGAGGGACAAAGTTTAAAGGACTTGCGCGAGGCAGGTATATTTACACCAAGGTGCCTAGAATGCGCTGCCAGGAGTGGAAGTAGAGGCGGATAGGGTTTAGCATAGGCACATGGACATGTAGGGAATGGAGGGATATGGATAACATACAGATAGAGGGGTTTAACTTGGCATCATGGTCGGCACGGATATTGTGTGCTGAAGAGCCTGTTCCTATACCGCACTGTTCCATGTTCCACGTTCTAGCGAAGTGAATAATTGCATCAATATCTAAAGTGGCCGATAAGATTAGATGTGTAGGAAAGAACTACAGATGCTGGTTTAAACCGTAGACACAAAATACTGGAGTAACTCAGCGGGCCAGACAGCATCTCTGGGGAAAAGGAATAGGTGACTTTTCAGGTCGGGACCATTTTCAGACTGAGAGTCAGGGGAAGGGAAACGAGAGATATAGACAGTGATGTAGAGGGATGTAGAACAAATGAATGAAAGATATGCAAAAAAGTAACGATGATAAGGAAACCGGCCATTGTTTGCTGTGGCCTCCATGAGAACGAGACAACGAGACTCAGCAAGACGACTTTGAAGCTTGTGCAAAGGGTGGGAGAAGGATGGAGAGAGAGGGGATGCAAGAGTTGATGCATGCTGCATCTCAGCTGCTGAAAAATATTAGCTTTTGTGTTTAAATCACAGCAATATTTTCACTTAGTTATGATCAGAAACACAAAACAGTAAAGCAGGAAAGATGTTTCAGAAGGAACTGCAGATGCTGGTTTGCACCGAAGATAGACATAAAATGCTGAATTAACTCAGCAGGACAGGCAGCATCTCTGGAGAGAAGGAACGGGTGATCCGTGGATTCAACCATCTGCTTACTTACCTGGGATTTTTGTTGAAGTTTGCCCACAAACAGAGAGTGACATTCTCATCATTCACGACTTCCTGCATGTTTCCAGTCTCAATATCCACAAGATCAATTGCTTTCTGAAAATAAATTTTAATTTCCTGAAAAATGCCTCTGAAACAAGCAACGACGAAACACAACTTAGAATTGTGTGTGCTTAGAAATGTGTCTGTCAAATGCTCTCATAGAGTTTATAGAGACATACAGCATGGAAACAGCTCCTTTGTCCCAACTCATCCAAGGTGCCCCGTCTAAGGTGTCCCCCATCCACCTGCCCACGTTTGTTCCATATCCTTCTTAACATTTCCAATCTCATTGACAAAAATAATGAACATCAAACGTCAGAACAGAAAATCTTAGTCATAGTGTAATAGTACAGCACAGAAACAGGCCTTTTGGCCCGCATTGCCCATGCTGACCAAGATGTCCCATCTAAATTAGTCCCACCTGCCCACGTTTGGCCCATATTCTTCCAAACCTTTCCTATGGATGTACCTGTCCAAATATTTTTTAAATGTTGCTATAGTCCCTGCCTCACCTATGTTCATCTGGCAGCTCGTTCCATATAGCCACCACGCTTTGTGTGAAAATGTTGCTCCTCAGGTTCCTCTTAAATCTTTCCCCTCACACCTTAATCCTGCGTCCTCTGGTTCTTGCTTCCCCTGCTCTGGGTAAGAGACTCTACATTCACCCTGTCTATCACCTTGGTGATTTTATAAACATATATTTATTTTGCTTGCCTTCACCTTAATCTCCACCTTGCTTGGTCAGTGTTAAAAGGAGACCTTGAACAAGTGGAGGTGCAGTGTTGTGCTAGTTCAGCGTGGGAACACTTCAAAGCCAAAATAAAAATGCCAGTGTTGAATAATAATTACAGAGTCATCACTGCCTGTCTCGGACCAACAAATATCACCAGCTCTACCCTCAGTTATCGGACTTTGGATAGAGCGCATTTAGAGTATCAACAATTCTGGTCGCCCCATTACAGGAAGGATGTGGAGGCTTTGGTGTGGGTGCAGTGGAGGTTTACCAGAATGAGACGTGAATTCGAGGGTATTTGCTGCAGGAAGAGGTTGGGCAGGATTGGATTGTTTTCTCTGGAACTCCGAAGGTCGACGGGAGACCTGATAGAAATATATAAATTCTATAAGGAGATACTGATAGGTTAGACAGTCAGACTCTTTTTCTCAGAAGAAAATATCAAATGTTGGCGGGCATAGCTTTAAAGAGAGCGGGGCAAAGTTCAAAAGAGATGTGCGGGGCTTTTTTTACACCGAGGGTAGTGAGCCTGGAATGCACTGTCAGGGGATGGGGTGGAGGCAGATTTGTTCGTGGCATTTGAGAGATTTTTGGATAGACATATGGATATACAGAGAATGGAGGGATATGGATTATGTGCAGGCAGATAAGAGTTGATCATGACATTATATTTAGCACAAACTTGTATGCCAAAGGGCTTGTTGCTGTGCTGTACGCTTAGGCAACTTACAACCCAGTGGTATGAATGTTGATTTCTCTAGCTTCAAGTAACCCTTGCATCCCCCCTCTCTCCATCCCTCCCCCACCCGTCGTACTAGCTTCAAAGTCGGCTTGTTGAGTCTCATTGTCTGTAACTCGTTTTCACCCAGCTCGCAGCTAACAACGGCCTGTTTCCTTTATAATCGTTACTTTTTTGCATATCTTTCATTCATTTGTTCTATATCTCTCCATATCACCGTCTATATCTCTCGTCTCCCTTTCCCCAGCCTCTCAGTCTAAAGAAAGGTCACGACCTGAAATGTCACCTATTCCTTTTCTCCAGAGATGCTGTCTAACCTGCTGAGTTTCTCCAGCATTTTGTGTCTTTCTTCGGTTTGAACCAGCATTTGCACTTCCTTCCTACACACTGTACTGTTTTATGTTCTATATCTTCTATGGACGGGTACCACTAATCGGGAGTTGATGCCAGCCAAGGAGAAAGGAAATTACAACATAGGCGAAAGTAGATGGTTAAAACGCTGCACAAAAAAAATTCCTGACATCACACTGGAACTTGATCATGATAACATCAGTATCCAGTGTTACTGTTGCCGTGTGCGGACATGGCGTCGAAGGACGAGAAGCCGAAGCAAAGAAGACGAAGCCAAATAGACGAATGGAAACGAAGCCGAAACACCAAATAACCGAAAGTATACAAAGCCGAAACGGCAACGAACCGAAAGGGCGGGACGCCGTGAAGCCAACTAACCGAAAGGCTGTGTCACCTAGAAGCAAACTCACCGAATGGCCGCTCTGCCGAAACACTACCTAACCGAAAGGCTGCGTCGCCTACAAGCCAACTAACCGAATGCCGCTGTGCCGAAAAGTCAAATAATGGCTTGTGTGGGAAAATGACCCCCACCCTCACGTCTCCACCGGCCAGTGATGTGATGGACGCTGGGGGTCTGGAACAATCGCTGACAAGTCCCGCCCCCCGGCGACGTCATGTCCGTTATTTGACTTTTTGGCAGAGTGGCATTCGGTTAGCTGGCTTGCCTTCGACGCCACGTCCGGGTACCACTGTTGCATCCACCACAATGTGCGTTTAGTTTAGTTTAGTTTAATTTAGAGATACAGCACGGAATGAGGCCTTCGGCCCACCGATTCCGCATCGACCAGCGATACCCTCAAACTAACAATATCCTACGTACACTGGGGACAATTTACAATTTTTACCAAGTCAATTAACCTACAAACCAGCACGTCTTTGGAGTGTGGGAGGAAACCGAAGCACCCGGAGAAAACCCACGTTGGATGCACAAACTTCGTACATACAGCACCCATAGTCAGGATCAAACACGGGGCTCTGGTGCTGTAAGGCAGCAACTCTACCGCTGCGCCACCGTGCTGCCCTTGGTGAGTGGTAGCAGAAATAGTGCTTAGACCTTCAAATTGGGATCAATTTGTGCTTTAGACTGAATGAGGGGCGGGGGGAATGGCCCACATAGAATGCCCTAATCTTCCTTCATATCAACTCAACTGATCAATCGCCGATGTGGTCAAAATGGATTGTGCTACAATATCTTGTGGCGAGAGGCAGACTGTGCAACATTTTTTTGTCTATCCACTACTCAAGAAAGGGCCGTGCGCATTTTGAGATCTGCAACGATTTAGACGGGTTTTCGTAACAATCTGGCATTTTTGCGGTCATCATTGCTAATGGCTAGTTTTGAAAGGAAAAGATAGATAATTGACTGAATTTAAATTCTGTAGCTGCATTGGTAAGATTTGAACTAGAATCCTTGAATTAGTCATAGTCATACAACACAGACACAGGCCCTTCGACCCATCATGTCCTTGCCAACACAAGATGCCCCATCTACACTATTCCCATCTGCCCACGTTTGGCCCATATCACTCTAAAGCTTTCCGAGGACATAGCAGGTCCTTGAATTGTTAGTCCATGCTTCTAAATCACTGGGCTGGTTACTTAACCAATACACCACCACCACCACACACTTAATTAATATAAGCAGGGAATACTTCATCTAAAAAGATACTAAGTGTTGTAGTAACTCCTGTAGGGTGGCACGGTGGCGCAGCGGTTGAGATGCCGCCTTACAGCGCCAGAGACCTGGGTTCGATCCTGACTACAGGTGCTGTAGTTTAGATTAGATTAGATTAGATTCCTTTATTTGTCATTCAGACCTTTCGGTTTGAACGAAATTTCGTTGCCTGCAGTCATACATATAACAATAAATAACAAAACACACAATAAACACAAATTAACATCCACCACAGTGAGTTCACCAGGCACCTCCTCACTGTGATGGAGGCAAAAGTCTTAAAGTCTCTGTCTCTTCCCTCTTTGTTCTCCCTCTGCGCTGAGGCGATCCAGGCTTCTGACGTTGTGACCCCGTCGGGTGATGGTAAGTTCTCCCCATGACAGTGTGCGTTTTCCACGGAAGCTCAGGTTTCCTTCCAAAAACGTACATGTTTATAGGCTAATCGGCTTGGTATCATTGTAAATTGTCTCTTCAGTGTGTAGGATAGTGTTAATGTGCGGGGATCGCTGATCGGCGCGGACTCAGTGGGCCGAAGGACCAGTTTCTACGATGTATGTCTAAACTAAACTAAACTACTCATCAGGTCAGGCAGCATATCAGCGGGTCAGGCAGCATAGATCTGAAGGAGGGTCTCAACCTGAAACGTCACCTTTCTTTGTTCTCCAGAGATGCTGCCTGACCGGCTGAGTTACTCCAGCACTCTGTGTCTTTTCTTGTAACGCAGTAACTGCAGTTCCTTGGTTCTACAATACTGAATGTATATATTGGTGCAGTGATTTGATGGTCCACTCACCTGCAGGAGGATGTCTGTAGCTTTGTCATTGATGTTGGAGAGGAGATCCTGCAGCTTCCAAATGGTATGTAGGTACTGAGCTGCAGTTGCCTCAGACAACTCTTCAGACGGGGTGTCACTTAATAACAATTGCAATTCATCTAAAAGCTGCAAGAAGAAAAAGTATCGGAGAGTCTTTTTCCGTTATGTAACACTCAGAACACAAATTAAATGCCTTCAATGTTAAAAAAAAAAGCTCAAAATGTTATGTGAGAAAGAAACTTTGCTAGAATATGGTCTCCATTTATTGATTTTCTGAAAGGGTAAATTGGTCCGGCATGGAAGCCTGACTGAAACTTGAACCCAGGATTAGATAAATAATTATGTTTTATAATCTACGGACCTATCTCCAAAGTTGTATTATTGGTAATTTATTCTTTTTTTTTTTTTTAAATCGTTTTTTTTTTTCTCTTTTCTTCCTATCTATTAAAAAAATAAACAAATAGTAGCTGTGTTAATATGTAATTGATAAATGAGGACCCCAACTATTTTGATAGCTGGGATCCCAACTATTAACAATATGTAATTGATAAACAAAATGTGTTTTGATTATGACATGTATATGCTTCTAATAAAAATATTCTTACATTTTTTTTTTAAATAAATAAACTTAGAAAAGCATACGGGTTGAAATCAGATTAATATTGTAGTTTAAAAAAAACAGAACAATATGCAATTATGCCCATGTTCAGTTCCCATTGTACCACTCGAAAAATTCAATTGACGTTTCTCGTTGGGATATATGTTGACACATCTTATGTATTCATATTAAACACAAAGTGCTGGAGTAACTCTGCGGCTTTAGGCAGCATCTCTGGAGAAAAGGAATAGGTGACATTTCGGCGTATCTTTGGTTGAGACCCTTCTTTTGACCGTATGAATATGATATGTTGGTAGTGTAGGGTGTGCACCTATTTATGTACCTATTAATGCTTTTACAGCACATTGTGTCTTGTTTTGTACAGAGTTACTCCAGCACTTTGTATCTTTTTTCCTTAGAGATACTGCCTGACCCGCTGAGTCACTCCAGCACTTTGTGTCATTTTTTGTTAATCAGCATCTGCACATCTGGGCAGCACGGTAGAGTTGCTGCCTTACAACGTAAAAGACCCGGATAAAATCCTGACTACGGATGCATGTCTATACGGAGTTTGTACGTTCACCCTGTGACCAGGTGGGTTTTCTCTGGGTGCTCCGTTTTCCTCCCACATTCCAAAGACATAGAGGTTTGTAGGTTAATTGGCTTTGGTAAAATTGTAAATTGTCCCTAATGTGTGTAGGATAGTGCCTTTGTGCAGGGTGATCACAGGTCGTTGCGGAATTGGTGGGACTAAGGGCCTGTTTCTGTGTTGTATCTCTAAAGTCCAAAGTAAAGTCTAAAGGGCCTGTCCCACTTGGCGATTTTTTCGGCGACTGCCGGCGTCATTGACTGACGTATCAGGGTCGCCGAAAGAATTTGAACATACAGGCTTAAATATATACCACATTATGGCAGACATTTCTGTTGAGGTCAATTGACTAATTATCCCTTATAAAGTACTTGCAGTGGGAGTTTCCATGGTGATCTTGATGGTATGACTAATAGAGTGGGGAGCTTCAGACGAGACACTACGAGTATCACAGCCAATATGGGGATTGCAAGGAAGAGGGCAGAGATGGGGCCATAATGGTGCAGCTGGTAGAGCTGTTGCCTCACACCACCGCAAACCCAGGTTCAATTCCCATCTTGAGTGCGGTCCGTGTGGAGTTTGCATGTTCTCCCCGTGAATGCGTGGTTTTCCACCAGGTGCTCCAGTTTCCACTCACTTCCCTAAGACGTTGGGGTGATAGGATAATTGCTCCCAGTGGGTAGATGTGGTAGTGTGAGAGCTGGTGAAAAGGTGGTGGTGGGGGTTGCAAGAATTGGAATTAATGTAGGATTAGTATAAGTGGATAGTTGATGGGTGGGTGGTTGTGGATACTGTGGGCTGAAGGGCCTGTATCCGTGCCCTATTTCTCCCTGGCTCTAAATGCTCATATACAAAGACCTTCCCCTCTTGGAGTCCAGAATGACCTTTCTACATGTCTCAATCTCGCCACAGGGCAACCTCTGTGTAGGATCAGGCTTACTAAGGCAACTGGCACAGTGATATCTGACATTCTATTGCCAGATCCCCAACATGCATGCTTCAACCCCTCAGCAATACTTAGACTGCTCTAACAATAGAGGTCAAGGTCAATGTCACTCCTATCCTCCAGCCTCAAGGATCATTTTCGGGTTGCCACCATCAATAAAGGTTATGTCTCACAGTCTGCAACTCCCTGCAGCATCAGGGAGGGCATAACTTTTCTCTATCCAAGGAGAGGTGACACTTCTGATTGATTAATTAAAAGATACAGCATTGAAACAGACCTTTCTGCCCAGCAAGTATACGCCGATCGCTCATCACCTGTTCGCACTAGACAAAAGTGCTGGAGAAACTCAACGGGTGCAGCAGCATCTATGGAGCGAAGGAAATAGGCAACGTTGCCTATTTCCTTCGCTCCATAGATGCTGCTGCACCCGTTGAGTTTCTCCAGCACTTTTGCCTACCTTTGATTTTCCAGCATCTGCAGTTCCTTCTTAAACACCTGTTCGCACTAGTTCTACGTTATCCCACTTTTCCCTTCTACTCCTTGCACACTAGAGTCACTTTACAGAGACATTGAAAATGGTGCCAAACTGCCGATCCTGTATACTGTCTCATGGAGCTACTGCTATACAATTGTACTGCATCTGAGATGCTTATCTAACATGTATCTAAGTGCTTATGTATAGTGATACTTGTACTGTACTGGATACAAAAATGAATTGAATTTCAATGTACCAGGGTACATGTAACAAATAAAGTATCATGGAATTACCATAGAGGGACAATTACTTTGACTAAGGAACTGATGCGCTACAATGTGCTACAATGCTTAGAACTATATTCAGCATTCTGTATCTTCCCCTTTGCTCTATCTGTTGTACTTGAGTTTGAATTGATTGTATCTATAATATCTTTAGACTTTAGAGATACAGCAAAGAAGCAAGACCGTGCTGACAAGCTGTCACAACGTACACGGACACTATCCTACACACTAGGGGCCAATTTAAAACTTTACCGAAGCCAATTAACTTACAAATCTGTATGTCTCTTTGGAGTGTGGGAGAAAACCCACGCAGGTCACAGGGAGAACGTACAAACTCTGTACAGACAGCACCCGTAGTCAGGATCAAACCTGGGTCTCTGGCGCTGTGAGGCAGCAACTCTACTGCTGTGCCACTGTGCCATCCCAGATCTGATCTGTTTGGATAACATGCAGAACAAAGCTTCTCATTATACCTTGGTACGCATGACAATAATAAACCTAAACCCAACACTTGTATGAACAGTAACTCCTACAATGAAAATCACACCAAGATGTCAAGAATCAGTGGTTGAGCAAGCCCCCGCTCAGCCGGAAGTATTTATTGGACCCAGGCGCCTTAATCTTTCCCGGGTGCCGGTCTCACAAAATTTGTGCCGCCTTTCCTCGACACCCTTCATCTCCCTCCGAGACGCAGGGAGGCGTGTCCTGTACGGGCTCCTCCACCACACCCTGCACTTCCTCGCCCTGGTCCACCGTCCGGACACCAAGTGGTGGTCGGTGTTGCCTTCTGGTCGCGAGGGGGGCCCCCGGTGGGGGTCCCTCTACGCAGGGATTCTCCCCCTCTACATTGGGGACCTGGGGTGGAGGGTATTGCACCGAGGTGTTCCCTGTAACCTGTTTCTCTCACGGTTCACAGACTCGCCAGCCGATTGCCACTTTTGTGGGCAGGAAGAGTCTGTGTACCACGTGTACATGGAGTGTGTGAAGCTGCAGCCACTGTTTGAATACCTAAAGGGGCTGCTCCTTGCCTTCTGGCTGCATTTTTCACCCACCATCCTCATCCTTGGACACCCTGGGTGTAGGGGAGAGGATAGGGCTGAAGATGTCCTGGTTGGGTTGCTCCTGGGCCTGGCCAAGCTGGCCATCCGCGAGTCAAGGCGCCAGGCGGTGGAGGCTCTACCCGAGCCAGTTGCCTGCCCCTTTTCCGGGGTTACATCCGTGCCCGGGTGTGGTTAGAAAGGGAATACGCCCTGTCCACGGGCACCCTGGGGGAGTTCCGGGACCGCTGGGCTCCGCAGGGTGTTGAATGTATCCTCAACAAGGATTGTATCATAGTTGTATAGTAGGTTATTATGGATATATGTTTGTATTGTATTATGGTGGTGGGTTCTGGCTTGTTTTATTGTAGTGTAAATATTATTTTTTAATAATTGAATACATTTTTTGATTAAAAAAAAGTCAAGAATCAGCAGTGTTTAACTGTCATTTGTAATGACAACGGAACAATGAAATTCTTACTTGCAGCAGCGTAAGATCACGTAAACATAATAAATAATAAACAAAAATAAGTTAATACCAGGCCATGATGCAACCAGTCAATATGCTCTCTATCACAGCATTCGAGACTATTTGTCGAGATACCAAATCCCCTCAATCTATTACAGAAGTACAGGTGTTGATGGGTACTCTTTCTGATAACATCAGTGTTGGGCCCAGGACCGATCTTCAGAGATAAGTACACCCACGAATATGAAGTTGTTGACCATGGCGAGCGCTGCTCCAACGCAGAAGGGGAGTTCCCGGCGTGCGCAGCGCAGCCGTGCTGGACCGGGCCCGGCCTGCGGCCAACGCAAATAAGAAGGAACCCTGCGGCCAAACAGACCGCCGAGATCGAGGACTGGCCGGGCGGACAAGGACGGACATGGGCCGCCGAGAACAAGGAACAAGGACGGGCCCGGCGGCCGACGAGAACGAGGACCAGATGGCCACGTGCAGCAGAGGTTCGGAAGCCCCGAAGTTGGGAGAGTGGAGGACGGAGCGGCTGGTGGCGACAGTCGTGAGCAGCGGGCCGGGTAGAAGAGGGACTGGAGTGTTGCCTCCAGCTCCTTAACCAACCTGATCTCCCGGTGGCTCAGCACTTCAACTCCCCCTCCCATTCCAAATCCGACCTCTCTGTCCTGGGCCTCCTCCATGGCCAGAGTGAGCACCACCAGAGATTGGAGGAGCAGCACCTCATATTCCGCTTGGGCAGTCTGCACCCTAGCGGCATAAACATTGAATTCTCCAATTTCAGGTAGCCCTTGCTGTCTCCTCCCCTTCTCAGCTCTCCCTCAACCCTCGGGCTCCTCCTCTTCCTTTATCCTTTCTTCTCCCCTCCGCCCCCCCCCCCCCCCCCCCACCCTACATCAGTCTGAAGAAGGGTTTCGGCCCGAAACGTTACCTATTTCCTTTGCTCCATTGATGCTGCTGCACCCGCTGAGTTTCTCCAGCTCTTTTGTCTACCTTCAAAGTCAGCTGCAGGAGGTTACCCCGGGACACAGAGGCGGTCGGGCGAGGTCACGGGCCTGCAGTCTTCCTGGATCGGGGGCACCCCAGGAATTCCACCATGTGGACTGGACTTTGGACTGTTTGAGTTTTCTGGGGTTTTTTTGGTTGAAACGTTGTTCAGACTTACCCCTAATACTATTCTACCACATTTAAGCAACGCATTTATGTCTGTATTTGGATCTTTTCTGGCGAGATTAATGAAGGTATTGATCTCCTGGGGAATCGTTGGATCAGGGGTTCCATCACATTTCATGTAACGTTGCCACTGCAGGAGTAAAATCAGACATGTTATTTATTTCAGCCTTAAAACAAAACTGAAATATTAATAATCACAGCTCAAACTGCAGTGGAATTAAATAAAATGCATCTAGCTTCAAATTATATTCTGAACAGAACACAGAACAGTATAGGTAGACAAAAGTGCTGCAGAAACTCAGCGGGTGCAGCAGCATCTATGGAGCGAAGGAAATAGGCAACTATTCGGGCCGATACCGAAACGTTGCCCAATTCCTTCGCTCCATAGATGCTGCTGCACCCGCTGAGTTTCTCCAGCACTTTTGTCTACCTTCGATTTTCCAGCATCTGCAGTTCCTTCTTAAACACAGAACTGTATAACACAAGAACAAGTCCTTTGGCCCACAATGTCTGTGACGAACATGATGCCAAGACCATCACTTACCAACCTGTACATAACCCATAACCTTCCATTGTTTACATATCCATGTGCCTGTCCAAAAATCTTTTAAACGCCATTAACATTTCTGCTTCAATCACCAGGTCATAGCTTCAGTATTAAAGGACGTTCTTTTACGAAAGAGATGAGGAGAATTTTATTTAGTCAGAGTGAATCTGTGGAATTCTTTGCCACAGAAGGCTGTAGAGGCCAAGTCAGTAGATATTTTTAAGGAAGAGATAGATAGATGGATTCTTGATTAGTACCGGTGTCAGAGGTTAAGGGAAGAAGACAGGGAGAGATAGATCAGTCATGATTGAATGGCATAGTAGACTTGATGGGCCAATACATACCTCTCATACATTTCTATCAGGTCTCCCCTCAACCTCTGGCTTTTCAGAGAAAGCTATCCAAGTCTTTCCAATCTCTTCCTGTAACTACTACCCACTAATCCAGGCAACATTCTGCTAAACCTCCTCTGCACCCTTTCCAAAGCCTCCACAGCCTTCCTATATCGGGATGACCAGATCTGTGCACAATGTGGCCTAATCAAAGTCCAATAAAGCTGCACTATGACTTCCTAACTCTTAAATTCAATGTCATCTATATCTTCCATCTATCTTATACTATTAAAACTCTGTGTGTGTGTGGGAGTGTGGGTGTGTGTGTGTTTGTGTCAGATTTGGCCTTTGATTCCTTGCTCCGCCAAAACCACACGCGAAAACTCCGAGATTTTTTCCATTTCGCTAGGCATTACACTTTTACATACCCTAACACACTCCTTATTAGATTTAGACATTTTTATGTACACATTTTTTAATAAAATCCATCCTCCCCCCCTCCCCCCACTCACTCATTTTGTGGCCTCCTGCTGCGGCTGCTGCCGCCCGGCTCTGCTCCAAAAACGCGACATTTGTTTTCTTTCACTAGTGATTTTAGCTGCTGCCGCCCGCCTCTCCTCCACTACCCACCCCCCCCCCCCTGGGCCGGCTCTCTCACGCTGGCTCAAGCGCCCGGCTCTCCTCCAAAAACGGCCACATTTTAATTTTTTCGCTGGCGATTTTCACTGCTGCCGCCGGCTCTCCTCCACTACCCCCCCCCCCCCGGGCCTACTCTCTCACACTGGCTCAAGCCAAACATCGGCTCTTCCCCCTCTGCTTTTCGCCGTCCTCTGTGTCTTCGCCGTCAAGACGCTGAAGCATGTTCGGGAACCAGACCCCGGGGTCTGAAGCACGTTCGGGGTCCAGACCTAACTGGTCTGCACTTAGTCTAGTATACTTTTAAAACTCTGTGTGTGTGTGTATTTGTGGGTGTATGTCAGATTCGATTTTCAGATATTTTCAGATTAGATTTTTGGCCTTTGATTCCTTGGTCCGCCAAAACCACAGGCAAAAACGCTGAGATTTTTTCCATTTCGCTAGCGATTTCACTTTTACATTTGCAAATCCACTCCACTTTACATTTAGACATTTTTATGTACACGTTTTTTTAATAAAATCCTTTCCTCCCCCCCCCCCCCCTCACTCATTTTAAAATCTAAACGGGACTCACCAGCTGCTGACATCACAATCCCACATGCCGACCAATCCAAGCCGCTTCTCTCTCTCTCTTCATTTGGCAGCCCGGCCCTCCTCCACTCCCACCCCCCCCCCCCCACCTCCAACTACGCTCGCGCCGCGCCACCCGCAGCTGGACTCGCCCGCGCCCAGATAACGGCTCCTGCCACCCGGCTCTCCTCCACTCCCCCCCCCCCCCCCCCCACCAGCCCGGCTCTGTCACGCTGGCGGAAGGCACAGATCGGCTGCTCCCCCCGCTGCTATTTTCGCCGTCTGCCGGCCCCCAGGCTCACTCGGGATCACGCCCGCCCGCCCACTCCACCCTCCCCGTACTCGGGGTCTGAAGCGCCGAGGATGCGAGGCCATGGAGCTGAGGCTCACTCTGAGGCCGACGGCTGCTGGGCGGTCCTACCCTCTCCTCCCTCCCTTCTTAATATAATATCAATGGGGGTGGTTAGTGTGTGTGTGTGTGTGAGAGGTTGGTTAGTGTGTGTCTGCAGCCTGCGGCCGGGAGCCGCCTACGGGAGCGTTCGGACGACCCCTTCCCCCCACCCCCGGAGTCTCGATTGAGGCCGCTGATGTTGTTTGGTTGACGCGTGCTCCGCTGCCCGCTCGCTTCCTCCTCTCCCCCCTCCTACTCTACACCCCTTCTCCTCTCCCCACCCCTCCCCCTTCTCCTCTCCCCCCTTCTCCTCTCCCCCCCCCTTCTCCTCCCCCCCCAACCCCCTTCTCTCCCCCCTGCTCCTCCTCTTCCCCCACGTCTTTCCTCCTGACCACTCCCCCCCCCCCTACTCGGGGCCTGAATCCTGGGAGCCTCCCCCACCCCCTCCCTCCTGCTGCCAGTCGCGTCGCTCGCAAGGCCTTTGAAAAAAACACGCCGTCTTCTTGCAGCGAGAGAGCGAGTGATTATTGCGTTCAAGAACCAGCCCTCACCTCTCAAACTCTCCCCACTCCCTCTCCCACATCCGCTCCCTCTCGCTCCCTCTTCCCCCCTCCTTCATCTCCCCTTCACCCTCCTCCTTCATCTCCCCCTCACCCCCTCCTCTCCCATCCCTTCCCCCCTCTCTCTCCACCCTCTGCACCTCTCTCCCCTCTCTCCCCACTCTTCCCCCTACCCCTCCCCCCTCGCTTCCCACTCTTCCCCCCTTTCTCCCCTCTCAATCCTCTCTCCCCCCTCTCTCTGCCCCCTCCTCTCTCCCCCACACCCCCTTCCCCCACCCTTCTCTCCCCCTTCCTGCTCTCCTCTCCCCTCCCCGCTCTCCTCTCCCTCCCCATCCCCTCCTTCCCCCACTCCCCTCCCACTCCCTTTGCCCCCCTCCCCCACCCCTCTCCTACTCCCTTCCCCCTTCTCCCCCTCCTCCACTCCCCACTCCCCTCTCTCCCCCTCTTCTCTATCCCCCACTCCCGTCACCCCCTCCCCTCCCCCCCTGTGTGTGTGGGGGGTGGTAGTGTGTTTGTGACACCGCAGCGCCCCCCCCCCCCCCGCACCGCGCATTGAGGGGACAGGACCCAACGGGTCCCCCTTGGTCTAGTAATTACTAAAACTCTCATCTTGTCTGTGTGTCTGCGATTCATGACCTTAATTACGCCAAAACGGTACACGATAGCACTACAATTTTTGGAACACCTTACTCACCATTGTCCTGTGGTGTGTTGTATCAAGTTTTGTTTAGATTGATGGTATATTTTACAAGTTATTCACATTTAAAACTTTTAAAATTTGACGGTTCACTTAACTTCTCAGCGTCAAAAATCCCAGCTCTCCCACAGCCCACTGTCTCCGCCTCTTCCTTTCTTCTTCCCGCCCCCCCCAACCCTACATCAGTCTGAAGAAGGGTCTCGACCCAAAACGTCGCCTATTTCCTTCGCTCCATAGATGCTGCCTCACCCGCTGAGTTTCTCCAGCAATTTTGTCTACCTTCGATTTTCCAGCATCTGCAGTTCCTTCTTAAACATCACCTTTGTACTTCCTCAGCTGTCATGTATAAATGTCCTGCTGTGCTGATTAACTTTGGAGTTGTATCACAGCCTTTGACTGAGACACTCCCTTGTGCAAGTAAAACCCACTGCTGATGCTTAATCATTAGAGTCCTTGAGTCTTATTAATGGGCCTGTCCCACTTAGGCTACTTTTAGGCGAATGTCGGCGACTGTCACAGTCGTAGCAGGTCGCCGAAAAACCAGCAACTGGACCCACCTTCGACATAAAATTTGAAATATAATCTTTTAAAAAACTTTAACAACAACAAAAACGAAGTCAGCACCGGTGACAACCAACATTAACCTGTCGACAACTACGACAACACCTACGTCAGGAGAAGTCAAGCTACGCTAATTGGCATCAAACCGTCGCCACTGTCTCCGAAATTTGTCAACATGTTGAAATCCAGCGGCGACCAGAAAGACGCTACGACTCTTTTGGGCGACTGAGACGACTCACGACCATACAGGCGACACCCCGGCGACCATGTGGCAACAGCCTAAGTGGGTCAGGCCATAAGGGTTTGACTTTGTCACTACCCATGTGTAAGGAAGTGCTTTCTACATCACACAGTTATGGCCTTGCTTAAAGTTTAAGATCACAATACTTTTATCTGAATCCCCACCAAAACAATATTTATTCTTTCAGATCTTTAATTATGTTATAAACTAGACCAAGTGCAGACCGTGCGGTTGCGGGGAGGGGGGGGAAGCATGCGGCGTCACACACACTAACTACCCGCACACATGCAAACTACCCCTTGATATTATATTAATATTATCAATTTGCTCCTTTTACCCCATAACGGCCCTATCTACTGACACATAGCCCCCAACTCGCAGGCGCTTCTACAGAGGGGGGGCGGGGTAGAGAGTGAGGGCAGAGAGAGAAGGGGCAGAGAGAGAGAGAGAGGGGCAGAGAGAGAGAGAGAGGGGTGGAGGGGAGGAGGAGAGGGAGGGTGGGAAGGGAGGGGGAGAGGTGGGGGGGAAGGGAGGGGGTGAGAGGGGGAAGGGTTGAGAAGGGGGAGGGGGTGAGGGGAGGGTGTGGATGGGAGGAGCGAAGTGGTGAGGGGGGGAAGAGGGAAGGAAGGGGAGAGGGGTAGGGAGATGGAGAGGGGGAAGAGTGGGGAGGGGTAGGGAGGGGGAGAGGCAGAGGGAATGGGTGGCGAGAGAAGGGGAAGAGGCGGGTGATGAGGGGTTGTGGGGGAGAGGAGGGGGGAGAGGGCGAGTGGGGGGGGGAGGGGGAGAGGCAAGGAGGATGGGGGAGAGAGGGAGAGGGCGGACCTGAACTCAGTGAGCGGGCGGCTCGGACGTGGCCGACTGTGAAAGGGCAGCGAGCCTCGGCAGCTCTCGCCGACCTCGTGCGGCGTGGAGAGCCTCGGCAGCTCTCGCGTGACGATTCCCCGTGTTACTGCGATCACGGAGGAATTGCAGGTTTCCCAGAGGGAGTAATGGCCGCCAGGCCACCTCATCGCGTGCCCACGCGACAATAACTGCCGCCGCCATGTTCTACCATCGGGTGGGGGAGACGGAGTGGATTCAGAAGCAAGCCGGTGGCCTCCGGTGACGGCTGTAACCTGCTGTGACCTCCGATGACCTCCCGATCTGCAGAACGCTCGTTCTTTCTGCGGATTTTGATAACGGGGGGGGGGGGGTTTGGAGTGGGCGGGGGGCACGGGAGTCCAGTCTTTCTGCGCATTTTGAGAACGGGGGGGGGGGGGTTGGAGTGGGTGGGCGGGTGTGGGAGTCCAGCTGCGGGAGGCGTGGCGCGAGCGTACTTGGGCTGGGCGCGGGGCTTTAGTCCACAGCGGCAGGGGCGTGGGGCCTGGAGGCAGGGTGGGCCTCGATTGGTGGGCATGTGGACATTGTGACGTCAGCAGCTCAAGCGGTGATTTTCTTTTTTAAGTGAGTTTTGTGATCAATTTTATTCAAAATCTGGGGAAATAATTAACCAAGGAGTGGATTTCTGAACTCATAAGATAAATCCCTACCGAAATTGTAAAAATCTCTGCGTTTTTGCATCTGGTTTTCGAGGAGATACGTTTCAAATGCAAAATGCCGTACACCCACACACACACACACAGAGTTTTAATAGATAAATGATATGATGTCTCAATTTTATATGACTATTATTTTACAACAATGCTCACAAAACTCATACTTACAGTCTTTTCAGTCTTTAAGAGAAAAGTTACATAGAAGAGTGCACAATATTGAAATGTATTACCTTGGTAGCTTCTCTAAGATTTTTATGCAACTTGTGAACTGAAGCCATATTCATCTTCAAAATTTGTAAAAGTTCAGGTAGTTCATTGTCTTTGCGATCTGATCCTGTTTTGGGTAAAATTAATTAAATTCTGTTACATTAATGTATAAATTAGATTTCAGTAATACTAACATATTTTGCCAAAGATAGACACCAGGTACCTTCCATTGCAACTACAGAGATGCAACACTTGTCCCTATACCTCCACCCTCGATTCTGTCCAGGGACCCAGACAGTCCTTTCAGGTTAGGCAGAGGTTCACTTGTACCTCCTCTAACATTATCTACTGTACCTGTTGTTGAAGATGTGGACTCTTATACATTGTGAGACCAAAGGTAGACAGAGCCCACCTGGCCCTACCTGATCTCCCGGTTGCTGGACACTTTAATTCCCCATCCCATTCCCACACTGACCTTTCTGTCCTAGGCCTCCTTCATTGTCAGAGTGAGGCTAAATGCAAATTGGAGGAACAGCATCTCATATTTCACTTGGGCAGCTTACAGCCAGTGGTATGAGTATTGAGTTCTCTCACTTCAAGTAACCCGTCATTCCCTCTCTCCATCCCTCCCCACCCCAGTCGGCCGCAGCTTCTCGTTCTCAACTAGCAAACAGCTAACGATGGTCTGTTTCCTTTAACCGTTACTTTACTTCATTCTTTTGTTCTACATCTGTCTACATCATCACTGTCTATACCTCTCATTTCCCTCTCCCTAGACTCAGTTTGAAAAAGGGTCTCAACCCAAAACGTCACCCATTCCTTCTCTCCAGAGATGCTGCCTGTCCCACTGATTTACTCCAGCATTTTGTGTCTATCCTCAGTTTAAACCAGCATCTGAAGTTCCTTCCTAAACATATTTTGACAATAGCTTATTAGGATGTATATACAGGAAACATTTTTAATCACTCTACTCAACACAATGTGTGCAGGAAGGACCTGCAGATGCTGGTTTACACTGAAGATAGACACCAAAATGCTGGAGTAACTCAATGGGACAAGCAGCATCTCTGGAGAAAAGGTACACCGGAGATAGACACAAAATGATGAAGGTCTCGAACTAAAATGGTCACCTATTCCTTTTCTTCAGAGATGTTGCCTGACCCCCTGAGTTACTCCAGCATTTTGTGCCTATCAACAGATTATATTGGCAACAGACTTTTATTCATGTCAAATGAATAGAACTGATAGGAAATATGCCAACTTGCCGCTGAGACTGACGACTCTTTGCTGCTAGTCCCGGAAGAGAATCTACTATCATGCATTACAATATTCATGATGTGGATGTGGAGTGGATGTTTCCACTAGTGGGAGGGTCAAGGACTAGAGATCATAGCTTCAGTATTAAAGGATGTTCTTTTAGGAAGGAGTTAAGAAGCAATTTCTTTATAGACAATAGACAATAGGTGCAGGAGAAGGCCATTCGGTCCTTCGAGCCAGCACCACCATTCAATGTGATCATGGCTGATCATCCCAATCAGTACCCGTTCCTGCCTTCTCCCATATCCCTGACTCCGCTATTTTTAAGAGCCCTATCTAGCTCTCTCTTGAAAGCATCCAGAAAACCGGCCTCCACCGCCCTCTGAGGCAGAGAATTCCACAGACTCACCACTCTCTGTGAGAAAAAGTGTTTCCTTGCCTCCGTTCTAAATGGCTTACTCCTTATTCTTAAACTGTGGCCCCTGGTTCTGGACTCCCCAACATCGGGAACATGTTTCCTGCCTCGAGCGTGTCCAAACCCTTAACAATCTTATATGTTTCAATGAGATCCCCAATGGTGTAGTAGACTTGATGGGCCGAATGGCCTAATTGTACTCCTGTTCCTTTTGACCTTATAGTCATGTAAAGGATGATCTGATTTGATTGAATAGCATGCAAATATAACATTTTCAGCGTACATGTGACAATAATAAACCAAATAACAATACCAACTTCCAGTCTGCACAATTATCACATTTTCAATAATTAACTATCTCAGTAAAAATCAAACTGCATTTCGAAAACGTTGACTTCAGAAAGGGGTAGTTTAGAGATATAGCGCAGAAACAGGCCCTTCGGCCCACCCAGTCTGAGCTGACTAGCGATCCCTGCACACTAACACTATCCTACACACGCTAGGGACAACTTCACAATTATACCTCGCTAATTAACCTACAAACCTGCATGTCTTTGGAGTGTAGGAGGAAACTGGAGCACCCTGGGAAAACCAACGCAGGTCACGGGGAGAACATACAAACTCTGCACAGACAGCACCCGTAGTCAGGATTGATTTCAATTCCCTGAGCATCAACTTTAATTATATTCACATTGAATATTATAATGACACCTTTTGGAGTCTAATGTTACTCCTAGGCACGATCTATGTCTTAATATTGTTAAGTGTTCATTTTAATAACCTTTGTAGTTTTTTAAAAACATTTTTTATCTGTTTTGTCACCTTTGTTTTTCTTTCTTACTCTCCTAGCTGCAAGATGGATGGCATTACTAATTATATTTTTGTAGGTTCCAATTTGTTTTAATTATTTTATCCCTTAATTGTTTTATTAGTTGGTGGATTTTTTTAATAATTAGATCACTTGCCTTCTTTGGGTATAACTGGCTCAGCATAACTTATAATTCTTTTCGGAAGCTAGGCACAAAATGCTGGAGTAACTCAGCGGGATAGGCAGCATCTCAGGAGAGAAGGAATGGGTGATGTTTCGATTCGAGACCCTTCTTCAGACTGAACTCCGACGAGAATTATTTTCAGAACATCTCCTGCTGTTTTGTCGTTTATCCATTAGTTTATGATGTTCGGTTTCTGGACATGATGGATTCTACCCTGACTAGGATCTGCAGTTCCTTGTGTCTACCTTTTAGTTATCTTACCTTGTCAAACAAACAGCGACAAGGTTGTCTTCAGTGCCTCCGCAAATTAGCTCAGATAGTGGCGGCACGGTGGAGCGGTGGTAGAGTTGCTGCCTTACAGCACCTGAGACCCGAGTTTCATCCTGACTATTGGTGCTGTCTATGGAGTTTGTATGTTCTCCCGATGACCACGTGGGTCTTCTCCGGGTGCTCTGTTTTCCTACCACATTCCAAGATGTGCAGGTTTGTAGTTTAATTGGCTTCTGTAAATTGTCCCTAGAGTGAACTAGGGTGATTGTTGGCCGCGTGGTCTCGGTGGGCCGAAAGGCCTGTTTCCATGCTGTATCTCGAACCTAAAACTAAACTAAACATAGAACTTGACCTTAGCCAAGCGTAGAACCCTATATAAGTATTGTATGCTTCTAAATGTAAAAATCACCTTGTTTTCAAAAACTTCTTCTAAAAATCTTTCTTGTGATGTATACTGGATTCCACTGGGAGTTGTAATTTATATTAAAATGAAATCTATCTTTTTTCAGACAATCTTCACTTACAAGCTTTTAGGCGGCAAGTCAATGGCTATCTCAAGAAAGATGCTAACCACATATCCTTGAATTCAACAGCATTCTTGTGGAGATTGTCCCACGATCAATGTTAACTCGTTACCGATGTAACTCTGAGAGTTACCATATGGCGACTGTCCGTGGTGACATGTTGCAAGCAGCACAATGGAAAATAATCAAATATAGCAGTTCTGCGCTTACCTGAATAAAAGAGACAGCACTAATCAGTGCTGCAACTAACAAGCAGCTACCTGCCATCGGGAAGAAGCTATAGGAGCCTGAAAACTGCAAATGTCCAGGTTCAGAATAGCTTTTTTTCTACAACCATCAGGCTATTAAACACTACAATCTCTTAATAAGCTCTGAACTACATAGACCTGGGGGCATTTGTTTTTTGTCTTTTTGCACTATAATTGTTTGTTTGTTTTTATGTATATATCAGAATTAAAGGATGTTCCTTTCAGGGTGGTGAATCTGTGGAATTAATTGCCACAGGAGACGGTGGAGGCCAAATCAATTGATATTTTTAAGGCAGGAGAAAGGGGTTAAGAGGGAAAGATAGATCAGCCATGATTGAATGGCAGATAAGACGATGGGCCGAATGGCCTGATTCTGCTCCTATCACTTATGAACTCATATATATATATATTAGAAACACACTGAACTATTTGTTTCTCGTTTATTATATTGTTTACAGATTCTGCTATGCTGCTGCAAGTATGAATTTCATTGTTCTGTCGGGGACATAGGACAATAAAACACTCTTGACTAGGCTGTAGATTAACTAGGTCAATATTAAAAGTAACAAGGCTATAAGTGTTGGTTGGAAACTGGGCATCCGACAGCAAATGAATTAGAAGAATCTTTATTACATTGAAAATAGAAGCTGAAATAGGTCTGAAGAAGGGTCTCGACTAGAAATGTCACCTGTTCCTTCGCACCAGAGATGCTGCCCGTCCCACTGAGTTACTCCAGCATTTTGTGTCTATCTTCGGTGCAAACTAACCTCTGCAGTAAACTAACCTCTGCAGTTCCTTCCTCCAGATCATCCATGACGCTAACATATATCCAACTATTTCCCATGTCCGTTCACCATGGGAAATTAGTTTTTAAGAGAGAGTTAGATTTAACTCATTGGACTAAGGGAATCAAGGATATGGGAAAAAGCACGAACAGGGTACTGAATTTGGACGATAAGCCATGATCATATTGACTGGCTCGAAGGGCCGAATGGTCTACTCCTGCACTATATTGTCTATGTTTCCATGTTAACCATCTAAATGTTGCAATTCAATCTCTTTCTTGAATCCATTTAATGACTTATGGGCTGTCCCACTGCAGTGACCAACCTGCGAGTTTAGAAGAGTTTGCCCTCGACTCAAACCCGCAGCATGGTCGACACGTGGTCCTAGGATGTCCTATTAGGTCACTGGAACTCTCCTTCATGCTCGAGGGAAGTTCCAGCATACTCACGGCCTCAGCTAAGTAGCAAAAGAATTTTCAGCATGTTGAAAATTTTCCACGAGTAAACATTGGTCGGCATGGTTCTTTTTAACTCATAGTGCAGTGGAGTGGAGTCGCTATTTAGTTACAGGCAGTCGAGGGCAGCCGTAGGCAATCTGCTTTGCTGACCGGGCATTTTAATTGGCTCATTGGAGTTTTCAGGACCAAGGAAAACCAATCGGTAGGTTAAATGCCCGCTAAACCTTATTATAAGTTGTTTGGCTTCTTAAAAGTGTCTCCTCCCTTCTCTCTCCTCCTCTCTCCTCTCTCCTCCTCTCTCCTCCTCTCTCCTCCTCTCTCCTCCTCTCTCCTCCTCTCTCCTCCTCCTCCTCCTCTCTCCTCCTCTCTCCTCCTCTCCTCCTCTCTCCTCCTCTCTCCTCCTCTCTCCTCCCTCTTTCTCCTCTTTCCTCCTCTTTCCTCCTCTTCCTCCTCTTTCCTCCTCTTTCCTCCTCTTCCTCCTCTTTCCTCCTCTTTCCTCCTCTTTCCTCCTCTTTCCTCCTCTTTCCTCCTCTTTCCTCCTCTTTCCTCCTCTCCCCTTCTCCACCCCCCCCCCCCCCCGCCCCCTGCCGCTCTCTAAAGGACTTACCGTACACTGTGCAGCCGTCTTTTACCTTCCTGTTCATTGCGGGTGTGACTTTCAGACATCGCTCCCCCGCTTTCCCTGCCCCGCCTTTGCGATGTGTTTGTGTGTGTGTGTGTGTGCGGTCGGTCGATCCAGCTCGCAGTTCCATCGCTGACGATCCAGCTCGAGGTTTTTCAGGCGAGTGCCCTCGAGCTTGAAGGTCGAAGACACTCTTCTGAACTCGAGGATTAGGTCGCCGCAGTGGGACAGCCCTTTAGCCTTCACTGCCTTCAGTAGTAGAGTATTTCAGAGGTTCCGCACTTCCTGGGAGAAGATACTTCTCCTGATCACAGTTTTAAATGGAATATTCCACATCCTGAGGAAATGATCTGGAATCGGGTAGATTCCCAGAGGCTCTTGCCCAGAGTTGGTGAATCAAGGACCAGAGGACATCGGTTTAAGGTGTAGGGGGAAAGATTTAATAGAAATCTGAGGGGTAACTTTTTTCACACAAAGGGTGGTGGGTTTATGGAACAAGCTGCCAGAGGAGGTGGTTGAGGCAGGAACTATCCCAACATTTAAGAAACAGTTAGACAGGCACATCGATACAACAGGTTTGGAGGGATATGGACCAAATGTGGGCAAGTGGGACTAGTGTAGCTGGGACATGTTGGCCAGTGTGGACAAGTTGGGCTGAAGGGCCTGTTTCCACACTGTATCTCTCTATGAATCTGGACTCCCAAGCCATCAGGAACATCTTGTATCGGATCTATATAGTTGTGTTCCAATTTAATAGCTTCCTTGAAAAAGCGATATGTAATTGTTGGCGAGCAATACTGATAATTGTATTATAGTCAAGTGGAGTTATTGTCATCTGCACAAGTACCGTGAGGTACAGGGTGCTGAAAATCTTGCAGCAGCATCACAGACATAGATTCAGACAACACACAAAAATAAATGACACATAAATTCTGCAGGATAGTAAAAGACCAAAAAAAACAATTAGAAAACCAAAGAACTACAGAAGCTGGAATCCTGAGCAAATCTTGTGCTGGAGGAACTCAGTGGGTCAGGAAGCATCTGTGGAGGGAATGGCAGATGACACTTTGGGTTGAGACCCTTCTTCAGAATGATTCTTTTAAGCTGAAAGGGGTGGGGACGGGAAGACGTGGCAAGTGGTGGGATCACGTGAAGGTGGCGGAAATATCGGAGAATGATGTGTTAGATGCAGAGGCTGGTGAGGTGAAAGGCGAGGACCAGGGAACTCTATCCTTGTTCCGTCTGGGAGGGAGGGATAGCGAGGCCAGAACAACAGGACATAGGAGACATGGGTGAGGGATCCATTCACAACAGTTGAACAATTTAAATAGCGGCTTACTCTATGCAGTCTTAGAAAAGAAAAACCCATTTTATAAATATTCTTTGCCCGTATCTGTAAAACCCCCACTCCCTCACTTTTTTTTCCAATTCTTTAATTTCTTCCAAAGATAGACACAAAATGCTGGAGTAACTCAGTGGGTCAGGCAGCATCTCTGGAGAAAAGGAACGGGTGACGTTTCGGTCGAGCCCCTTTCCTTCAGATTGAGAGTCAGGGAGAGGGAAACTAGAGGTATGAACAAGTACAATAAAGAAATTAATGAAAGGCATGCTTCCATGGTTCCAGATGATGAGCACTAGCAGTAAAACTACACAAACCTCTGTTGCAATTCTCGCCCTCTCTTCTTCCTCAAGCCTCTTTTGCTCGAGAATTTCTCGTTCCAGCTGTTCCGCTGCAGTCGTAACTCTTCTGTTAAGTATAAAACATAAGTTCATGAGTCATAGGAGCAGAATTCGGTCCATCGAGTCTCGAATACGAAATTCTTTGCAACACAGCATTGAGAACATTTTTTTTTAATTTTTTTTAATTTGTATTTTATTAGAAGTACATTACATTACAACCACATACATTAGTACTTGTCATTTATATCTTCTTACAATTAATGTACTCCATTTATTTTTTACACTAGAAAAGGAAAAGATTGAAAGAAAGAAGAAAGTGAAGGAAAAAGTGAAAGTGTCGGAAATGTGACAACAAAAAGGACGAAGACCCTATAAGAGCAAAATTAAAAACAAAAGAAAAGAGTTAAGAAATAGACCCTAGGAAAGAAAGAAAGAGAGAAAGAGGAAAAGAGAGAAACAAATATTTTTATGAGCATTACGTAAATGGGACATACCAACTCTTCAACTATCATCCCCCTTACCTGACCTCAATT